>WNYC01000040.1:0-377568 GCA_021396375.1 Sporothrix mexicana
TTTTTTTTTTGTCTTTTTTTTAAAAATTTTTTTAAAAATTAAATAAATTTTTTAATTTTTAAATTTTTTTTTTAAAAAAAAAAAAAATTTTTTTTTTTTTTTTTTTTTTTTTTTTTTTTTTTTTTTTTCTCCCTTTAGATTTTTACAAGATCCTCCCATCTCCAGCCGTGTTTTTGCCTCGCCCATGAGGCCGGCCTCATCCGGCATCGGGATCCTTGACGCAGATTGACGTAGTTGCCATAAACTTCTAGTGTCGAATTGGCAATTATCTTGAGTGACCAAATATTGCTAGCATTGTGCGACGTATTGTCTCTCAATCCAGCTCTCTGTCTAGATCTGATTTCCCCGTAATTGGACTTAGCAGGTCAGCCGCATTCAAAGGGTCGAGGCCTCACTTGATTAGTCGTCTCACTGCATCTTCTCATTTCTTTTTTATCGCCTTATTTCTCAGTTCCTTTTATGGTTTTCTACTGTAGGATCTCCGATCAGAGATACCTGCTGCTTGTCTTGCATCCTGATCGTGCTAATTAAGAAGCCCGATGTGGTTTTCATATTGCAACTGAGTTAATGAACTCTTTGATGAAATTGGTCAAGCTCCCAAGATGGCGTCACCTTTTACTCTGGGTGGACAATTAACCAGGGCCTCGATTCTTGCCTCGTATTTAACTAAACGGCACCTCACTACGGTACATCTTCAACATTTGCCACCTTCGACTTACACACCACTGGCGGCCGACTGACATAAGAAGCAAGAATAAGTGCCCAAGCTGCCTTAGTATTGGAGCTCCTCCCCGATTTATTTACTTTGGCACCTATATGACAGCGGGCTGGCAACCTGTTGACCAACTCGGCAAAAGCTGCCCGGTGGCGAATGCTGTCGGACAAGTTCCTGTTTTGTAAAAAAAGGCGACATGCTGACACATACATTTTGACGACATGAGCGACAACACAACAACACGACGTGACCTTTGTCGGATGTCTTTCCATCCGGCCAACTGCTCTTAGGGATCTGAGAAATGGACGTCTTTCTTTTGAATTGGCGACTATTGTTGGTTGTCGTCTGTCGTCCCTACTCTGTATTTTCTGGCCTCTCTCCCAAGTACAGTTTAATCATCGGACACGGTGTTGTGGCGCATGCGTGTCGGTTGGGGGTGCTTGCAGATGCAGATGCATCGGCACCTACATGTTTTGCAAAAGATATTGCCGTACGTCCTCATGTTGTAGCTCTCGCGCGGGGTTGTGATTTATATTCTGCCCCCAATGATACCAAACAGACAGGCTGA
Source organism: Sporothrix mexicana (assembly GCA_021396375.1). Classification (NCBI taxonomy): domain Eukaryota; kingdom Fungi; phylum Ascomycota; class Sordariomycetes; order Ophiostomatales; family Ophiostomataceae; genus Sporothrix; species Sporothrix mexicana. Next base: position 1,284 of record WNYC01000040.1, read on the forward strand.
TAAACATATTAGATGCAGGAGATACTGACCGCACCACAATTGTCCGTAAGTATGCTCCGTACAAATACTGCGGGCACGCGTGCATCGACGGTCAACAACCAACAAACACAGGACGAGACAGGTAGGATAGACTTGTAAAGATAGAGCAAACACTTCAACTTCTTGCATCGTCTCGTCTGTCTTGTGGCCTGCCGTTGCCGTATCCTCTTTTCGTTCGTCTCCCATTTTTCCTCGTCCAGAACGGCATCTCCACTTTCTCGTGTCTCGCTCGTATTTCTCACTTCTCTTTTGCTTTTTGACAAACTACAACGGCAAATCACAAAATATTCACGACCCACTCTTCCAAACATGCTCCGTTCAACTCATGGGCCTCAATCCGCACAGCCAACAAGACATGCCAAGCGGACGGCGACGTGCAGTAGCGGGGGCATCCAGCGCCCCTGTCAAGTTGACAGCCAGTTGAGCCAGTCACAGGGCTGTTTCGCCTCGACTGACTCCTGCCTGGGAGGCACCGCTCATTGTCCCTGCCAGAACTGTACGCTACTGCAGGTCAGAACAGATGCGGACAAGTCAAATGGCGTCTGCCTGTGAGTCAAAGGGCAGGAGACTTGAGGAGAGAGGACAGGTTGTTGTTGATTCTCGATGCTGGTTCGTTGAATTGTCGACTGTCCAGTGTCAAAACAAAATTACGTGCATAAAAGTTGAGTAAACGTGAGCAGCTTGCTTTTTTTTTTTTTTTTTTTTTTTTTTTTTTTTTTTTTTTTTTTTTTTTTGCGAGGAACGGCTTTCTTCTCTTTTCTCCCATTTGATCGATTTGACGATCGATGAAGGTGAAAAGGACAATATGCGCAGAGGCAGTGCAAAGTGCAAATGTGTCTTGCTGTTCGATCTCGAGCATCTTGCAAAATACACGATCGCACCAGGAGCGGCAGTTCTTGGAGGCGTTCGGTTCGCCGCAAAATACACGAATGCTACAGTTTGTCAGTCGAAACCTGCCGTCTTTTCCTTTCATTACTTTCCTTCTTTCTTTCTTTTTTTCTTTTTCTTTTTTTTTTTCCCCCTTTTTTCCTTTTCTTTTTCTTCCACTCATTTTCTTTGCTTTCTTTTTTGTCTTTTCTCTCTCTCGTCCCTCTCTTTTCTGCGCCACTTTCAACATCACCCTACAAGGGCATTGGTGGCTGTCGAATCCACTTTTTTTGCTTCCTGTCTTCTGTCCTCTTGTTTCGTTTCCCATTTGGCTCTGCTCTTTGTTCGTGTCTCGCCTTTGCCCTCCCGCGTTCATGTTATCTTTGCGGCTCTGTGTGGATTGTGGCTCGTGCAGGCCGCTCCGACACCCCTGTTCTTTTCCCTCCCTCTCTCTGTTTTGCCCTTTGCGCTCCCTCTTCCTTCATCATGCGCTTCCTCCCCAAAGAGCCTCCGTGTTTTGTCTGGCGCCTTTTGGCCGCGACCTGCCCCTGCAGACAAAAGTTAGCATCGAGCATCGAGAAAGAGGACAACTCGTAGCCAGTCTTTTGTTTACTTGGCTCTGCGACAATCTATTTTCAGTTGCGCGGCTGTTTTGTGACCTCTCTGCTCGTGCCATCACTGAAGAAAAAGTCTATCTTCCGTTTCCCTTTCTTTTGTCCTGGCCTCGCCATAACGGCCACGGCCTCGACGATCAGAGTGTAGATCGCCGTACGCATGTGCACCGCCTGGACCACGCGTTTCTGAACACGATGTCAAAGAGAAGACCAAAAGAATATCCAACGTACGGAGCAATGCATATCGATACCGAACCATAACGCCAGTCGCCTGTGCCTCTCCCTCTTCCTTCCCGAATTTGCATTACTAAACCGTACACACAACACTGAACCGATTCTGCGACAGTCGTTCCTGAAGTCCTGGCAGGGATCACAGCCCATTTTCCGGCTGCCTCTTCAACACCCCTGTCGACACCCTCGACTATGGCGATGGCACTGAAAAATAGCAGTCCAACACGGTAAAATGTGCTAAAAATACGGCTGCCTTTCCTATTTTCTCCTCTTTCCTCTACATTCCGGTGGTCACCAGGCACACTCCACGGCCACTGCCTTGCTCTGCTATCCCTGTTAGGCCTAGCCCGACAAGACCCTGCCGACAGCCTTTTGCTAGTGGGGTACTTGTTGTGGTAGTGGCCGTTCGCGCTTGCCGCAAAGTATCTTCTTACCTCCTAAGCCCCTATTTGCTCTTTCTCTTTTGCCTGGTGTTGACATCCCTCCTCTTCTCTCCTAGCCTCAGGCTTTCTTTCCTCCCACATCCATACCCCTGTCACGTCACGATGCAGGCCAAAATTACCAATTACCACACCAGCTTGACCAGCACTCGAAGGCTGTCACTGACTTGCTATTGTCCTACAGCCCAGTGTAATACAGGCTCCAGGCACTCCAAGTCCAAGAGTCTCGGCCATTTGTTGCCCAAAACCGCGAGCCTCAATCGCCAGTCTGGTCTGTGATTCGTCTCCTTTCTTTTTCCTCTTCTGAACCCCCCTCCACTCTCAATAGTCCCCTGAGGCCTGCCAGCCTACCACCATCCCGTGCCTGCGTCTGCCTACAGCACCCACTCTGCTCACTCCTTGACGTCTTTGTGGTTTCCCTCTTCCTTCAGTCCTACGACATCGCCTTTTCCCGTGCGCAGCAGCCAAAACCCTCCCTTGTTCTCCTCAGAAACTCGGGAGAGGTCGCCGGCGACAGCCCTGTCTCTCCCGCATCCCCTGTCCGTTGATTGTCCTGTGGCTGCCTCTCCCACCATTGGCCTCCATCCCCCCTGCGAGAAACTGGCCGTGGCTGTGGCTCTCGCGCTTCTCTTTTCAGTTCTCTCGCAGATGGTGCGAGCACTCCATCCACAAGGCGAGGACCAGGACCCCAGGACCACGACCTGGACCACCCTCCTCTTCCCGCAGCCCGCAGCATGCACCCACCGACTCGGAGGGGTGGCCTGGCCTTGCCAGAGCCCCACCCGCACAAGCTTTTTGCTTTGCTTTTGCTCTCATCTCTGGCTTTTTTATCTTTTATCGCCCTTCTTTTTTTCTCCAGCCAAACAAAAGCGCAAATCTGCACCTGCGCCTTACCTTTTGCCTACCGTGCATCGTCCATTTGTATAAAGCAAACCTCGTCCGCAACCTTATTTTTTTTGTTCTATTTCCCCTCCTCTCACCACTTTCGTCACCATCTTACTTCACAGAACACAAACACAAATCCACTTAAACAAACTAACATCCACTTACCCCTACTCACACACACTTCCATTCACATTTCCTCCTCACCTGCACTGCACGCACACCTCGTCCTCAGGCTTCCCACGCACCTGCTTCCACTCCCTTTTCGTCGTCGCCTTGCTCGCCGGCGCCTTGACTCCTCCCACACTCTTGTGCCCCCCCATATGCCCCCATGTCGCTGAGAACCTCTTTAATAGTCCCTCTCATATCTGACGCGGCCGGCTGACAACTCACCAAGCAATACACTTACTGGCGAAACACCTGCCATTATCCTTTTTACTCACACGCACACACTTTGGTATAAAGACCATCTGCCTCCCACTTCCTCTGGATTTCTAAACTCTCCCCGGAACAAAACCAACAAACAACCACCAACGAGCAATGTGCATCAAGTACGTCTACTACAACACGTACTCTGACGGACACGAAGACATCACCGAACGCGTCGAATCTTGCACGCCCGGCTACATCTGCCCCAACCCGCAAGTCCAAGAGTTCGACCGCGACTACGCCTGTCCCCGCGACCAGGCCAAGATCCAGCAAGCCCGCGGCGATCGTCGTCCCGGTGGTCCCAAAGTTACCTCCGGCTCCGCCTCGCCCCGTTCCTCCTCGCCGTCCTCGGCCGGCCCCGCCAGCGACGCCTCTTCTCGCGAGCCCCGTGAGCCTCGAGAGCCTCGAGAGCCTCGCCGCCACCGCCGCCGCACCTCGGACGTGTACGTAAACGGCACCAAGGTCTCGTCGACCTCCACCACCACTTCTTCTCCGAAGCCCCCTCCCTCGCCGCGCACAATGCCGATCCCCATCCAGCGCGCCGCCACCATGACCTACGGCGGCATGGAGCCCCCGCCGGAGCGTGGCCGCCGGCCCATCATCGTCGAGGAGCGCGTGCCCTCGCTGCACAACACGCCCCGCATGATGCCCATCCCCATGCCCGACATCTACCACCACACCACAAACATTGCCTCGACCCGCCCGCGCCCGGCCGCCGGTCTTCGCGATTTTCGCGAGTTCCGCGAGATGCGTGACCCGCGCAACAACTTCCGCAACGACCTCCGCGAGTTCCGCCCTGTTGGCCACGTGGAGCGCACATCTTCGCTTCGCCGCCCGTCCATGAGCATGGGCATGGGCCCTTCCACCCCGCCCATGGACAACAACTTCCTCAGCCCCAACCGGGCCAGCGCCGACCGCTCGCCGCAGGGCTACGGCAGCGCCGAGGACGAGCAGGAGCGCAAGGAGCGCCGCCGCCGCCGCCGTGCTGCAAAGGAGCGTGCCGCGGTGATGCCCTCGTCTCTGCCGACCATGGGCGCCACAGACGTCTTTGGCTCGTCGCCGTCTTCCAACTCTGGTGTTGGCTCCGCTGCCACCTCAGCTTCTGCCTCGCCTGCTGTCTCCGCCGTCAAGAAGGAGCTGCGCTGGGAGGACGAGCAGCGCCGCCGCCAGAATGAGCGCATTGCTGCTCGCCCCAAGCTGCCCCGCTCCCAGGCCGTGCCCACCAACACCAAGCTGCAGGGCGAGGTCAAGTCGATCCTCAAGAACTCGACCTCTAACCCGGCTTCGGCCTCCACATCGCCTGCCCCGCCTGCCGAGGGCCGCTCTCGCGCCTCTTCTCGCGCCTCTTCGCGCCCGCCTTCCTCCTCTTCTCGCCGCGCCTCCTTTGTGGGCCCCGTTGGCGAGATGGACGACATCTTCACAACTGGCCTGTCTGGCCTCAACATCTCCAACTCCACTGCTCCCGGTACTTCTGCTGCTGCTACTGCCGGTGGTATTGTCCCTCCTACGTTTGACGACTTCCCACTAGACGATGCCGAGCGCAGCCGCCTGCGCAACCGCTTCAGCATGCCGGCCCGCCGGTACACAGCCGGTGGCTCTCACCGGCGGCGCACCGAGTACCTGTACCCCGACGAGAGCCGGTACCGCTTCTACTGAAAACGAGGCGAACAGGAAATTCACAAAAAAATACGTTAAAAAACATTATGGGATAAAAAACGTGGATTAAACACGTTGATAATTGTTTTACGATACCATAAGGGCTGGGGCCGGCACTCAGGACGTATTGGGACATGTATTCTTTTAGGGGCTTGGGTAATTTGGGCACGGGCATTTTCATAGGCGTTTTTGATACTCCACAAATTTCAGCGATGTCATTTTTTTGAATTTCAAATCACTTTTTTCTTGATTTTTCCCCTCGCCTTTGAATTTGAATCTCGAGATGCTTCACCTAGTGCCTGCAGTAGATAGAAAGAAAATAATTAGCAATCGACACCGCCCATAGCATCACCATCTGCCACCACCACTGACTCTTTTTTTTTTTTTTTTTTTGTGCACATTAACAATCCCGCACTTTTCGGTTACATCACGATACCTTTCCTCCGACCCAAGGATCGTGTCAAGATCAACGGCTTCGACGACTGATTGGTCGAACTTTTCTTCTTTCAGCTGATCGTGTCCCCTCACTCCTTTGGATCTTGCACGTCTGCCTATGACTCGACTCGCCGGCCAGTGAGAACAGAGTGTAGGTGGTGAGGGGCATTTGCTTTTCGCTTTTCGCTTTTCGGCAGCCTTTCTGCGTCCTCCAATGCAAGCCACCCCTCATTCAGACACAGCAGGAACGATAACCCCACTTGTCCATCGTCCAGCTATGACTCTCTCGCTGTGCGGGTTGTGCGAGTTTGTGCTTGAATTCTGTAAGGCTGGGGCCGAAGATCGGCTGCTGCTGCCTGGAGTGAACCCAGCCAGGCAGGGCTTCTCAAAAGGGAAGAGTGGAGTCGAGCGGAACGGGTAGTTCTTAGTGGGCGGGTGTTTGTTTAGTGGGTGGGCATTAACTGTCCAGCGAGCCAGTCCATGCTCGGGCAGGCTGAAATCCAAGGGCGAAAACATGGCAAACATCTGGTCCCTGCGCAGTTGACAACCTCGCCCCTCAGGCCGTCATTGACATCCTCTGTCACCCTCACCTTGGACAACGTTGGACACCTAAAATCAATCAAAAATACGTCAGACACACCTTTTGAGGATTTGATGACAAAAAAATCAAAGCTCACTTTCTATGCTACTGATTTTGGACAAAAGTAAGGGGTGCAAAATAGAGACACAACAAAATAAAAATAAAACTCGTGTTGGTGTTTACTTTTGCTGGCCGTGTTGAGCAAATCGGCTGTGCCACTTGTCTCAGACGATGGTAACTCTCTTTGTTTACGATGCACTGGCACCGTTTTGTGCACACCTGCCCACAATTGCACAGTCTTATGCACACCATCTCCCGACTTACTCCGTACGTCGTACGAAAGAGACAGGGTCACACCTGACCACACTGTCCACATCTTTCCCTTTTTGCGCCGGTCTGTTTTGTGTCGCTACTGTGAGGCTGAGCCACACTCCTTTTTGTCCTTTTTTGTCCTTTTTTGTCCTTTTTTGTGCCTGTTTTGTGCCTTTTTGCTGAAGCTCTCCACCATTCGAGCAGTCACACTTTCGTTTTGTATGCAAGTCACCTGTTGTGCACCGGCTCGTACGTCATTCTTGCACATTGTTTTCTCGAGGAAGTTACCCAAAGTGAATAAATAAAAATATAGGAAGAATAAAGTCCCGCTGCAAGCCAAGTCTCAGCTGGTTTTCCTTTTCTTATTCGCCTTTCTCTGGCTGTCCTCGTGCCTCATTCGTTAAGGGTACGAAGAGTACGTTCAAATCAGATTGAGATCATGAAATATGTCAAACATACATAAAAAAAAAATAGAAAGAAAACTGCACCAATACAAAAAACAAATAAAGAACGGTCACTTCCAGTGGGATGACTCTTAAAATATCACCTCAAGGTCGCCGCTCCACGAATCCTGCGAGGCGTCTGTTAGCTTTGCCAGCTGGCAGATCACGCGGGCGATACTAATCAAACGCATCAAGGTATTGCTGCAACAATGGTTTTCTGATCACAAAATGAGGATAAATACATGATAGACGCCACAGAGTCGTCTTCACTAACCCGTCATCAGCACCCTCCCCTTCCCTCCTACTTGACATTCTTCATCAGATACATTGCGCCCGCAAACGCCTCTTCGCAGCTCGGCTGGATCTGTGCAGGCGGCAACACAAACCCCGTCTGGCCCATGTCCCGCAGTTCCGACGTAAAACTGTAGGGCACGCCCAGCACGTCGTGCACGTAGTCAACGCTGTTGCCCGTGGACTTGTAGAGCATCGAGCAGATGCCGCCCGTCTGGAAGTACACGCCGTGCACATCATAAATGGCGTCGGAAGCGCCTGTCGCCAGTTCCTGGAGAGCGGCATAGTTGGAGGGCAGCTTCTCGCAGGTGTAGCCGTACGGCGTCATGAGCAGCTGCCCGTAGGAGTGGTAGTCAATGTAGAGCCGTATGGTCTGTGCAGCGTGCGTGGACTTGAGCCACGATATCAGGGCCACTGTCTCGGGCGCGTCGCTCTCGGCACTGCCGCGGTAGTCTTGTGCGCACGGATCCTGGGAGGCGCCGCCGACGGCCGACCAGGCAATGGGCCAGTTGCGGTTGATGTCGCGGCCGATGCATGCGGACGCGGTGCCGGACGAGGTGGATTCTGTCGAGGTTGTCGTGGTCGACGCAGCCGTGGCATTGATGTTTGTCTGCCGGTTCTTGCGCCACAGGCGCTCCGTTGTCTGGGTGTAGACGAATCCGTCCGGATTAACAATGGGAAAGGCGTAGACATCGTACTTTTCCAGGACACTGGCGATCTCTCCGTACGTTGTTGCATTGTCAAACGATGCAATAGCCTGGCCGCTCTTGGACGTCGACTCGACCAGCACAAAAGCCAGGTATTCAACCACCATGGAGGCGATCCACTCGCGAGCGTGCACGGTGCCGTGGAACACGACTGCCGGCCGTTTGGTCTTGCCTCCACCGCTGCCAAAGATGCGCAGACCAGTCAAGTTGCGGCCGTCCAACGACAAGCCTGACGAAACGAGCTCCGTATGGCCAGGGTGTTTTGCCTGCACATCTTCCAGGAACTGTACATGGTCTTCGTAGGGATGGAATGACCGGAACCACGTCGAACTTGCTGTTCCAGCCGTGTACACCTCGTATCGCATCTCCTCGGCAATGGCCGCCTCCAGGTCGAGATGCATCACCGTGGCCTTTTCTGTCGCATCCAGCCCCAGCCGGGCCACAAACTCGTCGTGGGCCTCGGGATGCACCACAATATCCGCATAGCGGCCGACCGTTTGGGCGTCTTGCCATGTGCCCAGTCCCAGATCTAAAATGGCGTTGGTGAGGGCGTCAACGTTGTCGTGTCGGACAGGGATGCGGAGTACCTGGGTGCCCTTGTAAGAAACGCGAGCCGTGGCAGCTCCAAAGAGGAGAGACCGCGTGAGGTAAGAGAACTTCATGATGCTGACCAGGCGGAAGACTTGTTCATGGTTGGAGACCACTTTTGCGAGATAGAATCAAGATCATGGCCACCATAACACAAAATGACGATTAATACCCGAATCGAGCTTCTCCGCGAAACCGGGGTTGATCCGCCTCGGCACTCGCCAAAAAGCGCCGACAGCTACCTATTCTGGAATGTGTGCTCGCTGTGCGGTTTTCTTGCGAGTCCCGTGTTCTCTTTATCCTCTTCTCACAAATACCCGGAGAATATACCGTACCCTGGTGCAGCTTTGCCACTTGATATTTGCCGGCTACTCTATTCTGCCTTTCTGGATGGCACCCAGACAACATTGCAGCAGCCTCATAGGACAACGACAAATAACTGTGATTATGAGTTCTGCTGAGTGTATTGCTTGCAGACTCCTTCTTTCTTTGCAAAGTATTGTCCCGGCTGCCGCACATTGGCTTTCTTTTGATTTTGAAAAGGGACTGTGATCTTTTCAAAGAGCCTGTATCTGAAGAGGCGCCCGCCAAACGGTTGGAACTAGAAAGAAGGTTGCCAAAGAAAGCAGACAAAGTAAATGACAAGATGACAATCAAGAATGCTGGCTATTATGCGACGTTATTATGAATGCGTTGAGGCTAGACATGACTAATGATACAAATCAAATTAACCGCACACAGCACTTTACCTAAAGCACTAACTCGTACCATGAGAGTCTTTCCACCTCGATGATCTGCTAACCAAATGCTACTTGTCCCCTTTTAATGAGCCGTCGTCAAATATGGAATGTTGGTTGATATTGTTGCAGAGCCGACATTGTAGATTGTGGTGATTGTCCGTGTGATGACCGTGTTTCCGTTGCCGTCGACGCCGCCATTGTCTCCGTTGTTTCCACCGTTGTTTCCATTGTTACCACCATTATTGCCTCCGTTATTTCCTCCATTGTTGCCGTTATTGTTGGGTGGTGGTGTCTGGATCGGAGGCGGCGGCTGGGCAAACGGCGGCGTAAATCCAGGCCGGCCTGGGAAGCCGGTCGGACGGCCACCCCCACGGCCGGGTCGGCCGCGGAAACCGCCAGGGCCACCGGGAGGTCCATTGGCTGCTGATGATGCTGGTGCAGGGTTGCTGTTGTCGTTGCTGTTGTCGTTTGCCTCCTGCACAGCGCGAATGCCCTCCTGGTCGAGGCACTGGTAGAACCACTCGCTGTTGGGGTTGCACACGGTGCCTGTCTGGCACGCCGTCGGGCCGTCCCACGTCTTACCGCCGCCTAGATTGTCAGAGTCTTGCCCAAGGTACGTTTTAAGTTTGCCCCCGCTGGGACTTACACTGTCCGTAAATGGTTTGGGTGGGCGTTGCGTCCTTGGCGTCTTGAGCAGCGAGGCCCGAGGCCACAAAGAGCGCCGCAACAAGCGCGGTCGAGAAAGTCTTCATTATGACTGTGCGTGTTGTGCGACTGTCAACTTTGGAGATGTTTTGTTGAGAGTTTCGAGACCAAGTGTGGGTGAAGGGGAGAGACAAGAAGAAAAGCAACCGTAAAAGAAGCAGGAATCAAAAAGAAGAAGCGAGAACTGAGGATTAAATTAAAGGGACTGGGAGAGAAGACATTGGATAAGCATATATATATGACCTCACAACTCATGTCCAAGTCCAGCTAATTTCCGGCATAAAAACAAGGGCAGACCGAAGGATGAGAGAAGGAAGGTGGCAGAAATAAAAACAAGAGTAAAAAAAATAAAAAAAACATAGACACAGGGAACACCGGCCCACAATCCTGGATTTCGCTATTAATGCCAGGGCAGTACCAAGAACGAGACTGGCAGTCTGCCCATTGTTTTTGATGAGATGGAAGAGGAAATAGATCAAAGTGTGGTGACGAGGGGGCGACTACGCAACCATGGACTACTATGCCGTCCAAGAGTCCGTGTAATTGGTGGAAAGGAGAGTAAATAAAGCCTTTGACAGGGCCCGATGACAGGAGCCAAGACGGAAAAGGTGGCATCTGCTATCTGCTGCCTCATGTGATAGCCAACCATCCTGGATGGCACATTCTCATCCTCCCTCGTTCCTGTATCAACACGATGGATAAAAAATCCGTGCGGTCTCGCTTCCTCCCGTCTCCGCTGTATGGTTTGTTAATTAAATGGCCAAAGTACAAAACTACGAAAGCAATCGATACAAACTGGGCAGTCGAGGTACGCAAAGGTGGCGATGCATTGGCTGTTTTTTTTTTTTTTCATTTCTTTGAGATCTAACAACAAAAGTAGCCGTTCTTTGCCATTTGGTTTTCTTGGATAATCCATCGGACGGGAACAACGATAAACGGCGCCAGAATCCGGGTTGTCGTGCCGAACGCAGTCTGCCGTTGGCTTTTATCTTGCCTTTTATCCGTTCGCTAGGGACGGATAGCAAACATAGCGGGTCGTTATGAAAACCAGAGGAAATCAAAAGACCCCGACGTAATCATTAACAGTTTCGTTTATGGTTTCGTTGATCGCTATTTTCGTCATGTGCTTCGCTTGCAGCGCCCTTCTGTTATTTTGTCGTCATATCATCGCGTGTAGGGTTTTCCCGGCATTCCCGTGTCCCCTTCGTTTGTTGTGATCGTCTTCTAATCTGCCTAATACCAGGAGCACACCGGCCGCCGTAAGAATTCTCGCTCTTGGCAAGCAGGAGTGTTGCCTTCAATAGCTACATAGAAACGTGAAAAGGCTAAATAGCTGTGCATACGGGCGGACGGGCGGGACGGACTTACGTACGTGTAGATGCGACGCACGCACATTGAATTTATCGTCAATCGGCGCGGGATTTCGGACTTGCGTGGGGATGATGCCATGCTGCCAATGTATGCTGCGCCGCTGGAAGTTACAACATGCAAAATGCCAAATGCAAAATGCAATAATGACAGGAAAGGCTCGCTACATCTTGCCTTTTCTCATGCCCAGCGTGCAATCATCTTGTCTCGCTTGGCACTGCCCTCGCGCCGAGCTTTGGCCAGGTGTGCCTCGAGAGCAGTGCGCCGTTCACCAAGGAGCCGAACCTCGTCAGCCATGACGGCAATGGAGCTGTCGATTTCCGGGTCGACGAGCTCTGTGTCAGTCAGCGGGAAAGGGCCAAAGGGGCTTTCGGCCAGGACGGACGAGCGCAAGAGCCACTCAGCACGGCGGGCATCAGCCAGAGGTTGGGTGGTGGCCATCTCAAAGGCCTCTTGGGCATTGGCGGCGACATCCCTTGCTTTGGCGGCGCGGTCGATGAGGGCTGCGTGCAGGTAATGGGCATTGATGCGGGTGGCGGCGTCGACAGACGATGAGGACACTTCTCCAGAGAGGCCAACATCCAACGGATCTTCAATGGGTAGCATCAGAGACAGGTTTTCGAGTATTTGGTCAATGGGGGACGTTGATCCATTGTTGCCCAAACCAAAACTTCCTGGGCCGTAGCCAGATGAGCGGCGGCGCTGGACTTTGAGTTCGGCACTCATCATACCACTTGAGCCGCCAACAGTGCCAGAGCGGGTGCGCATATGTGAGGCACCCGTCGACGGCCGCCGGCGCACAGGCGACCCAAAATTGCTGAGGCGGCGGCGCTGGTCTTGGGCGGCCTTGGTACGAGCTGATGGCGTTGGGATGTGGACGGCCAATTCTGTGCGGGCGGCTGCAATAAGTGTGTCGGCGGTGGCGTAATGGGCGGCAGCCGTGTCGATGCGGACTGTGAGGAGGGACAGGTGCTCCAGCAGAAAAGCGAGGCACTCGTCCACGTAGTCGAGGGCAAGCAGAGAACACGTCAGGTTCTTGGCGTTCTTGCCAGAGAGCGCCTTGAGGGCGGGCGCGAGGTACTGCTGCTCAACGGACATTTGTGCAACAGGCAAGATCTCGGCATACAGCGACTCGAGTTCAGTTTGTAACGCGGCGACGTCGTCGGACGACGCGGTCGTGTTTAATTTTGTTGTTGTTGCAGCCTCCAATGCCTCCAAATACAGGCGGTCCAGCTTGGTGCGGATCGTCTCCACGGAAAACTTGATCAGGTGCAGGCAGATGTCCCGCAGCCGCGCAATGCTCGCTTGCTGCTGCCGAGCCGCCTCGTCTGCTGAGGAGTCCTTTGTAGTAGAAGAAGTAGAGGATGGCAATGCCCACCCTAATTTTTGGAGGCTCGCCAACAAGGTATCGTCTGACCGGCAGAGGCCATCCACAGTCTGTTGGACTCGTTGGGCCAGTGCGCGGTTCTGCTGCGCTAAATCTCCAACACGGCCGTCGAGTGCACGGCTGAGACGCTCGACGTCTGCAGCCAAATCCATGCGATTCGCGTCCCATTTCTGCTGATGGCGAGCGGCAAAGGCTGACCGTGTTTCACCCACCGAAGTGTTGCCCGTAGGCGCCGCGGCGGCCTCGAGTCGTGCCACCGCATCCTGCTGCTGCTTCATTGTCTCTGTCTGCTTGCGGATTGTCTCGGTCGACTGCCCCAGCGCAACAATGGCCGCTCTCAGGTCGCCTTCCGAAATTGGAAGATGCGCTTGTGGACCGTCGCTGGCGCTGTCCTCCAGAGCGGCGGCCAGCTGCTCGTCTCGGCCAGTGCGCTGCAGAGAGTCGAATCTGTGATGTCAGCTAGGGTAACCATAAATGATGCGGGCCGAAAGAATGGCCTACAGCTCCAGCTCGTCGAGTGTCAAGAGGGTGTCCTCGGTCAAGTGTGTGGCTGCCCACTCTGCCAGTCCGGGGCCACTCGTAGCGTCTCGTAGGGCGGCATCTAGTTGGGCATCGTCGACGGCAACGGCGCGCGCCCGAAGGATGCTCGCCAAGTCCCCTGCCTGCGTCATTGCAGCTGTATCAGTGTCGGGCAGCACAGCGACGGAGACGCGTCGGAACTGAGGGGCAGGAGTTGAGATGCTGATGCACCGGGCACGGGCACAAGCCCAGGGCCGATTTTGTCGGGAATAAGCGAGCAACCGAATAGATAAAGTAAAAGCGACTAATGCGTGATGTCCGTGACTGGATGCGTGGCGATTGAGACCCAGTTGATTGAGATACCGTTGACCGTTTGTTTTGGTGACGTTAGGTGGTGGATCTGACCAGTCCCAAACAGGAAATTTCAGCTGGAGTCACGTGCATGGTCACGATCTCAGTGCCCCAACGTCAACACCACGGCATCGACATCAAGGATAAATGCTGCCGATGGCTCTGGCAATTTTGCTTCATTTTCCTTCTCTGTAAAAAAGCTAGTTGTGCTTAAATTCTCAAATGACGTATGGCTCGGTACCCTGAAAACTGATCCGGGAGTGGATAGCAAGGCCGGTATTCCAAGACCCATCGGATGAATGGCATCCGATATCAATGCAGGTACGTGGCTAAATTAAGGCACGAAAAACTGTAAAGTGAGCTGAATCAGGAACGATAGGAGATGGATATATTTTCGCCAGGCTAAGGAGAATAATATGAATTGGTGGATAGAACGGCTGGGGGCTTGTCATATTATTATCCGAATGCAGAGCAAGGCAGAAAAACAATTTGACAAGGAACAAAAAAAATCAAAGGATAAGCATTACATGAAAAAGTCTCACCATTCGAACGGAATAAGACAAAAAAGGAAAAAAAAGAAACATCGTATTACAGTGGCAAGCCAACAAACAGGAAAAGGAGTGCGTATCTGTGGATCTCGGTGAGCATTGCGTGGCACCTGGACAGTAATATACAAGAGAGGTTCGCTTGCAGGGATGAGCGTTGCGGCAACAATTAAGTGACTTGTGAGTCTATATCGCGTGCCACACTGCATCGGACATTTTTAATAAGGCCCTGCCTGTTGGAAGGTTAACACAATATATCACCACCCAGTCACTATGCGGACAACCAACGTAGAATGCAAATTCCGGGTAAACGGGGCTCTCCCGGGTGACAGTGCCAGCAACGCCTGACGACATGTTTTTGGCTGGTGCCATGTTGATGCCAAGGTGGATTTGTTCTCTTCCACTGACTTCCTTGGACAACCATGGCGAGCCAAGAACCAAGGTATAAAAGGATTACGAGATTTTTGAGGCGCGCGGACAGACGGGACCGGTATAGGAACCAACGGTATTAGTATTGGATTATTGGGTATCGGGATCATATTTCACGTCATATGGACGCAGCGTAATGGAACGGTGTACACCAAGAGTTGAATGAAAGTAGGCTGGAAGAATTGTGCAGTATGCTTGGTTGAGGACACTAGGTGGTCTCATCTCTGCGTATAAATGCCTTGGCCTTTTCCCTGCTGGTTTTCTATTTTGAATTAAGCTTAAGCCACATAACGTGTTCAGCATACTTCGTACACAATTCCGATTATCAAAGACCGCCCCGGGATCCCTATCCCATGTGCTTTCGTATCATCGTGTCATCTCACAAAATTGACACGTCTGAATATCGATCTCGCACATCAGCACGATGCGCTCCATAAACGTTCTTCTGGCCACCGCTGGCCTCTTCTCTACGGCCATGGCGGCAGTTGATCCCCTCAACTCGGGACGCACCTTGACCAACTGGGACTGGTAAGTTATGTCGTGGGTAGTATCCCGCATCTCGATGGTAGTGTTACGTCTGCAACCTTGTCCCGAACGAGACCTAACACAAAGCCTCTAGCTGTAAACCAGCCTGCTCTTGGCCCGCATCCGCCTCTCGGAGTGGTGCATCGTGCGTTCCCCCCCGATATTACCATACATTAGCATACTCTCATGGCTATTCCCCTGTCCTCTACTAACACCGCACAGAGGAAGTGCCCGTGTCTGTGACAAGTCCAATAATCCTCTGTCTCTCGCCCAGGGCCAGAAAGAGGATAGCAGCTGCAGCAAGAAGCCCGGAAATGGCTATTTGTGCGGAGACTACGCCCCTCATCCTGTTTCGGACGATCTGTCATATGCCTTCGCCGTCAGCAACGGCACTGATTGCTGTAAGTGCTACGAGCTCAGATGGAAGGACGGCCCCGTCAAGGGCAAGCGCGTCCAGGTCCAGATCATCAATGAGGGCGGCAACATGAACACCGAGACCGGCCGCGATTTTATTTTGATCACACCTGGTGGCGGCGTTGGACCAAACCCGGGCGGCTGCAGCTCCCAGTTTGGCGGCGACTGGGGCCGGCAGTACGGCGGTGTGTTGAGCCGCGAGGATTGTGCGACGCTGCCGAGCTATCTGCAGGGCGGCTGCTACTGGCGTTGGAACTGGGCGCGCGGCGATATCAATGGATGGAACGTGTCGTATGTGCCGATTACGTGCCCGGACTACCACGTCCAGATCTCGGGCTGTTCGCCGGGGAAGTAGGTATTTCCGATACTGGTGGATATGTTTAGGGGTGGTGTTGTTTGTTTACTTTCTTGTCCCCCTTTTCTCGTCGTGTCATTTCACTTCCACCATCCTCTTAACTTTACGGCCTGACTGTTTAATGGGAAAAGCGACCGAAAGGCCGCCGTCAATTTTGACTTCGAAAAGCAAGTATATTTTCTTCACTTTTTATATTTCGCACTCAGGCAGGGTCATGTACGGAGTATGCTACTACACCTTCCCGCCCTACTTGTTTACACATTAATTCGAGAAAGCGCTGTTGTGGCCGCCATCTTTTGTCTGGCGCGGGCCGCCGCTTTTGTGGAGTTCTTTTTCGTAACACTGACGCTATTCCCGACAATCACTGCTTACTCCGTACTGTGGCTTTGAATGCATACGATGTATGCCTTTGAAGTTAGCTCGGTTTTAGAAATTAGGTCGGGAGAAAAGTGCTGATATTTTGTCTGAACTGTATTACTCGTGCCACGCCCCCACTTTCACGGAGTCATTGTTTAATGACCTCCTACTAAAGTAGGTGCTTACCACCCTAACAAACTTCTGTTAAATGCGATGTACCTTTCTCCACTACATTTAACATTTATTACCCCTTCTTGTACAGATTGATGCGAGAATGTGCTCGGCGCAGAATTTGGTGGAAGTGGCCGCCGTTTTTTACGGCTTCAGCAGCGAGGTGTAAATGGTCACGTGTCTTATTTCATAGGATCACGTGGTTTTGTATTTACATAGTGTGGCTTCTACGGTTTGTCCCTAGACTTGCTCTGCAGCGCTAGATGCGTCTGATTTACGGGCTTATCCAGGAAATGAATACGGTGTCAAGAGAAGCACGAGGCCCTTCAGAAATCACTTTATGTCTTGTGTATGTTCTCATCTCCTGCGTCTCAACCGGCTGGGACCTCTGATCAGAAACCCCTGAAATAATGGTCTTGGCCGGTCACGTGCATCCAATGTCCCCACGTTCCCTCTCATCCTCTGACAGTATGACATTATGTACTCTGTGCGGAGTACTGAATTCCGCCTTGACTCATTCTCTCCACTTTCCCCCAAGATAAGTTGTCGTCCGTTTTCACACCACATCGCCGAAGAAATGGCTACCAAGAACTCTGCTCCATCGTCACGACAAGGCAGTCAGTTAAAGACGCCGAAAGGGACTCGAGACTGGGTCGGCCGTGATCTCCTTTTACGCGATCACATTTTGTGAGTTTTTGTTCGAAACGGTGGATTGGATAGTAGTACGCTCGATATTCAAGACACATTCACTTACACGCCACAAGTCGGACAATCAGCACTGTTCTTGAACGCCATGGGGGTGTTCCTCTGGACACTCCTGTCTTTGAACTCCGAGATATTCTTGCGGAGAAATATGGCGAAGATTCCCGGCTCATCTACAACCTCGAAGACCAGGGCGGCGAGGCTTGCTCCTTGCGGTACGACCTGACCGTCCCCTTCGCGCGGTGGCTGGCAATGCGCAGCGACGTTCAAAACATCAAGCGCTACCAAATCGCCAAGGTGTACCGGCGCGACCAGCCGGCCATTGCCCGGGGACGTCTGCGCGAGTTCTACCAGTGCGACTTCGATATTGCTGGTACCTACGATCCAATGATCCCCGATGCCGAGATCCTTCGCATCATTTCTGAGGTGTTTACGGCCTTTGACATGGACGTCACTGTGAAATTGAATCACCGGAAAGTTCTCGATGGGATGTTTGCCGTGGCGGGTGTGCCGTCCGATAAAATCCGCTCAATCAGTTCTGCTGTCGACAAGCTGGACAAGGCACCTTGGGATGAGGTCAAGACAGAGATGCTCGACAAAGGCCTACCAGAACCTGTAGCTGACCGTGTTGGTAGCTATGTGAGGCGCAGTGGTAGCATGTGTACTTTGCTTGACCAGCTAAGTCTTGACGCTGAATTGTGTGAAAACGAGAGCTTCGCCGAGGGCATTGCCGATTTGAAACTTCTCGCTTCCTACCTCGAAGCCATGAACGTCGTCGAAAAGGTCTCGTTTGACCTGTCTCTCGCACGAGGATTGGATTACTACACTGGGGTTATATACGAGGTAATCCCCCATAATAACGGCAAGACACAGGTCGGGAGCATTGCTGCCGGCGGGCGCTACGACAACCTGGTAGGAATGTATGGCAAACGCCCGGTCCCGTGCGTCGGCATTTCATTTGGAGTCGACCGCATCTTCACTCTTCTTGACGCGCAGCGCAGTAAGAAGAGTGGCTCGGAGCTTGCGCATGACGCTGATGTGTACATCATGGCATTCGGTGGGAAGGAGTTCGATGGGCTCTTGGCCCACCGTATGCGCGTGGCTACTCGACTTTGGGATGCTGGCATACGAGCGGAATTTACTCCCAAAGTGAAGCCGAAGCCTTTGCAACAGTTTAATGCTTCCGATGGTGTGCCTGTCGCTGTCATGCTTGGTCAAGAGGAGGTGGCCGCAGGGCAGGTTCGAGTGAAACAGCTGCATTTAGGAGATAAGAATGCCCCACAGAAGGATAAAGGGCAGCTTGTTTCCTTGGATAATCTCGTGGAGGAAGTGCGGAAATTGTTAGACTCTGCCGCTTTGGCGCCATAAAGCATCTTGCGAGAATTCCTTTATTCAAGAACATGATTGTCATGGCCTTTCAGATTAGAGCAAGCCATTGTTGGGGGGGGCTCATCATCGACAATCATCATCCACACCAAACATTTTCACTAGATCTTTACCATATCTGCCATGTCCCAAGACACAAACAACCGCAATAGCCGTATCTTTCGCATCTGCGTCTGTCTCCATGGTGGCAATGCCGATGGACTTGCTGCAAGTATTGTCGTAGGTATCTGTATCGGTATCGTCGACGGCTTCATCGGCGCCATGGGATGTAGCCTCAATGTCCTTTGTCGGGACATTGTTGCTCCCGATAAAATGATGCGTGACAGCGCGAAGAAAATACCATGACAGACATTTGTGACTCGCAATCAGCTTTGTACATCGCTGCATTCGGCCCTGCCCGGAACTGCGCTTCATGAAAGGCGGCAAGATCCGATACATACTGATCGACGTTGGTGTACGTCTTGTCCACCGGCATGGTCCGAGGTGCTCTCTCGGCCTCCAAGATTGCCATCCTCCAAGATCGCCATGTCGCACGAAATCGGTCGCCCATCAAGACGAGTCGTACCGCCGGCCGGGTTGAAGCGGAAGGCGCTAATACGCGGCCGCGGAACGCGTGCCAGTGCAAACATGATGCGTGATACGCCTCGAAACAGATTCTGTGTCTTTTGCTTGTTCTTCTCCTTGTCGAGAAGTCGGTGGCCGTGTGCGACCAGTGGCAGCTGTTTGCCAAAGGTGGGCTCGTCGAAATCTCAAGGATCATGTAGCCCGTTTTAAGTGAAGCTGGCGATTCTGAGACAAGTGCCGGTACAGCCACCGAAAGATAATCAGATGGCACTGTCCTGCTGAGCCTTGACTCCTAAACTTGTCGTAGGTATAATGTGGTACGACGAAATATTGACAAGTGCCTGGCATGGGAAAACTATATAGTTAGCAGATGATAGGATGTGGTGATGGTGAGGTGGTAAGAGGTTGAAAGAAGGAGAATGAAGAGCGGCGGCGGAAAGAAAAAAAGAGAAAGAAAGAGAGAAAGAGGGCAAATGCAGCGACGTACATGTGATCCTCCAGGAAAGCCAAAGCCGTACAGACGAGCGATGCGCACTTCTAGGCAGTGCCTTTGCTTGTAAATGTACGACGCTGCCTCACAGCGTATCTTGCGCCGAGCCGGGGTACTGCGTCTCGCCGCACTTGCCGGGAATCGGGCATCGCAGCAGGACGCGGGACTCCGTTTTGTTGCTGTTGTCAGAAGCCCCCTGCACGATCATCGGCACGGCCAGGTTGAAGCCGCCGTGGCGCCATTCCACGACCTCGCTCGTCTTGACAAGCTCCGCATCCACGCCCAGGTGGAACGCGACGAGCTGCTCTAGCGCTGTCCGGTTCTTGTGTATGTCGACATACACGGGTATCGTCTCGTTCCATTTCCGGTGGAGGGCGACAATGTTTTTCTCGTTGGCCAGCGCATCTTGGAGCCCAATCTTGTTGCCGTCCGCGAGCTATATCTGGTCGGGCATGGTGTTGCACGATGTCGAGTTGGCGTAATCCCTTGATCTTCAGGGCCCGTGTTGGCGTTGGTTAGGGGTCCATCAAAGTGCCCCTAATTTCTTGGCTGTCTGAATTGTGTGACGGTGTGGGGAATGTGGCTTGAGAACCAAGCAATTGCCACGGCAGTGCACGTGACACAAACAGATATTGTTTATTATAACAAGAAATATCTCGAGGGACTGGAATAAAAAAACTGTTTTTCCTAAGAACCAGTAAAGCTACTTTTGCGGCTAAATCTTGTATTCATTCGGTCTCCTCAAGCACTCTTCAAAATTCAAATACGAAAATGAACCAGGTTTATAACGGGTCTAATGCCAAACGACTTATGACCAAGAGGCACCCTGCAGAGTTATTTTCTTTCGTTCGGCCTCGTTATTTTCTGTCATTGTTCCTCTGATCTGTTGTATGTAAGGTTTAAAGCTGCTTATTCTTCCTATAAAGTCTTCGTATTTTTGGACTTTGGACATCCTTTTTATTGATTCCAAAGCGACGATGGAAAATGAGCATTATATCCAACTGTTATATGCACGTTGATGTTCTAACCCAAAAATGCAATGTAGACCCATGATATAAAATGGCACTCAACGCTGATTATCAGACACAAGTACGACATCGCGATCGCAGTGTGAGTATCGGCTGAGTGTGCCTATTCCCACCAGCGTCTGTGGATGCTAATATTCTACGCTATTGAGGAGCTCCTGGCAGCGGGAACATGAACCAGACAGGAGATCGTCGCGCACGATACGGTAAGACTGCATTAATGAGAGGGGTGGAAGGACAAGAAGCATACGACGAACACCCATGCTCGCCTATCGCGCTTCGGGCGTTGTGATATTCTCGATGTGCACTGCCAAGGCGGTTGATCTTCGAGTATTTGTATTCACCTCTGTCTTGCGCCCAGTTTGTAGATCTCCCTTCACGGGTCTCGGCCTGCCTCCCCTGCATTGAGCTTCCGTGCCAAGGTCCTCCATTTTTTGGTCTATGTGTCTGGGCTGCATACTGAGGAGCGAACATACAGGGTGAGGATGGAAGATGATCGGTTGGTATCAGCTTCCCAATTCTGCATTCTCATTGTGAATAATGCTCGTGAGGGATGCATCAGATGCAGCCACACCCTACCATGGCCTCAAGGCTCACTTGCATGCAGAAAAGCTGGTAGAAGCTGGGGTACTTCTGAGAAGGGAGTGACAACGAAAGACAAGGGCCAAGGAGCGAAGCTTTACGAAAGAGGAAGGATGTAATGATTTTGTCTTCTTTCATGCAGCGCACACAGAACATGGATGCAGTCTGGTAACATTCTGTCCCTTGTTATCCCTCGTTTTGTCCCATTCTGAAGTGATCTCGAGGTCTTGTTTGGAATCACCACGTGGAAGGGTGGTGGCGGCCTCTTATCTGGTTCACGGCCCCCAATATCCCAAATGAGAATTTGAAGATAGGGTGAGAGGCAGAGAAGACACCGAGAAACAAACGAAGACGAGCCTGGAGACCAGATGAGACCAAAATACGGTTCAGCCCACGGACGGCCGCTCTTGGTAGCCGCTGGGGCTTGATATGTACCCAGTATTGTTTATCGCTACGAATCTTGGTGTACTGTGTACATAAACGGCGATCCGCGTATTTTGTTATTTGTTCTTTTTAGGCTTTGATTCGTGTGTTTTTACCAGTTCGGAATCTCGCTGTTCGATTAACTCCGAGTCTTATTCCCCCTCCTCGTTGTTTACCACGATGCATCTCGACGTTTCTTTCGCTGCAATGTCACGGATGAAATTATCATCATTTACCATAACAGCTAATATTCAAGTCCTGGTAGATATGGCAAGTCAACAAAGATCGAATTTCAAGTACTTTGCATCCTTGAGCCTTGCATCCTTGAGCACGGACTGGCAATAACAACAGACGGCTCGTGCATCCTGCCGGTATTATCGTGTCTACCCTGTCGGTATTGATGTTGGCAGTTGCTTGCCAGCGGTAAAAATATGCTTGTATTTACAGAGTACCAACACATGATTTCTCTTGACAGAGACTCCTGTCAACATGACAGCCTGCCATTCTGTACTCCGTAATCCTTCCAACATTTCTGGTCACAAAGTTGCCAAGATGTGACACTGCCCGCATATTGTGCTGCAACTCTTGGTTACTTTTGCTTTTCCGGTGTGCCTTTTTGTTCCCTTCATCGCTCGATTTTTCGTTGTGTTGTGCCGAAACTGCGAGACCAACTGGAGCTGACTGAAAAGGGTGAAAAAGGAGGGGAAGGGCCAAAGCAGCGCCGAAGCTATCAGACAAGTTTGAGGGCCAACGACCTGAAATCAAATGAGATCAACGAAATTTCAAGGAAACGTCAAATGAAATCAAAACAACCTTCAAAGCTGTGACAGTTTTCGATTCATAATGATACCACAGTTGCATTGTCAAGTGGTACCTTGGGCTGCCTGGTCAGTCTTGGGTACCTCTGCATTTTCGTAGTGTCTTTGCAGTTTTCCTTGGCATCCTTTTGCATCTCGTTGCGTCTCTTTGTAGCGACCCGATGGCAACCTTATGGCAAGGTAGAGGCAATATCTCGGGACAGAGCAGCGCGATGATGGTGTCGAGGTTGCTTGTCAGGCCCCCGGCCCCCTTTTCACTCCCTGACTCCTTTCTGAAATTCAAGGATCGAGCCATCGAGCCATGCAACAACTCGGACGAACAAGACAAACAAACCGAGGATCGGACGGGGCCCGTTGCGAAAGATGTGGAACGGACGCGGCAGGATACAGAAATGATTTGCGGGCCTCGGTCCATTTTGCCTGCCAAACGACCCCTGTCATTGACGACTGACTAAAGTGTGACCAGAAAACGACCTGCCGTTTTCCGTATCGCTGGGAGGGTTGTTGGACGAAACTCTCACATTCACGCGAGCACGTGATGGCGAAATCGCGAAATCGCATTACTTTGTCGTCATTGCAGCCTCCAATATGGGACTCCGTATTCTCGTATGCAAAGGGCACTAGCAAGACTAGGCACGCCCTGTAAAACGGAGAATGGAGGCTCAGAGACATCGGATGGCAAGCGCCTTGAAAGTCAATCGAAGGCCTCTGGGGCCATGGCAAATTGCCTCGAAAACGTGTGAAATGCTTGTGAGAAGTTCCGCCAGAGGCCGGCATCCCACACTATTTCCCATCAGAATGGCACCAAAACGAACAATAATGCACCAATTAGCCACAGGCCAGGCCTGGCAAGGCTAATCCCCGCATCGGCCGCACTACGGCCTTTTACATACTCCCGGCCAACCATTCCGCAAAGGGAAGGTCTGACCAGTATTTACCCGCCTCCAACACACAGCTCTTCTCCACTTCAGAATCTCTCTCCTCTTCTCCACCTCCATTCACGACCTCGATTCTCCACCTCCATTCACGACCTCGATTCACCACCTCCCTTCACATCTTCCCCGCGGACGGCTCACCTCCCGTCTTTTTCCCCAAAGAGCTTGACGGCCTCATGAGAACGGCCCCCTGTCGTTTTCGAGTCCATCTGGGCGCTTCCTGACGCTACGTTACCAGGCTTTCTCTCCACAGATGAGAGTCCCCACGTGGTATTTTGAAAGTACGTCGTATGTTAGAAGTGCATTGCAAGTGTCTTTTCTTTGACAGAAGCGATTCAAGCGAAGAAGCAAGCTTTCAATCTCAGTCATGCGGCACCCACCACCACCGCTCTCATTCACTTATTTCACTTCTGGCCCCTTTCCAGAAACCGGTTTTGCAAGCCACTTACGCAGTTGCTCCACCCTAAAATGCTCCTAAATGTTTAAAATATCAGAGAAACTACCCCGAGCCACCGAAGCTCCCCGCAGTCCACCCTGGCTTTTTTTTTCAATTTCAATCTGTCGCCTCCAGTCTATGGTTACAGCAAGAGTTTTGACGAGTCCACGCATTCACGGCCGAGGACGGAGCTCGTATGTGTTCGGCTGTAAGTCTGGTTTGGGACAAAATCCGTCGACTAACAAGCTGACAAGGACGGTACTCGGGGCAAGTCTCGTAGTATCGGCGTAGTTGAGACAGCTGGCAGACGACATGTGTCGACATGGTGAGTGTCCGGAGACCCGCACAGTACACTGTCCGACTGGCCACAATAGTGAGTGTGCACCATGCAGTGGTGAGCAAATGTTCCCTTGCTCCGCAAAAAAAATATGTTAACAAGAGTGATGATGGGGAGATACTGGGGAGATACTGGGGAGAGCAATGGGGAACTACTACCGTAGGTTTGATGACGCCGACATGTGTGCCTTCTGATTATGCACCTATCATAGGCTTTGCCCCCCGATGCCCACCCTTTTTTTTTTTTTTTTGTTTCGTCTTCTTGTGGCCTTTTTTGGCCTCCTGTTCTTTGATTTCTTATCTTGTCTGTCGTCCATCTCGTTGTGTTTCTTTCCCGGTGGGATGCCGTGTCTCGCAAATTGCGTCGCCAAAACCCAGGCTGAAGCTTTGCCGGCATCCCACCTTGGCTTACTGAACAGAGGAGGTGTGAGGGATAGAGTGACAAAGTACGGAGTACGAGTGCACAAAGGTACCCAACAACGCCAACTCAACGAGCCAATGACTCCATTCTAGTACACCATACAACATGGCCCGTACCCCGTACATTCTCCAGACAATATTCTTTGTGCCCATGGGGACAGGACACGACATGGAGACACGCATGGGGCCACCACATGGGCTGGGTATTCAGACGATACTGAAAGCGCATGGATGCACTAAATGGGAGGAGTGTACGGAGTATTACGGACTAATACGGAGTAAGAATAAAAATGTACTTTTATGCCCGCCACTTGTACTTGTACTCCTTCGATACGACACAAGATACTTTCTCCCACATTGTCACCTTGTCGCGATGGATCGCCTCACAAACCACGAGGGCGACTCGGCGGGTGATGCACCGACGATCCCTGCAGCACTGCTCATCTCCTCTTCTCCAGTGCCAAACAAGAGGCAAACACGAAGTGAGCACGACCCTGTCTCCTGTGTACATGTACGACGTGCATGTAGCCAATCCAGAGTCTGAGGTTAATTACCCGGCAAAAACGGTCCCAATGTGCGGGATGGATCTCTTACCTGGGGCCGGGGCCCCATGGTCACTCCGTCTCTTTTTATTTCTTTTTATTTTGTTGTATTTTTCGGTCTTTGTTTCTCACGCGGGTCATTGACACGGGTCACGGTTTGCCTGTCAAAGCTACCCCTCGTCCCTCCTCTCTCCTGGTTAAGCTTTTGGGGATCATCATAACGAGCGGCAAAAGAGTTAAAACCCCCCAGCCGCGCCTCCTTCTTGCCGCGTCCCACGCCTTCTCCCCTTTCCCTTCTCTTTCCTTTTTTCTCTTCTTTCTTCCCCAGTTTGCCAATTTCGTTCAACACAGCTCATTGATACGAGAATATTTCAACAAATATCATCATGAGCAACGTCAACGAGAAGCCTCCGGGCGTGACGGAGATCGAGGCCCAGCCGTCGTCGAACCAGGGCCCCGTCTACGACGACAATGAGAAGGTCGACTACAACCGCACGGGCGCCATTGACGCCGAGAAGAACGAGCATGACATGACCGTGCTGCAGGCTGTCCGGGCCTATCCTGCCGCCAGTTTCTGGGCCTTTGTCATGTCGTGCACGATTGTGAGTACAGCTGGCGATGATTGTTTCTAAATGCCTGGTCGACTCATTTATTTCGTTTTCTAACCCTACGCCCAGATCATGGAATCGTACTGTGTGTTCCTGATGGGTCAGTTCATCGCCACCCAGCGTTTCTGCGATGACTTTGGCGTCCTGTCCACCGTCACCGGCAAGTACATCATCGTCGCCTCGTGGCAGTCTGCCTTCCAGTGCTCTGGCCCCGTTGGTGCCTTCATCGGCGTGTTTATTGCTGGCCCCATTACCAGCTGGATCGGTTACCGCTGGGCCACCATTGGCGGTCTCATGGCCCTCAACGCCTTTATCTTCATCTTCTACTTTGGCAACAGCCAGGGCATGTTCTTCGCCGCGCAGATCCTCGAGGGTATCCCCTGGGGTATTTTCATCGCCAACGCCCCTGCCTACTGTGCCGAGATCGTGCCCCTGCGTCTCCGTGCCCCGGCCACGCAGATGCTGCAGCTCTTCTGGGCCGTCGGCTCCATCATTGTCGGTGGCATCACCTACCACTACCAGTCCATGGACGACCCCAAGGCCTACCGCGTCCCCATTGCCCTGCAGTGGATGTTCCCCACCCCTCTGGCCATCCTGCTCTTCATTGCCCCCGAGTCGCCCTGGTGGCTGGTGCGCAAGGGCCGTCTCGAGGAGGCTGTCAAGGTCGTTGGCCGTCTTGGCCGTGCCACCGCTGGCGAGGACCCTGCCGACGCCGTTGCCATGATGAAGCGGACCATTGAGCTCGAGAAGACGGAGCGCAAGCCCTCGCTGGTCGAGCTCTGGAAGGGCACCGATCTGTACCGCACGCTGATCGTCTGCGGCGTCTACGCCTCGCAGAACCTGACGGGCAACCTGATTGCCAACCAGGCCGTCTTCTTCTTCAAGCAGGCCGGCATGAACGACAACACGGCCTTCGCCCTGGGCCTGATCACGTCGGCCCTCCAGTGGATCTTTGTCATGCTTTCGTGGATTCTCACGACCTACCTGGGCCGCCGCACCATTTACGTCTACGGCCAGTTCATCAACTGCGCCTTCCTCATTGCTCTCGGTATCGCTGCCTCCGTCGGCACCAGCACTGCCATCAGCAACGCCCAGGCCTCGCTCGGCCTGATTGTGTCCGTCCTCTTCTGCTTGGGCCCTGCCCCTGCCTCGTGGGTCATTATCGGCGAGACCTCGTCCGTCCGTCTCCGTCCTCTGACCACTGGTGTCGGCCGTGGTGCTTACTACCTGGTCAACATCCCCTGCATCTTCTTGTCCAGCTACATGCTCAACTCCGACAAGTGGAACATCGGCGGCAAGTCCGGCTACGTCTGGGCCGGCACTGCCCTGTTCTGCTCCGTCCTCTCGTGGCTCTACATCCCCGAGATGAAGGACCGCTCGTTCCGTGAAATCGACATTCTCTTCACCCGCAAGGTCCCCGCCCGCAAGTGGAAGCAGACTGTTGTCGACATTCGCGACGACGAGTAAGCTCGGAACGTTTCATTCGGCCGACTCGGGAAGACATTTCTATGTTTTTTTTCGTCTCGTTGTTTTTTTCTGTATACCCATATCCCAACGAGAATGAAGAAAATATAGGCGCCTTCATATTTCCTGTTTGTTTGCGGTGAGGCCCGCTACGATAATCCGCCGGGATCCTTCTAGCGCCATTTTACACGATTTTGCTAGGGGCGCGTGGCCGTATTATGGGGCCGTATTATGGGGGTTGCGGGTAGGGAAGGGAGCTAGTTACATATACAACCAAAGAACACCAAAGCATAAGCATATATATATATATTCATATAAATAATACAGTGGATGGTATCAATCTGTTCGATGCTATGATTGTGATTTATTTTTGCTCTTGCGATACCTCCTCTCGCAACACCAAAAACTAATACAGTACGCTTGATCTCACTTGACGCTCTAAGAAATGCACTGAGCAGCTTAAACTCCAATCAACCCACGCCTCCCAAAATCGCATTCCCCCTTGTCACAATGCCAGTCTTCTCTTCACGGGTCGTCCCGCGCGGCGTCTTCTTCCAGTCGCTGTTCCGGTCAACTTACACACTCCCCGTCAGCCAGGACCTGTTGTCATCACCAGCCTTCAACTTCATCAATCCCCGCCACCACATCGCCAACACCGACAAAGTCTCCCAGACTATTCCTGCCAGCTCAGTAAAAGGCTTGTCTGATGAAGAGATCTTGGCCTTGTTTTCAGGCGGCTTCTTTGGCGGATTCATCTTCCGCATTGAGAGCTGGATTCTGAGGATATGTGGCGACCGCTTCCTACCTGCCCGTTACACCAGCTTCCGCCCAGATCCACAGGCCTTCCCCATACACAGACCGTCCGCCATCCCCAGCAGACAACTCCTTCCAGCCGGCAGTCTTTTCTTCAACTCGTTCCTGCTGCTAGACAAGCGTGTTGAGGACCAGCCGAAAAGTACAAGACCTGTCGCAGAAAACTCCTATGTTGACTACGGCTTTGGCTCTGATGAGGCCAGGTTTGCCGGTTGCCATCGCTTTAGAGTGACAAGGCTGTCTTCTGATACAAACGCTGCCGATGCCCAGATCCGCATCGACCTTGAGCACTTCCGCTGCAATCCTCAGCAAAACATCCCGTCGTTGGCAGAGCGTTTCCAGTGGTTCCACTTTCTCTACGCCAAAGCACTTTTTGCAAACGGCATTCAAGCTATTTTGTGTCGCTAGCTTTCATTTCATAGCTGTTAGGATTTGTACAACTTGATTTTGTCAGCAGGGCGTTTAGGTCTCATCATACTTATCTCAGACATCCCAACTCATGACTTGAAATGTTTTTAAGAAAAAAATCATAAAATTAACGGGGTAAAATTTACTACGGCTCTTCATTGATATTCTTAGCAGAATGATTATAGGCTGCATTACCAATAAAAATCAAGTTTGTTATTTCGGATGTGTTGTTCTTCTTCATAATTTTGAATCGAAAGACAATAAAAATTCACTTGAAAACAAACCCACAGATGAGATACTGACGCGAAAAAAAAAATGGAGGCAAAACAAGTGCAAATTAAAAACGTGGATATCATATAAAAACTACATTTAAACAAAGGACCTCCAGTGAATTTGAATTGATTATGAATATTGAACGGGGGTGATATGAAAATGAAACAGGCATGAGATGATGATGGGTCACGTGTGTTCTGTACGGCTTTAACCGCTAGAGCTCTTGGCCGATTAGTCATCTTAGCGCCCGCCAAATCCAGGAACCAAAACGCTACCCAATCCTAAAACCCCAGAGGGGCAATCGGCGGTGATGGATGGTGGGCAAAAAAACATTGGAGCCTTGCTTGGGTGTTCTCCTCTTGACGACACGCCGCCTTTGCGCCATATCGTGTTCCACAACCGCAGTTCACGCTACATTCCGGCAAGAAGCATCGCCAATACGACTTTGCAAACAATCGCTTCCAGTCTAGCTTGACGACGACCGCCCCCAACGGGCCATATTTTTTTTCACCGATCTCTCTTTACGCCCTTTTAAGGGGACGGGCGACACAACAAACGGCCAGTGTGCGTGAGGGTCTCGGCAAACGGTTGACGACATCTCCTCTTCGATAGACGATATACGGTCCTGACTCCAACATCTCTCTGCAGCATTTGTCGACCTCGCCCCTATTTCCTTTTTAGACGGGCCTCGGGGACCGTCGCACAACCCCCCGCATCACAATGGCCCAATCACTCACGGGCCGGCAAGCAGAAGAGCTGTACGGATACCTTCTGGAGGGGGGGATGGCACGCATGTTGCCCGTGAAAGAGTGAGGCATGGCTGACAGAGTTCTTATAGTCACAAATCCATCATCGCATACCTCGAAGCGCACCAGCTACCTGGCGCAGCAACGGCGCTTCGGACAGAAACACAGCTTGGAGAGGATGTCCTGGACGCGGCCACGACGAAGAAGTACGAGACGCTGCTGGAGAAGAAATGGACAAGTGTCGTGCGGTTACAAAAGAAGGTGAGACAGCTTCATCGAAGACGGCACAATCTTCAGATCTGTCCTTGCTGACATTCCAGATCATGGACCTGGAGTCCCGAAATTCTGCATTGCAATCCGAACTGGACTCTCTCACCCCCGACTCCCTCTCTAAACGCAACAAAGACCCGGCCTCCTGGCTGCCCAAGGCACCACCACGCTACACCCTCGAATCCCACCGCGGCGCCATCAACTGCATCGCTTTCCACCCCGTCTTCTCGTCTGTCGCCACAGGCTCCGACGACTACACTATCAAGATCTGGGACTGGGAGGTCGGCGAGCTCGAGCGCACCGTCAAAGCGCACACTCGTGCCGTCCTTGATGTCGACTTTGGCGGTCCCCGCGGCAATATTTTGATGGCATCGTGCAGTTCCGACCTCACGATCAAAATCTGGGACCCGCTCGGCGACTACAAGAACATTCGGACACTAGCTGGCCACGACCACAGCGTTAGCGCCGTGCGCTTCATCCCGTCGATAGGCAACTGGCTCGTCAGCGCCAGCCGCGACCACACACTCAAGATCTGGGATGTCAACACGGGCTTCTGTTTGCAAACGCTACAAGGCCACACCGCCTGGGTGCGTGACGTTGCGCCCACCTACGACGGCCGCTACCTCTTGTCGACCGGCGACGACATGACGGCCCGCCTCTGGGACATTTCGACCAGCCCGCGCGCCGAGGTCAAGGCCACCATGATCGGCCACGAGCACTACAACGAATGCTGCGCCGTCGCGCCACCCTCGGCATACCAGCACCTGGCCGTTCTTGCTGGCCTCAAGCGGCCACCGCCCGCAACCAGTGCCGCCGAATTCATGGCCACGGGCTCGCGAGACAAGACGATCAAGCTGTGGGACGCCCGAGGCATCTGCTTGAGGACGCTTGTGGGCCACGACAACTGGATCCGCGCCATTGTCTTCCACCCGGGCGGCAAGTACCTGATGTCGGTATCGGACGACAAGACGCTACGATGCTGGGATCTGAGTCAAGAGGGCAAGTGTGTGCGCGTGCTGCCGGCTCACGAGCAATTCATTTCGTGCCTGCGGTGGGCACCGGGCATTCCCAAGGGCCCCGCTCTCGAAGACAGCAACGGAGGTGCAGGCACACCAAACGGAGAGAGCAACGGCGGCGGCACGCCCAACGGCAAGGCGGGAGCAGCGGCAGCGGCAGCAGCAGCCGAGACACAAATACGGTGCTTGATTGCCACAGGAAGCATAGACATGACGCTCAAGATCTTTGCCAACTGAGACTGACCTGGGAGAATCGACAACAACCATACTTTTCACACGAAACCACACCCCACAGAGACCAACGACAGACGCAACTCTGGACCTTTTTTATTTCTCTCATGTACACAAGCTTGGCAGGGGATATGGATAGGGGAGACACCGGCTGAAAATGGGGCTCAAGAGGACGACCTTACAAGATGTGACGGCCTACAAAGTACACAAAAGAAGAATATGAGCATATGATGTTTTACGCAGGACATTGGACATGATAAATTAAAAATATTTTGACACAGAAAAGACGTTTATTCTTATTGCAATTAAAATTCCCCTCGAGTATTCCATTGCAAATGGTTTTCGTGCCGGCCGACACCGGCTGCCTTCCGTGTAGGGGCTCAGGTACTATTGGCCGTGACTTCCTCACCTCGGTGATTCGTTTTTCTCGTTCAATGGTGCTTGTTGTTTGCTTGCACCATAACCCTTTCCGCAATTTGCTCAGATTCGTCAGGCACCTGGACAATAATTGCGCATGAATAATGATGAATCGCCCTTTCCTGGAGGAATGCCAAGTAAGATAAAGAGGAAAGAGTAAGAGGTCTAGATCAAATCAGGGCCACCTTAGCAGGTCTATCACCTTCCGTGAAACTAAGAACAATATTGGGGCAAAACTGTTCTACATCGATTATGGTCGTGAGAGAGGCTGTCGCTCCTGCCGCCGCTGCAATTTCATATAGACTTGTGACAGCACATTGTGAGGCTCTTGCCACATGTGAACAAGAATATGCGTCGTAGCTTCCCTTCTAGCCATGCCACCGTAGCTGCCAGATTAGATTCATTTCTTTGGCCGTGGTACGGATAGCTCTTTCCTATCCAGATGGCTCTTTCCGCTTGTTGATATTGGTTTGTTGCCCCTTTTCTGCTCCGGCCTGACAAAATCATCTGCCGTTGTATATCTTTTCTCGCCTCTCCTTGAAACTGGAAAACCTATTATGATGGTCCTAGATCTGAACGTGGCTTTGTAACCTTTTGTTATGATTATGATACATCAATAGAGTTACAATACCTGAGGATCTACGAACCATACGCTGCCGACAATACCCGATCAATCACTCCCCAACGACGGAAGAAAAAAAACCTAACTATCAAATACATCTCGCGTGACTTCTGCCCTTACATTCAATATGTCTGAAGCGCTGACAGACGACCCATCGAAATGGCGCAGTGAGCACATCTGGAAGATGCCTGATGCAATTGAGCCGACGGTATGTACTCTTCGTTTGTCCCGTCTTTGAGGTCCTGTTAACGGCTGCGTCACTGACCTGCATTATGTCCAAAAGCTCATCGTCTCCATTCTCCTGATTGCCATGTTCACGACACGTCGGAAGAACTACTCCATATCCACCGGATGCCAGACACAACCCAAGAGATTCGAGTACTCACGCGTGGAATCGCCACCAAGACACACCTTGCTAGACTCATGCCCCCCTGAAGAACTTACTGATGCCTATGCAACACCGCCCATATCACGGCCACTGTCCCCAGAAACCACACCCCTTATTCATAGCGATGCCATGTCTCTGGACCTCAAACCTCCATCTAAATACCGGCGTGTCCTTGGAGTTTGGACAGTTCGCACGCCCGACTCATCACGATTTGCTAAGAACATCCACAGTCGAGTTCTCGTCAAATTTCCATTTCTCGTGGAGATGTTTTACTGGGCGATCTCGTTTTACTTGTACCGCCTTACTGGCATCATGGCCCAGAAGAAGTACGGCGGCACAAGTGGGCTATGGGATATCGCCCAAGGCCACGGCATTGGCATACTGGAATTTGAGTCCCGACTATTCGGCCTCAGCAACAAAACTGGCAACGCACGCTGGGCGGAATACAACATTCAACAATGGTATCTCACCGGCGCCGACGGTGGTGATTTCCGTGGACTCTAGTTGACGATCCTAGACCGCGGTTACTCTCTCATTCACATTCCCGGTACAGTTGGGTATGCATGTCTCGCAAAATAACTCCATTTTCCCCACTGACTTTCGACTGACACTTGATGACAGCTTCATCGCCTTCTACTACTGGTACGCACCCAGCTTCAATCGGTTTGCGATTGTTCGACGGACGATGACACTCCTGAATTTCGGCGCTTTTCTCATATTTCTGCTGTACCCGACAATGCCTCCACGATTCCTGCCTTCTGAATATGGCTTCATTGACACAGTCAACGCCGAAGACGCACAAAGTGTATGGATGAGCGGCCAATACGTCAATAAACTCGCCGCTATGCCAAGCATGCACTTCGGATATGCGTTCGCCATCGGCTGCGTGTTCATTTATGAGTCTGATTTTCTTCAACTCATATTCTCTCGGACAAGATGGAGTTTTCTATTTGACAATGGAGAGGACGAGGTCGAGGCGAGATCCGATGGGCATCGCGATGAAGGCCGGCCGCGGTCACTTTCGCCGCCAGTGGCACTCGAGATTTCTAGACAAAGGAAATCTGCCTTGTCAAGAGTGTTGTTCCTCTCGTTTGGCGTTTTCTATCCACTGTGGATTTTGCTCACGATCGTGGCGACGGCCAACCACTACTTTTTAGATGCTCTCGTGGCAATGATTTGCACTCTGGTAGCATTTCTTTGCAACCGGCTGTTGCTCAACTTTTATCCTTTGGAAGACTGGATTCTATGGGCACTGCGTGTGGAAAAGCCTCCGCCGACGACAGGCTGGCTCCGACGCAAACTGAGCAGCCCACTATAGTATAAGTGCAGGCAGACCACGGCTGGCCGTTTACTCCCCCAGTGCATGGTGTGCTGTTTCTTGCCGATATTGATCATGGACATTGTCTTTTTGAAGCTTGGTCATATCTTCCTGTTGGTTTGCTCCCTGTTCGCTGCGGGTTTCTTTTCGTTCTTCTTTTCAAAGAGGATGGCACGCAAAAGAGTGCGGTTCGCTCTGTGACGAGCTGATTATTTTAGAATTCTTGGGCGTCTTTTGAGTGGATTGGTGGGTATCAACGGGCAGTTGGAACAGTACATGAGGCACGACGTCCCGGCCACGGATTGCAGCAGAAAACATCCACATAGCATACATCGGCGACTTTTGTATACTTTTAGAAGGACCGTTATCTTCTTTCTTTAGACCAGAATGGATAATAATTTGAATATCTTTTTTTTCCAGTTTCCGTTTTGAATTTGGAAGTAGACAGTTAGCAGGTGACATTCGACATTAGACGATTTCGCCTGGCTTGTTTACAGACCCCTTGATCTAAGGCACCATCACCACGTGACTTCCCTGATTTTGGTTCCAGGGCCAGGGAAAATCTATGGTGCTACATCACGTGATATATATTTAGGAAGCCGCCCCATAGTAACGGAAAAGTGGTGCTGCAGAGTAGAGCAACAGTGAGAGTGGGTGTGGGCGGGATACGGCGCTACTGCAGGTCCTTTATTCCTGGTCCCATCAGCTTCGGCGAGTGATGAGATAGGTTTCGAGCTTTTGCGCCTCACTTTTCGCTCTTCTTTCTCTCTATGTCGTATTTGGTACACACATTTCTTTCATTTTTCGCAAGCTTGTATTATTTTTAGCATCGCCATTGGCCAATTACCATCGAACTCTGCTTCACAACTGGCAGAACCCTTCCACTCGCTTTCCGAACTTCGCATTTCCTTTTTTCGCAATTTCGATTCGATCACCAAGTTCAATTGGTCGCAAAGCCTCGTCGCATCTTCTGTCGCATCTTTTGTCGCATTTCTTATCGCATTTCTTATCGCCCGGGTTACCTTCATTCCTCGACACACTCCTTTCATTATCCCATAAAACTGTCACGTTAGCAACACCATGTCTAGACACGAAGACCGTGAAGAGTCCGGCGCCGCTGTTACCATTGACGTCGACATGGCTGAGGCCACGGCTGACGCAGCAGCTGAGGGCGCCGCCGAGGGCGAGGAGGCAGCCGAGGAGGCTGCTTCCGAGGAGCCGCTGCGCGAGCCGACACCAGTGCCGACGCGCACGTCTTTTGCGACATACCTCAGCAGCCCCGTCGTCACCCTGGTGGTGGGCGGCGGCGACAACGAGGAGACCAGAGAGAATATGCAACTGACGGCGCACCAGGGCCTGCTGACCCAGAGCCCATACTTTGCGAACCTGTGCGAAACCCTGGGCGACGACCGCACGATCTCTCTGCCAGACCAGAACCTCGACGCCGTCGGCTGCTTCCTAGAGTTTTTGTATACGGGCGACTACTTCCCGCGCAAGCTGCCCGGCCACGCACATGCCCTGGAGGAGGATCCCACAGTACCTGCTGTCGACGAGACTGGTGCACAGCTTCTCAAGCACGCCCGCGTCTACACGCTGGCCGAGAACTTTGGCATGTCAGGGCTCCAGACGCTGGCGTCGTCCAAGATCCATTGTGTGCAGAGCACTGCCCAGGGCGAGATTGCGTACGCGCGCTACGTCTACGCCCAGACGAAGCCCAACGACACGACGGTGCGCCACCCCGTCGCCAAGTTCTGGGCCACGCGCAGCCATACGCTGCGGGCCGAGGCCGAGAAGGAATTCCAGGCTCTGTGCTTGGAGCACCCGCAGTTTGCCTACGACGTGCTCACGCGCGTGCTCGACGAGAAGCTCAAGCGCGAGCGGGACGACAAGATGTACCCGTCGGTGTCGGTGTCGTCGTCGCAGGGCGGCGGGCGCAAGCGGGCGCGCAACAGCAGCAGCGTACAGTAAACGCGCTGGCTGGCGTGGGCGGGAGGTGGAAGTGTTGGGGATCGTCGATTTGGGCATGCAGTGTTGGTCTTGGAGAAGCACTCTGGAATGGGTTCTTCTCCGGGCATCCAAATCGGCCTGTCGTAATCGGGAAGGCGCGATGTTATAGGGAACAAGTCGGGAGCTGGGTTTCGTATAGCTTTATCGGAGGTGGTGTTTGGGTCGAGTGTAAGATATGGTGAGCATGTGCCATGATGGGACCCATGGCTGTGCTGGATTTTTATGATCCACTCTGTACTTTTCGTGTCCTCGGTTTTTATTATGCATATATCCTTAGTAGTTAGTTAAGCCAAAAAGAAGAAAACAGTTCAAGCAGAACGGATGGCTCTTGCTTGACTCGCCTTGAAATTGGGGCCATCCTCATTTTTGTCCGTGGGAGTTGCTCGATATCACATGCTCGTCTCGAACGTTCCTTCCGGGTTACCGTATGAACTTGTTGGCTGTGTCTAGGAAGGTGCGATCGACGAAGCGCCCGTTGCCGGGTTATCCGTGATGCCTGTTGTGATGCGCCAGGATTCTGAAAGGACGGAGTGGCTGCTTAAGATGACCATGAGCGGCCCGGTGACGTGAGAAAGAGCGACCGTCGCAAACTCTGCTTTATTCCTGGGTGCCATGGGGACGCGAGCAATGTTGAAGAGGGGAAGCTTCGAAGGGTGTTTGTCTGTTTTGATTCCGAGCGCACTCTGTGTCTGCCTCAGTATTCTATCCACTATCTTTCTTTGTCCTGGACAATTATCCACGACTACATCAATATTTTGTCGAAACAGACATTTGCACGAGCCGACTACTCCGTCATATCTCTCTAGTCGCCTTTCTTCCGTCACCATGGCTCCGCCCGATACATTTAGGATTACGTACGATGCACGCTCCTTGACGGCAGATATCATACCGCCTGCATTCTCTTCCTTATGTTCACTGCTAACTGCCTTCTCTCTACTTCTTAGAACATACCACCGCCGGCGATTATTCTTATTGGCCGAATCTCTATTTGAATTGATGCGGTTGGACCTCCCAAGCGGCGATCGAGGGACACTGTATCGGGAACTAAAAATATTCAAGATGGCCGACGAATACGGCGACGACTGGGCTGAGAAGATGGACGATGCAGAACGCGCGGCCCTCTTTGCTCGCCGTTCTCTTATATTCGCTGCGGAGGACAACGACCAAAGCTGGATCTGTTCCCCGGTTCCGCCCTCCCTCCGTAATTTGTACGAGAAAGTATACAATGGTGCCATGATGCGCACTAGGGCCCTCGAGCCTGTCGACGACGGAGGGAGCAAAAATGTAGGCAAGGGTGGAAATGAGGGTTACAAACAAAGGGTTGCCGAACGAAAAGAAGCCCACCGGATCGAAGTCCACAACCAGCTTCGCCGCATGACCCGTGAACGCGTCGAGCTCATGTTCCTCCAGTACGCCGCCATGGATATGGCCCTGGGGACTATTAAACTGGCAGAAAGGAACGACAAGAAACTGAAGAAATTGTGGATAGCACTTTTTATCGCCATGAGTGCCGCCGTGGCCTTCCTTATCGTTGTCATTATTCAAAACGCCAGGTCCACGGTCTAGACTGGGCTCGCCCGACTGGATTGCACGGATGGGAGGGTTTGATTTGCCCTGGGGGTTTTCACATACGAATATTTGTGAGGACCCGAGAATCTGGGAAGCTTTTGTTCATAGTCTTTGGGTCTTGTAAAGAGACGAAACAGATCACGGAAAGGAAGAGGAAAAACAAATGTCTCGGCAGAACATGTCTTAGATAACAGAAAGGAGCTGAACAGCGCAGCCTCTTGCCTTTACTCTTCAATACATTCTTTTTATGCACTGAATGGATCGCAACATGACGGTAAAACCTTCCACAGTGAGCTTGCTCATTAAGGAAGAAAAATGGGAAGAAAGAAAATGATGATATTCAGCCACCACGGCCGTCGTAGAATGCGATGAGAGAGAGCCGTCTGCATCGATGCTGACATCAGATGACGTGTGCAAGGCAGTGCTGTACTGCACATTATTGTCTACAGTCCTGCAGTGCAATGAAGCATGCGTTGTAGTTTTGTTGTGTCGTTTCGTTTCATGGTATTGTATCTTTATTCGTATTATCTCTACCCCCGTCTGCTGTTGCGCAACAGCAAAAACCGATATCAAACGACAACACACAAGCATGAACAGTACCAACATTACACTGCAGATACAGGCCCAATTTCCAATATCGAGGAGATGGACATGTTAAGTAAAAGCACTTTGTAGTGACCATCGACCCCTGATCCTTGCCACGAGAAGGAGGACTGGGTGTCATGAAGCGAACAAGCATGGAGGTGTGGAAATACAGCAGGAGCATTGGCGCTACCG
This sequence comes from Sporothrix mexicana, assembly GCA_021396375.1. Classification (NCBI taxonomy): domain Eukaryota; kingdom Fungi; phylum Ascomycota; class Sordariomycetes; order Ophiostomatales; family Ophiostomataceae; genus Sporothrix; species Sporothrix mexicana. The sequence goes on from WNYC01000040.1 coordinate 39,250, forward strand.
TCATTTGGCTCAAAATCAGCGTGTAAATAGAAAAGAACGCCAAAGTGAAAACCAGGATGGGTTGCGTCCTCTTGCATGGAGCTGTTCGTTTTGTCTTCCAGATATTTGCCCCCCTGCTTCTTCGTACAGCTCCCCTGTATGTCTCGTCAAATACAGCCAATGAGACAAAACCTACAAGTTGAAATGCAGGCAGAACGTGATGGTGGTGAGTGAATCGACAGCTCTTTTGGGGAAACACCATCGACCGGCACTTTTAGCCCCCGGTCAACACCTGTAGTTTGCTGACCACCATCGTTTTATGTCTTCATCGTCTGAGTCCCGAGCCAGTTTTGTTTTCAGATATTCTCTGATCCCATCTTACCCTCCACTACCCAGTCACAGACATGCACGTAGTTCCCTAGCCCTCCCGGTCTCAAGGTGAGCCATGAAAAGAAACGCCAGAGAGATGACACCAAGAAAATGGCGTGTGTGTTGTCGTTTGTCTTGTCTTGTTTCGGCTTTTTGGCTCCCGCATCTGTTGTTGTCGGGTCCCTTGCCAACCCAGCAGCCGCATCACTGCATATATATTGATCTCATCTCTTCCACCCTCGTCGTCTACCCCGGCCTCTTTCTATTCTCAGATTCCCATGGGTATTATTGCCCTCATTTCTTTGCTACTTCATGTCGATTGACTTATTGTCCCCTATCATTTCTCGCTTCATCCTTCTGCCCCAACCCGTCTATGCGTTCTTGCCGGTTGCACAAACGCCACCCCGACCAGTGCCTTTCTGCTCCCTTGGGCACATTCTTGACCCCAGGCCTGCAGGACAGCACTGGGTGCAGAAAATTGGTGCCAGGGCTCAAGAGGAAAGAGAGCGATAAAAGGCACGGTGCATACCCCATGAGAAAATGACTGGGGTGGCTAACACATTCAAGCAACAGTGCATCTTGGAAACAAAACGGCGGCTGCTTCTAGCCAACAGATTTCCAGATCTCTCCTCCCCCACCCATGTCCGTTCGCCTCTTCCCCCCCCGTCCTCTTCCCTGACAAGCACAGCATACAAAGTACTTTTGCGTTTTGTTTGGTCCCGTCTGCTCAGAATGGAATTGAAGAGAAATAAACAGCAGAGGGGGAGAGAGAAAGACTGCAAAATAGGCGAGGTGGCGTGTCCTGGGAATATGCGGGCAAGGGGTTCGATTTCCATTTTTGGTCCTTCCTGAACTCGATTTGGATGATACTACCAGGAACTGGGCTGGGCCTACGGTCCTTTCAAACTTCGAACGGCAGTTGTTGTCGTCTTTCTCAGACCTTCTTCTCACCTTTCGTTTTCGATTCCTGCTGCCATCTTCACCGTCGTTTTGAAATGTGCGTGAAAATCAAAGAAACCATGGACGACGATTTTTTGGTTCCGTGTAGTCGTGTCGTGTTTTACTTTTGCTGTCCTTCTTTGCAGAATTGTTTTCTCTTAATACTCGGACTGCTGCGTCGTCATACATGTGCCTCAGGACCTGCGGATATCCGTTTGGGAGACGGGGTGAAGCGAAAGACAACATGCACCAACAAAATGTCTGCAAAAACCCCGACAGGAAAATAAACACAAAAGTTTCCGACGATATCCTGCTGGATGGCATAAATATGCACAGAGACGATATAAAGCAAGAAAAAAAAAATTCAGGCTTTCTATCTGCTCATCATATGTTGCACTTACGTTTTCTCTCCATCACTCGGTTGACATAAGAAAAAAGGGGCATTTGTAAGTGTAAACACGGCCCGTGCCCCACAAGACTGCGGCAAGCAAACGCAATGAAAAACGACCAAACGACTCTCTCCCTCACACTCGCCCTGTGCACAACGGCGTAATACGATACACGACTGAACGAACGAGCCATTGGTTCTTTTCCAGAGTTTATGATACAAATGCTCCTAAAAGTACAACAAGAGTGACTCGCACAAAATTTAAGCACTTTCGAGATCGCACCAAACACGAGTCGCTAAAGAAGCACAAACCACACGGCGCTTCCCTTTCCCGTCTTGCCTCCCGAGCACGGGACTCAGTTTCTTTTTCCTTTTTGTTTTTATCTACTTGAAAACCGTTTCTTCTAGGCCGCCGGCCATCACTTTTATGCATTGTCGCATTTTGACTTTTGACTTGTCATGTCGTTCTGATCAGGAAAATGCAAAGCTGTCACTTTTTTTGACAACCTGCAAACTAAATCGCCATGTTGATGTATGTTTCCTTTCCTTCTTCAAGCTTTAACTTTGTTTCTTGTGATAGAATCCATACGTTTGCATGAATTTTAGCATTTAAGCTTCATTTTTTCCTCCGTTTTCCCGGAAGGGACCTTGGACAGACTGTAAAATGCAATCACAACTGACAATATCCCGCTTACCACACAGATATGAACGTCAGCGAGCTGGATTTGCGTTTTGAGGAAACAAACACGTCGAAATAAAAATAGAATCACCGCAATATCCCTTGCTAGCCGTTCGAGTTTTATTAACTTGAGGAAGTTAAGACGGCGATGAAAATTTACTGGAGAAGGAACGAGGATGCATTCATATACGACTCAAAGAACACAACGCGAAACGAAAGACAGGTCGGCGACCTGAAATTTTGACAATGAGAAACAGATACAAGGTTTTTTTTCTAGGTACAGAACACAGCAGCGGCTGTGTCTTGTGTCTCTTGTGTCTTCTGTCCATGATACGCTTTATCTTGATTTCGTGGCCAGTTATTTTGTCCTCTTGTTTCTCCCTCCAGGGCTGGTGTCGTCTGATTTGTGTCGTTCAGATGTAGTGTTTGGATCATCCTTGCAAATTGTCTACAATCTCACCAACATCTCTGGGTGTCTCGTTCCTTTTGCTGGATTAGGCAATACTGGTATACAATAAAACGGACAGGGGGCTGCTTGCCGCAAAAAGAGGCTGGAGGCAAAGTTCAGCAGATGGTCAGTGCTGGTCTGACATTTATGTTGGCAATATACTTTGTAACAGAGTGTTCTGCCTCCCTGTGAGACAAGTCTCTTTTTTGTAATCTGTTTTGAGTACTTTGCACACCAGGCCGTTGGTCGCCAGCTAAACCTCGACCTTGATGATGAGCAAGCCACAATAGCAATTGTAAGCCTCATTTCAAGCCCCTCGCAAGTCCTTTTTTCTGTAGTTGTTCTTAATCCTGGTTTATCTTACTTTTATTTTAGATCTCCATGATGAAGGAGGGTGGGAATGATCGGATGATAAGGCGTGTCATCTACAATGGGTCTGGGGCAAAATTCTCACCCATCGAGACCAGATGACGCCGTTGAATTTGTTGCAGAACATTTCAGCCCCCTCCTTGTTCCCCTTTCTGGCCGTTCACGTGTTTGTTACATTGCATCCCTGCATCACCCAGCTCTACTGTGCCATGTATCTTTCCTTTTCTCAAGTTCGTATTGCAATTTTTGTCGAAAAAGAGCACGAATATACAAACCGTCACAGCTGCAATCCCCTCCATGGTGTATGTTCTATCGTTGAAGAAAAGGCTAACCCGGTCTATTGGCCAAAATGTCGTTGCCGATACCCCTGCGGGCGTTTGTCTCTCATTTTGCATTATTTTACATGTTATGTTCCTGACAGACTCGCCTCTTCCTTCCCTTTGTCTCTCATTTCGACATCGCTTCACCGACTCTTTCATGCTTGGATTTTTGCTTCATAAAAGCAGCAGGCTGGTTTAATCTGGCTTCCTGCGTTGAATGTCTCGTTTAACCATTCTGACCCAGTATATTCCATATTGACGCTGCTGGGTCTTGGGACCTCGCATGAGGACTGCGTTATTCCTATATGTGCCTGCCATCCTATCCTTTTCCTGCCTTACAAGGAATATGTACAAGTAAAGCACGCACCAAGTGATGATCCCTGCCCTCAGCTCCTCTTTTGTTGTCTGCTCTTGTAAAAGTTGCCTTTTTTGGTTCCTGTTCCTGCACGCAATCTGTTTGACACCCGTTTGTAAAATAGGAAAAAGCAAGCAGGCAGGGCTCGGCAGGGTCCTCAATAAGTGATGCCGAAATGTGAGAAACAAAAATAACTTGGCAAAATTCAAACAGACTGTTGTCAGCCAAACGGTCGCCGGTCAACATTTTCGACACCTTTGAAATCTCCCCGACTGACGGCCGTTAAACGACATTGCAATGTCCTCCTTTTGCGAGTAACGGCCGGTAGAAGCCAAGCCTCGCAAAACCCGTCATCATTACAAACGCTTGACGGAAAGCAACGTTCGCTTTCAAGAGAAGCGTTGCCTAGGCGGATAACCATCTTGCTGCATTGATCAGAGGCCTTTTGGCTGATTTTTGACTGGATGGCGGCGGCAGTGGCGTTGATGGCACTCTCTCTTTCCCACAAAACGGGCCGTATTCACCTCATTCGCCGTTTGTGGCCTATTTTCCTTTCTACCTTTTCTCACACTTACACCCTTCTCATCTCATTTCACTTCACCTCGGCCCACCCCTGCGCCCGCACGCCATATTATTTTATCGGGATACTGTCGTTGACTACGGCGAGCTCGTTTACGCACTTGTCCGCTTGTTTCCAGATCTTCTAGTTTTTATTCCCCGACTTTCTGTCTTCTATCACCTGTTTGGCCCACAGTCTAAACTGAGCACAAGGAGACAACGGGGCGGTAAGGAGGATGTCGTCAAGGTGAGGCAAAGAAGCAAGACCCCCCACATTGTCTTGGAATGGTCGCCGGCGGTGAAGGAAGAGACCAGGACCAAGGCCGGACGAGACTAGTATTGCGCACAGGACAGGAAGAGAGAAGATACACAAAGGCAAAATAGAAATGTCTTGAAATTATCTTGGGACCTTGCCGCGAATCAATGGGCTCTGCTGTCTTCCCGTCATGTCAATCCCAGAGTACAAGCTGAAGGCGGAAAGGAGAATAGGAAAAGGAGAAGACATCAATATGTTTTGGCAGAAGCAATGACAACGAAGACACCAATACACCAAGACACCGGAACCGACTGACAACAAACACATCCACGTCGGAGGGGACACATCGGATTCCAGCTCAGTATTGATGGCCAAGTCCGAAGCCCAGCTCGGTTGCTCAAACATGCTGGGCTGCCAACGGCGATGGTGATGCTGGCTATCGGAGGGATGACACAATATTGCAGGCAGCAGAGTAGAAGAATAATGAAAACAACAATTAGAGTTGGCAAAGTCATGCATGCTTGCGGGCTTGTGCGTTGTTACGTTTCCACGTTCCCTTGTTCCCTCGTTCTCTTTCCGCTTCAACACGAGCAAGACACGTTCTCCCAGAGACGAGGAAACATCCCGACATCCGGGACCAGCATCAATATCCAGCGTCCAGTATTGACTTTCAGGATCCTCTTTTTAGTCGTCTTTAGCACGCTTCGGGTATTTGAGCATGGTTACAGGAGGCCAACGAAAGCATACGGCGAATAGCCCACAGGACGGGAAAGAAGGTTGTTTGCTTGGTTCCGCACGCACAGAGTACTTGTACATTGCCGTTCTCTACTCTTAATTTTGCTTGATTTCTTGCTTTCTGTACGTTTAGCCATCTGCTCTTGTCCCTTTCTGAGACGGGAGGTACAACGGAGGGGAAACTTTGTTTTCTAGTCCTGAAAATGTTCCGTGTAAACCAAAAGGCCATTTTTTAGATTTTTTTCTTTCTTTTTTTATTTTATTTCGGTTGATTTCTTGGACTTATTGGGTCTGTTGGGACCATGCCAATTTCTTGTCTGAACGATATCTACACCCAGCTTCACTGTCGTCTTTTCTCAGCCGCGATTCACACTCTTTACAATCCCATCTTGTCCGTCCAGTCCGTCTGTTCGTTTTCTTTATTAGGACCAGAGTCTCACCTTCTTTTGCCACCTTTCATCCTCTTCTGCTTCCCATTCACCACCTCTCCCCCTCCCCAAGCCTCGTCGCTCGTCTAGGAGAGACCGTTTTACAACAAGCCCCGACGCAATACAATAAACAAGCCTCTTTTTGCAGTGTCTTACTTTAGTATCTCTCTACTTATTCTCTTTTTTCTTCTGTTTGGTCCACAGCCGCTTCCACTATAGCCTCCTTGTTTCTCGTGCCTCTTGACCGTATTCTCTGTTTTGTTTGGTTCTTTTCCTTTTTCGTCTCTTTCATTTTCATCCGTCTTCCTCGCCTCTGCTTGCTGCACAGCATTTTAATTTATTTCTGTTATTTTTGCGACTTCAACTACGATCACCGCATCCCTGCCCTTTCATCCCACGGACGCTTTCCTCTTTCACTCAACTTGTCTCGTGCAATCCCCCTTTTTGGCACTTGCTCCTTGTCTGCTGTCTTGTTCTCCTCTTATGGCCCTGACCTCTGGTCACTTTTCTTATATTGATTGACCTATTTACCTCTTGAACACTTCGCCTCCTCGATCCTTTGACACTTATGTTTCTGTCCCCCCTTCCCCTTTTCTGTTCCTCCTTGCTGTCACCTCTTGTCTTTTCATTTGTTGAACAACGGTTGTCCGTGCTTTCATGACATTTTCTGTCTCTTCATATACTGGTCAACACATCAACCGTTTCTCATCCAACATCTTCTCAACGATCGTCACTCGTTTCGTCAAGTCTACCGCTTTCCATATTGACGACTGACCTCACTACGCTTATCAATATCTACAACCAGCGCTGGCAGCCTTTGCCCACCGATTTTGCCCCCCTTTCACCCCTTGTGCCGTCACCGGGCCCGGTGAACGGAAGCCGGTGGCCGGCTGGCCAGGTGGCACGACTCTCCTGTCTTTCTCTTTCAAGACAATCAACGAATTCACACACACTCACCATGGACTTCTCTCGTGGAAACCAGACTCGGCCGACGTTCACGGCTGTTCTTCAGCAACATCGACAAAAATACTATGAGGGACTCGTTGCAGTTCTTCTCTTTGCTGTCTGGCAGCTTTTGATCTGCGGTCTCCGACAAATAACGGCCAGCATCGACGATTTTCCAGCCCCTATTATGGCCATGATGCTCGTGGCGGCCGTCATGATTCTTGCATCCAAATTTATCCCCAATCTAGACGGACTGTACCAGGGATACCTGCGAGGCCCTACAGACCTCTTAAACCGACACATGTCGATTGGCTTTACGGTTCCCTTCACCATGATCATGGATGGACCCATGTCGTCGTCCAAGAGCATCGGCCTGATCATTGCAGGATACAGTACGTTTTGTGGTATCAGTCTTTTTTTCGTCCTCAAATAAATGCTCGCTAACCAACAGTCGTTACTGGTATTTTGAATACTGTGCTGGTGTTTGCCCTATCTCTTGGACTGCAGTCTGCGCTCATGTCCATCACGGCCAAGAAGGACGCGTTTGGTGATATGGCCAGCCACGGTCATCATCCCAATATTATTTCTCCGCTGGACCTGGCTCCTCCGATTATTCCAGCCGTCCGGGTCAACTCGTACAGCTCTCTCGGTGGCCCTCTCGGACGTCAGGCATGTGGCCGCCCCTTTGCAGCATCGTCGCCAAGTCCAAATGGCCAGGATCGCGTGCACAGCTGCGTCTCTGCACCCACAACACTTACAAACAATGCGCCTTTGGTCCACTCTCAAAACGACACAGACGTAGAGCGGGCCGTCTCTCCACTCAGCCTGCCGCCATTCGAACACCCACCGCTTTCCTACCCACCTGCTAGTCAGACACTTTCTGGAAAATTGTGTGCTCTCGCTCAGCGTTTTGCTTGCTTTGCTGCTGCCAGCCCAATTATGTCCTGCAGCCTATTGGCCATCCCCTTGGTTGGCATCCCCGTCTCTTTGGCAGCCCACAAAGACACCGCCCTCGACACTTTTATTCTGGTGTTCCTATGGACAGGCACCCTGGCTGCTCAGACTGCCGTCCGCCGTACGTCCTTTTTGTTTGGCCTCAAGACCGACCAGGCTCGTGCTTGTGCCCGCAGTGTCTTGGCCACCCTCCTCAATGCCGTCCTCTGGAGCTCCCTGGCCATGATAGCCTACCTCGCTGCCAAAGCTGCCGCCCGTCACCACTCTGTCGACGATGAGCTCGCTGCCTTTTCCACCAGCACGTCCCTAGCAGACGTCATCTCAGGCCACGGCCACGGAGCACGCCTCGGAGCCGGCGATCTGGCGGCTGCCGTCCTCGACGCAGGTATCGTCAGCTGGGGCCTCAAGCTGTTCGAGTGCCGTGCCCAGCTGCTGTCTCGTGCTGGACTCACTACGCTGGTCGCGGGCGCCGTCTTTGCCGTCGTCAACATTGTGTGTGGCCCTTTGTTGGTTCACGCCATGGGCCTGGCCTCGCCCGCCAAAGAATTGTCGTTTGCCGCCCGGAGCGTGACTCTGGCTCTGGCTGGCCCGGCCATGACCAATCTGGGCGGCGACGTCGGCTTGAACGCGGCCATGGTCGTATTTAATGGGATTGTCTTCCAGGTGGCCATGGGCCTGGGTGTTTGTCGCTGGGCATCGCGCCTTCTTACAGCTGCCGAGGGTCGGTGGCAGCAGTGCAGCGAAGCCGTAGCGGCGGCAGACTGGCCACACAGCGGAGGCTCCAGCTGCCGTGGCAGCACGCCCGACTCGGGCTTCCGGTACCGCATGGGCAGCGGCTGCTGGCGCAGCCAGAGCGACACGGAGAGCGATACAGAGTCAGAGACAGAGTTAGAGACAGAGACCGAAACAGAAACAGAAACAGAAGTCGATTATAGACCAGTGTCGACAGCTCCTGATGCAAACAAGAGCCTGCCACAGAGGCCACATCCCGCATTGACAGTCTCGTCGGCAGACGATGCGTATGACGTGGAAAAGACCGCCGGCCAGTCTTCTTCGTCATCGTCTTCCTCCTCCTCCTCTTCTCCTTCGTCCTCGCCGCCATCTCGCAAGCGTGCCAGCTACACAAAGTGCGGCGACGCCTGTCTTGTGCACATGCGCGGGGGAGCAGCTGCCATGTGCGATGTTGAGGCTTCTGGCGAAGAGGACTCTCCAGGAACAGTGGCGGCCGGCATGACTGTGGGCATCAACGCTGCCGCCATGGGCACTGCCTACCTGTATGAGGACGGAAGTCGTGCCGCGCCCTATGCCGCATTGTCCATGACCGTCTTTGGTGTCATGACCGTCGTCTTCACCTCGATCCAGCCGCTGGCCAGGTGGGTCGTCATGCATGTTGTGTGAATGCGAGCCAAGAAAGCGAAGCCGCAGGCCGAGCCTTTTTGTGCCATTCTTGCAATACTGTTTGCCTTAGTCCTTTTTCCACACGTCTTTCTTTCAGCGTTCATCCTCTCTTCATCTCTTTGAGGCGGTCTTGGTCGGCGTTATTGGTGTTTTTGGATTGGAGAATTTGGGTTTGTCCATGATGTTGATTTTGACTTCCTGTTTTCATTTTGGTTAGCAAGCATTTCTGTCTTTGGGTAAAAGAAGGGGCTGGCCAGGCGAATAAAAGGAAAAGACAAAGGAAGACAAACAATCACGAAAGCCCCTGGAGGGCAAGAAGAGGGAGATCATGAATGTTATATACCCCAACCGGCCATCTTACATAGATTCAAAAAGTTACAAAAATCAAATAACGTTTAAAATAAAACTCAGCACTAAGACCTTGCAACAAAACTGACGTGAACGTTGTCTCGCTAATCTTAACGCCTGCATGGCCTTGCTTGGTGTGCCTAGCTCACATTTTTCTTCTTCATTTTCAGCAAAAACACGGCATATTATTTTCTTACCTTTCACCACTGTTAGCACGCACCCAAGACATCTGCATCGTGAAGTGAACCGAAACAGCAGTCGACGAGAAGACCTAAAGATACTGGGGACAGGCCTGTTGACAAGACCCTGTTTGTTTCCTTTCTGCCTTGCTCACCTTCTTTGTTTCTTCACCTTCTCACCTCCCAGCAAATCATACTCTTCACAAGAAGTGGCCGTCCCACCGTTATGCGAAATTCGATCGAGACAGGATCGTGGCGGAGGTAGTACACGGAGACACGAGCGTGAGGAAAATAGGAAGGAGGAGAGACCAGAAAGGAAAAGGACAGGGAATAACACAAAATAACACAAAATAACACAAAAATGAGAGACAAAACCACATGGCCACGGTTGAATCCGAGACACAGGACACGCTCTTCGCACGAGAGAATTCCACGAATGAGAGGAGAGGAAAGGAACAAAGTCAAAGTCAACAAACAAGACGGCGTCACGCTGCACCTTTGATCTTCGTACCATCTTGCATTGTACTATGTCGAATTTCAGAGGCTGGTCAGAGTTTGGCTCTTGCGGGGATCGTATATTCAACGTATCCAAAAATAAACAAAAGAGGTAGTAAAAACAGGCAGCACTCTCAGGTGTATTGTCCTCCAACGCTCCGATTCCGATAGCCGAAAGCTCATCTTCTTCCAAGTCTGCCAAGTCCAACAGGTGTAGTTTTCTTTGTTGTGTTTCGACATTTTTCTTGTTCATGCTTCTTGCCTGGCATGTGCATCCGCTGCTTCAAAAGTCCGCCCTTTCGGCCGCCGGCTAGTCGGTCGTCGGTCGTCGCTTGGTGCTGTTCGCTTCGTTGCCTTGGTCTCCACATGTGTTCTGCATCACGCAACATGCATTGTCCGTCGTCTGCAATCGGGCGGCCCTACGGCCGTTCATGCTAGTCTAGGGTTGTTAGCAGGGGTCATTCATAGTCAAGTTTTTCCCTGGAAAGTACACACCTCTGAATAAGATGCAGCCCACTCGCCGTCTCCACGACACCGCTCGTCTCGCCGGGCCGCAGACTGAACGCCGACTCCTCAAACTCCTTTTGCATGTCGCCCTTGCCAAAGTACCCCAGGTCGCCCCGCTTGCGCGCGCTGCTGCAGTCCGACTCGGTGAGCGCCAGCTCGCCCAGCGAGATGTCGCCCCGCTGGATCTGCTGCTCGTAGCCCTGGATAATCTGCCGCGCCTCCTCCTTTGTGCGCGTAATCTCTGCCTCGCGCCAGCTCATCGGCCGCCGGCTCTCCCGGTGCTTGACCAGCAGGTGCGCCGCGCGGATCTTGCCGGCCTGCTGGAACTGCGCAGCATTGTCCGCCGCGGCTGCGGCATTACCGGCAGCGGCGCCGCCACTCCCCGAGTGGTACTTGGCCATGTACAGCTTCAGCTGCTCCGTGTTGGTGTCGGCGGGCGGCTCCCAGCGCGAGGCCTTGTCGACAAAGTTGAAGTAGTAGGGGAGATTCTTGCTGTTGCTGTGGCGGACCTCCCAGTTGGGCGGCAGGCCGGTCTCTTCCTAGAAAGTGGGAGAAGAAGGGTTAGAAATGGCCTCAAGATGCAATATCACTACTGCTGCCAGGGCCGACTTACGCGGTTCTCGCCAGACATGGTTGCGGTGATTGTTTTGATGAGGGAGAAGCTTTGCCCGGAATTGTCGAGGGTTCTTCTATGTTGAGCGCAGATTGTCGTGATGTGTAAGATGCAAGATGCAAGAAGTACAAGAGAGGGGAAAGCGGAAAAAGGAATCTGCTGTAACTGCAATTGGGGAAAGGAATGGTGATGGCAAGCTGCAAGTTTTATTTGTCAACTTGGGGGAAGGTGCACCCAGGCGCTTGACCCCCAGTGCAAGGCAGTTGCGACGGGTGACAGCCAGCAAAAAAAAAATGGAGAGAGGGGAAGGAGCGTCATAAGGCCCCCTGAACAGGACTAGTGCCATCACGGCGTAAGCATGAAAAGCAGTGATGCGCCGCCAGAGTGCCCAGGCCTTTCTGGCGCTGGAATTTACGGCGTAAAGAAAGTCGCGGGGGCGGGGAAGCCGGGGGCGTTTTTAGGCGCCTGCGACGGCGGCACAGCCCAGCTGATGGACACCACAAACGCCGGACGGTAAGAAGCATGGGAGTTATCTTAAATTTATAAATCCCTTTCTATTTCGAGTTGCCTGTGGAAACACATGGTTATCGGGATATAATTGGGCTGCAAAGTAACATGACGGTTGATAGACAATGGCTTTGTTGAAGTGAAGAGCAATACCATGAAAAGAAGCGCATCTGGAAGGCCTATATTATATTCGCACTGTGTTATCCAGAGATACACCCTACAAATACAGTGCTAATTTATCGCGCACTGTTCCGATGTCACTTGATGATGAGCCTCATCTGTCTTCATATTTCTTTGAGGCTGTAATACGGAGTGTTCCTACGGAGAACACATGATACGCATATTTGGCAGTTAGCCTGTCATTTCGGCCCATGCCCAGAGAAAAAATCACGCTCTGTAACACCTGATCACACGTAATGTCAAGCCTCACCAAAAGCAGCATACAACGTGGGCTCGTGAGTTGACAGCCTCCATCAGAAAGGTCCCACGAGAGTGAACAATCGAAAGTGACAACACGGGTCTGGAAGCGCCCAGCGGCTTTGAAAGGACACAAGGCTCGCTGTTTGTCTTCAAAAACCCTGCACGTTGAAAGTTTGCCACTCGACTTTGTCCACTGACTTGGGTCTTCCAGGCGTGTCTGCCTAACAATCTGCACCTAAACCGGTGTTAGGGCGCTATTGTTAGTCATTTTGGGCCTTGTGTTTCGGTTGAACAGGGGACTTGTGACTCGTCACCGCGTGCGGCAGTCGCAACACAAAAAGGCGGAGTATTACAATACTGCCGCGCTAAGGCTGCCACCCTTTTCTGTTTCCATTTGCGATTTCTAAAATCCAACCTTATCTTTCACCTCCCTCCCAGCATCTTCAATTCTCATTCTTCCATCAACAACATCGACAACAACCTCGACGCTCGCGACCATCCCGTCAACTTTCGACTCCCAACTACCGCGACAACTTCTCTACTGCCATTTCCCTCCGCCCACACATACGATGGCCTCGCCCCAGTCGACCACGTCCCATGAGGGCGACTCCAAGAAGAACCTCGAGCAGATCACTTTCCGCTTCTGCGCCGAGTGCTCCAACATGCTTTATCCCAAGGAGGACGAGGACTCTCACAAGCTGATGTTTACCTGCCGCACCTGCCAATACACCGAAGAGGCCGCCTCGACCTGTGTCTTCCGCAATGTCCTGAACAACGCCGCTGGCGAGACCGCTGGTGTCACCCAGGACGTCGGTTCTGATCCAACGGTTGGTGCTTCCCGTGCTTCCAGTGCTTTATCCACCAACAACCCCAACACTTCTGTCCCATCCCCGCATGCTGCGCTTTGCTTTTGCTGTGGCGCGCTGATTGCATGCCGCTTGTGCGGTGAGCTGTTTTGCAAGCCGCCGCCTTCGCCATCCGAGTCGAGCGCGACTACGACGACTGCGACTTCTGCAACAACAACGAACGACGCCGTGTTCTCACCCTCGATCCGCGACCTCGACGACCTCGATCTGTACCCGTACGACTACGATTTTGAGGACGTCACTAACACTGCCGGCATGTTCCCCGACATCGACGACTGCATGGTCCGCGATACCGACTACGAGTTCATGGACGGTTGCGAGGAGCCGGTCTCGGTCCACTGAAGCGCTGGTAAGGCGTGTACAGTAACCTGACCATTCTTCTTCGACGCCGTGTCGATGTACCATCATTGAGCCTGGGAAGAACATGGGGCGTCGACGATACAGTTCAAAGACAGCGAGAACAGCTACAGCGAAAGCCATGCTTTGATTACGTTGATTTTGATGATATTTCTGTCACATCACCTGCCTTTTCTCCGTCTTTTTGGACACTACACTGGCCACTCTATCTGCATTTCTTTGCTTTTTTGAGCTTTTTGAAAAGACAATGCAGTATGGCTAACACGACTTTTTTCACCATCGACGCAGCTACCACGCTCCAACAAGGTGTGCCCAGTCTGCAAACACGACGAGGCTGTGTTCTTCCAGTCCCAGCAACGCAGCGCAGAAACAGGAATGGTATGTCTTTTGAGACTGTCCTATTGTCTTCTTAATATTTTATCCCCTGGATCTATTCTCCTTCAGTGGCTAACCTTGTCTTCCTCGTCTTTCTTCTCGTCTACAGAAACTGTTCTATGTGTGCTGCGAATGCGGTAACATATTCCAATAGACCTTTTTTGGCGACGTGAACGATTTTTTTTTTTTTTCATTTTACTTTCTTCGAAAAAATCAAACCACATGAGCGAGCGAAGAACGAAAAGCGACGGGGGTTTTCGATATCTCTGCATTTACCTGGGCTGGAGTTTGTTCTAGAAATATGTGTTGCTATACAGCACTATCTATTCTTGATTTGTCTTTTTGTTTACTTTGTATTTTACTATCTGTACCTGGGTACCTTTTTTGTACCAGGAGTTTTTATTGTTTCTTTTGGCAAATGCTGCCTCGATCATATCTAGATCCCTAGATCTTAGAGTGCATCAAATTCAAATTCACAACCTTAATGTTCTTTCTCAAACCACTTTCAGCATGCTTGACATCAGTGATATGTAATGTGTAATGTACAAGGAGATTTTATTGTAGTTTCGTAATCCTTTCTAAATGCAGCGCCCTCAAATATTCATGTAAACGCCAAACTTGCTTTTTGGGTGTATAATACAGTCCACATCCTTCCTCCTTGCATCATAACGCTCATGCCACCCTGGTAGACGATATTGTAATTCGTTCCTTCGAGCTGATGGGTAACCAATCCGAGGCTCTTCGGACGTGTGTGGTATGGAGGTCTTGTCAGGTCGAGTTTCGTTGGAGTTGTAGCGTCTCGGCCGCTGTCGTCGGCGTTATCATCGTTGTGCTCGTCTTGGTCGAATTTATACCCGCATAGTCGCCATGGACATGATCTTGCTCCACTTCTTCTTCCGCAGCTCCTGGCCGACAATGCCGTTGACACGCGTGCCAATCGGGTCGCCTGCCTTGCTCAGCAGCACGCAGGCATTGTCGTCGAAGCGCACAACGCTGCCGTCCTTGCGCTGCGCGGGATACTTTGTCCGCACAACCACCGCCTGCCGGATGTCGCCGCGGCGGACCTTCTGGTTGGACGACATGCCCGTCATGCCGCCAGATTCGGACGTGCGGTGCTTCTGGACCACCACCACGATGCGGTCGCCAACGCCTGCGAGCCGCTTCTGGCCAATGATCATGGCGCACTCGACAATGGCGGCGCCAGAGTTGTCGATGCAGTTGAGCATAGACTGGGCGGTTAGTACGTGTCGAGAGTAGGGTACTGGATTGTCCTTTCACCGCCACCTACCTTTAATTGAATCATCTTGGCGGTGTTGTGTGTTGTCGCTGTCACGATGTCGTACGGCGTTCAAGGTTCGTCCCAAAAATTTGTCGTCTGTGTTTCGGCAAGCAAAATTACTCTAAAAATCTTAGTCATCATAACCACCAATCAGACGATATAAAGTGGGTACAACGACAGCTCGGAACAGGTCCTCCCCTCACGCTATCTCGCTCCTGATTGGCGCGCTGCCCCCCTGAACAGCCCAGGCCCGCATGGCAACCACGGGCTGCGAATGAGGAAAGACGCTGGTGGGTTGGCGCGCTCTCTTTGGTTGCTACGAGGAGGAGCGGGAGGCCCCTTGTTTCGCCAGCTTACATGCGACTTGCGCCTTGTCGTTCCCACTGAGTTGAGTTCTACTGAATACAACGCCTCAATGCTTTGCATTTCATTGTGAACTCTGATTCGCAAACAAAACCAATCTAGTCGGTCGCACCTGCCAATTCGCCGTTCAATGTTGATCTTGCCTCGCGATTAGACAATATCCTTGATCGTTCTTTCTTCCATTCACAAAAGCTATTTCCATAACTTTCGGGGTCACGTTCGCTCTTTCCCTTTCACTCGGGTTCTCTCCAGGTTGGCGGCTAGTGAGCGCCGTTGTCATTTGGCTTCGGCGTAGCGTGCGCGCTCCCCACTCCACATTCTTTACTGGATCCCGACTGTTGCGACAGGGCTCGCATTTGCCCTTTCCGTCCGCTCTCTGTTTCCGTCTGTCTGCTTCCCCTAGCAACCCAGGCGCAATTCCTCTCTTTCATTTTACTTTTGTAATTTGCAAAGATCCTGCGGTCTTTGCACCTCACTCCTTCTCTTTCCATGTTCGACATCCAGTTCACACGATCATCTTGAGATCTCGATTTCCAGAAAGTACGACCTTTCAAGGATTACACATTTTGTTCTACGCCCCCCATGGACTCTTGAACAACACATCTCACTCCTCCTATTTGGTTGTGTCCCTTACCTCTGCATCCGACCCGCCGGAGAGCTCCAGGGAGACAAACGGATGAATGTGAATGAAGACCGATCTCACGACACTCAATTTGTCCAGCAGTAACAGGACACCTTCTTCTTGTTGCTGCTGCGCCGCTTGCCCTTCATTCACCCTCTCCAGCCTCTCCTCCGTCTGACAGGTTCTCCCTACTCGACCCCTTTTGCAGCGAGCTGTGAATTGTTGTTCGCTCAGCCCGGCGGTGCACACCCCTTTTCCAGGACCAGCCTTGAGAAAGGACACGGACACGACACTGCTTCAGCCAACCATTGTTCTGTTTGCTTCGAATTCTCCGGGCATTGCTACCTCACCCTTCGTATCCAGTTTCTCCCGTCTTTTCTAAGAACCTTCACGACAAATTCACTGGCAAACAAAAGCGTCAAGAGTTGTGGCATATTCCTCTCTTTTCCTTTTCTTTCTTCTTCTTTTGTGTTTCTTTCTGGGGCTTTTGCCTGTCCATTCTTTTTTGTTGCGCTTTTACACCAGTTTTTGTTTTTCGGTGGCGGTTTGTTGGTCGAGGGTACTTTCTGAAACTACCAACTCATCGTCGCGGAGATCTTCACATTGCCGACAAGATATCGAACCGGTTGTTTATTTCGACCCTTCCCCACGGCCTTCCTTGACCGGCCGACTCTTCCTGTCTGCCCTGAAGAGGAAGCGCTGTCGAACATCTGCTCTCTCTCGTCATGGCACCACCACGATCCAAAAATGCGCCCCCCAAGAAGCACCAGCTCACGCTGGCGCAAATTGCCTCTTACGACGATATCCTGACAGATTCGCTTGTCGACCACGTATGTATATAGCGGCAATACTGGGGCTTTACTGATGAATCCGAGAGCGAGGTTAAATATCTTGTGAAATGGCCCATATGCTAATTCCAGTATCCATATCCATAGGCCTTCTACTGGACAACAATTCCGAAGAACCGACCGTCATATCTACCTTCGCGAGGAGTCAAGGAGCAGGAGATCACCAAGATCATTCAGGACCACCTTGTCGTCGAACCCGACCTCGACTTGGCCGAAGAGAAGCTTCTGGCAACGAACGGACTCGGCAAATTCTACCGCGCTCTCAAGACCGACCCAGAGAAAGAAGATTTCCGCCGCCATCTTCGCCGATACATGCAAATCTACCTGCCAGACTGCCCCTTTGAAGTCGCAGCAACCAACCGCTACACG
The DNA here is from genome assembly GCA_021396375.1 of Sporothrix mexicana. Lineage (NCBI taxonomy): Eukaryota > Fungi > Ascomycota > Sordariomycetes > Ophiostomatales > Ophiostomataceae > Sporothrix > Sporothrix mexicana. Next base: position 56,518 of record WNYC01000040.1, read on the forward strand.
ATTTTCCAGGAAGAGGCCTGCATCTGCGCCCGGCGCTTCATCAAAAGTAACGAGACAATCAAATACCTGTCCGGCATCCAGGTGGTGATTACGGCCGAAGAGGAGGCCGAACTTTCTGAACGCAAGAAAGATTTCAGCATCATTGTCAGCTCGCGGAAGAAGGAGGTCAACCTATTCATGGGCCCTGCCCGTTTCTCGAACCATGACTGTGATGCCAACGCCCGCCTCGTGACTACCGGTCAGGCAGGCATCGAAATCATTGCAACAAAGTCGATTGGCGTAGGTGAAGAGATCACTGTTACATACGGCGACAGCTACTTTGGCGAGGACAACTGCGAGTGTCTCTGCAAGACCTGCGAGGACAACCTGGCCAACGGCTGGACCCCAGCAGACGGCGTTGTCCCAGTCAAGCAGAGCATTGAGGATGGAAGCCACACACCTTCTCAGGGCTACTCGCTGCGCAGGAGAGAGGAGCACAGCTTCAACAGAGGCAACTCAGAGACGCCATCCCTGACACCCGTTGCACGGCCAAAGGTGTCCAAGGCCAGTTTACGAAAGCTCTTGCGCGGCGCAGCTGATGCTATCTCATCCGTTGCGGTGAAGTCTGGCTCCATGGAGCTAGACAGTGAATCACTTCGCCGCGGTCAGAAGCGGGAACGAGATTCTTCGATCTTGGCAACACCACCAGTCACCCCTGCAAAGAGGCAAAGGACGACTGAGGCGGACCAGGCAGCAGACTCGCCAGTCAAGCCGTCACAATTATCGAACCCCAATTCGACGTCCGAAAACAGCCCGGCACCGATCGGTGACGCCAGCAACAAGGACGACGCACAAGACGGACAAATGCCAACACCAGAGCCTTCACAACAGCTGGCCGAATCCGATGTGTGCGAGTCTGATGTGGGCGAATCGATTGTTGTGGCCTCGACCATCACCACGACCGTCGTGACGGAGACAACAACAATGCTTAAAGTGGAAGAGTCGACGCCGGTGGACACGCTGTCAATTCCTACGCCAGAGTCGTCGCTTGATAGCGAAGAGGACGACAAGACGGAAGATAAGATGGACGAGAAGCCCGACACAAGAGCTGACGACACCACAATTGAGGCAGCTGCTGAAGAGGCCCAACCAGAAGTGCAGACACCACGACGGGGCCGGCCAAAGAAGTTGCCCGTTGACGAGGGCGAGATACAGCCAGCACACAAGGCTGCACCCCAGGCCAAGGTGGGAGAGGAGGAGACAGAAGAGAGCGACGAGGCCGAAGAGTCTAACGGGCCCACAAGACACCGCGTGCCAGGCGACTACACTCTGACGCCCCTTTTGCTGGCCGAGCCGGAGACAGCATGGGTTATCTGTTCGGTGTGCTCCAAGGCATTTGTGCAGCGCGACGCGTACTTTACGCGGATGTCGTGTCCGCGGTGCGAGCGGCACTCAAAGCTGTACGGATACATGTGGCCCAAGACGGAGCCGGAGGGCAAGTGGGACAAGGAAGAGCGAATTCTGGACCACCGTTTGGTGCACCGGTTCCTACATGCGGGTGACGAAGCCAAGATCCGTGGGCGGAAGCAGGTGGCTTGGCAGGATGAGGATGCGGCCACCACAGACGACGACAGCAATAGCAATAACAACAGCAACCGGCCAGCCAAAAAGGACAGCCTCGGGTCTGGGATATGGCGCAAGCTTCGATACACGATTGAAAAGGAAAAGGCCGAGCAGGCCAAGTCGAAGCCCAAGGCAAAGGCAGCTGCGTCCCCAATCAAGTCGGCGACGACAAAGACGACCAAGACAACTAAAACCACCAAGACGGCGACGGTGACCAGGATCATCAAGTCGGCGGCTGCCAAGACGGCGTCGTCGTCGAAGCGTGTCGTGAAACCTGCAGCCGCCAAGGCTGTCAGCAAGCCCGCCTCTACGTCCACCAGCCGCGCAGGACGGCCAGTCAAGACGGCGAAGGCGTTCCACGGCCCACGGCACAGTCTACGGCCTCAACGGACCAGTGCTCGGTTGTCGGCCAGCTGGTACGACTGCTAGGTCTGCTGTTCGTTAGTATTTTTTTTTTTTTTTCAAAGTTTAGATATCCGAGAGAGGGGACAGTGTATGTAGCATTTTGAAAAACATAATGTAATGTATTTGTACAAGTCTGGGAGACGGCGAGAAGTGGGGGGGGGGGGGGTATTGTCGACGGGATATTTGAGCGGGCATGGGGTTTTGGTGGAACGTGTTTCTGTTTTATGTACATTACTTGCCTGGGTAAGCATTCGGAGCATGGCGGGCTGTTTTTTATTTTCTTCTTCTGTAGCTAGCAAAATCATATATTTTCTCTTGAAACCCAATTCCATGTTGATGAACTTAAGTGGCTTCAGGTTTTTTGTTATTTTTGGCTTACCTCGTATTTTATGTTTAATCTTTTTCGACAAAATAATGAAGAAAAGTTAAAGGAGAAGAAGAAAAAGACAAATAAACAAATAGGGGAAATAGCCATATATATTTGTAATTCATTTATATTCTAAAATAAACAGTTGACAATGCCTTTATGTCACTTGAATCATGACAGTCAACTGTCATTTTTCATCTAGATGGCTCTCACCTAACAAGCCCTCTACTGTGGCATATACCATGCAGCAGCAGCAGCGCTGTCAACATGGTTTTCTGGGAAGCAGTCAAGCAGGGAGAAAGCATCAATGTCCATGGCAGCCAGGTCATATGTGTCACTGCCAGTCCCAACGTTGTTGGTGGGCATTTGTGGCACGCTGCCGGGATTCATATTGCTGCCTGCGTCTACATGCATACTGCCAGTATTGACTGCATCGAAAAGGCCGTACTGGGTCTGGTAGTATGGGAATGCAGGAAGATAGTTTCGCATCAGGAGGGGATTCGGTGCGACACCCCCCGACGACGAAGATGGATCCTCGATTGAATGAGCTGGCGCACCGGACATGACTGGGCCGACCGTGGCTGTCGGCGGTGCAGCCACAGGAAGGTCCTCGGATGCCGACGCAGACTCGGACGAGGAAGACTCTGACGCAGAGGACGAGACGGCGATGACCTCCTTTTCCGCCATCGGTTGTGGGACATGGCCTGCCAATGCATCGCCCAGGCTGTTGGTAATAATATCGAGACTGCGGCGCACCAGCGGACAAGACGCCACGCCCAGACGCAGGGCCCGCAGGAACGTTTGTATTTTCGAGGCAGCAGCCGCGTCCTGGTTCTTTTCGCGGCTCTGCTTGATGTCCTGGACAAGGACAGAGGCGCCCGTGTAGACGCAGTAGGCCATCAAGTACGTTATGCGGCGGAAGCCAAACGTCCTCTCGAGAAGAAGGAGCAGGCGTTCCAGATGGTCGGCCGCCTGTCGGCAGGCAGCATGGTGGACGGGCACGGAATAAAACGGTCTGTGGAGAAGAATGAGGGTGGTGTGGTACAGCAGGTTCTGGGTCAAGATGTGTGGCGGAGGACAGACGGCGGCGCGGTCCGGGTCGGCGACCAACAGATGGGGCGGCGTGGCGGCGCGCCAGGCATCGAGGCGGTCCCGGAGGGCCTGGATGGGCGGGCCATTGTTGGCTTTGGTTTTGGTGTTGGTGTTTGTGTGGACTGCGGATGGCCGCCGCCGCGAGTACAGTTGCAGGACGATATCGCACAAAATGACCGACAGGCGGCACGTGTTGGCAAAGCACGAGATGGCGTGTGATTTTGTGGGAGGATAGCCCGTTTCTGTTGCTCCCGGCGGGCTCCACAGCTCGTGCTCCGCAAAGTCGTCGAGCAGGTCGGGCGATGCGTCCTGCGGGAGGTCGACCAGCGTGGGCATGCGCCCGAGGTACAGGCTCATCGCCTTGTCCCAGAAATAGCAGCTCCAGTAGAGGCGCCGCCGGACCTCGAGGTCTTCGGCGTTCAGGTGGCCCAGACTGCGCAGCTGGCCGCTGCTGCTGTGTTGCAGTCCCAGGTCCGAGACCATGCGGAAGGCCATGCCGCTGTACAGCCAGGCCTGCGAGATGTGGCCGTAGGCGAGGTCGCGGGCGGAGAGCTGCAGCAGGGCCTGAACGGTGGGGATGGCGCTGGGTTTGTGGATCTCGGCACCGAGCAGGAGGCGCGCGCGGTTTATGAGGGCGTCGCCAAGCAGGGAGCCGCCGTAGGCGGTATAGGCGGGAGCGGCGGCAGAAGTCGCACCTGCCGTATTGGGCGACCCACCAGCCGTCGCCTCCTCAAACCGGGCTGCGTGCCCACACATCACAATCAGCAGCAGCGGCGAATAGTACTTGCCCTCGCCCCGCGCCATGTCGCGCATAAACGCCGGGCGGTACACCCACATGAACATGGGCGCGATCCAGACCCAGTGGATCTGGAGGAGGCGGGCGAGGGCTGTGCGCGGCAGGTCGGTCTGGGCGGCGGCGCTTCCCAGGGCAAACGCTTCCCAGGCGCGGGCCTCGATGGCCTTTGTCGTTAGGAGAGCGCGGACGTCGGCTTTCGTTGTGGAATGGGGCGTACTTGGCGGCGGCTGTCGTTGCTGCTGGCTGTGTTGTGGATGTCGTCGTTGGCCGTGGTCAAGGTTGTTGTTTTCGTTTTGTGTCTCCTCAGCATCATCATAGGTCTGGATGGGTGATGTATGGGCCTCGATGACGGGCGGGTTGTGGACGGCCGAGGTTGGGCCCATGTAGCAGAGCTGTCGTTGTTAGAAGAGCACAAGTCGAGCGAAGCGAGGTAAAAAAAAGAAAAAAAAAGCGAGCGGAGCGAGGAAAGGAAAGAGGACCCAAGAAGACTTACTTTGCCGTTGCTGTCGACACTGAGGTCGAACAGCAAGTCTTGAGAGGGTTGACGGGGGGATATCGTTGGGTCGGGGTCGGTCGACATGGCAGACATGTTGTCTTCTTCTTTGAGGGCGGTGGGTGGTAATGGAGACGGCGCCGTTGTCGAGGAGAGGACTGAAGCGAGGGTGCTTGACGGCTGCGCCGTCGATGTCGATGTCGATGTCGATGTTGATGCTGTTGTCGATGACAGCGACTGCCGCCGCTTGTCCTTGTCCCTCTCTGCCGCCAGCTCCGCCCGCAGCGCCACCACCGTCTGCTCCGCCTCCTGCAGCCGCCGCGCCATGCCGACAATCTGCGACATGGGCGGCGGCTTCTCGTACCGGCAGCTGTCCCGGTACACCTCGCACGTCTTGCACGTCGGCTGGCTGCCGTCGCAGCGTGTCTTGCGCGCGCGGCAGTTGGCGCACGTCAGGCCGCGGTGGGTGCGGGAGCTGGCGGGTGGTGATCGGGCTTTGGGCGTCGTGGAGGCGGACACCGTTGACGACGCGGGCGATGCCGCCGACGCGGGCTGTTTACGGCCGGCCATGGCGATTGCAAAGGGCGCACGGAGGAAATCAAACTGCAGTCGCGAGGTCGACGTACGAAACAAGTATGATGGAACAAGACGAAAATCAACAAAAGAGAAAAATGAAATAAAACGAGAAGAGAGATCCTTCCCCTCACTTGGAAATCCAGGGATCTGGACCGGAGGTGGAGTGGGAACGGGAGAGACGGGGTAGGACGGGGTATTGGAGGGCATGCCATGTGGATGGAACCTGGGGCATGCTAGCAATGGCACGCGAGTCATCCGTGAGATCGTTGGGACATGTCAAAGGACCCTGTTACGGGGGGGCTGATACGTCAGGGAGAAATGCTATTTTGTTTACTCGCGGCCTGCATATATTCATACTTTTCAGTTCTTGTTCATAAATAATCAAGGCAGGCCGATAATATATCGGTTTGTGAATAGGAAGTTTCAGAATAGTAAACAAGCAGAGATGCTTCCTCTGTGATGCTGTTGAACCGACCTTCCCAGACCATCCTCATGTCTGAGCTATGATCCGTACGGCTCGAAGTTGGCTTGCGGGGAAAGTTTGGGGTATACGAGCAAAAAAGAACTATGGCACTTAAAACAATTTGTTTTTCTTCCCTCGAAGAGAATTTAAAATCCATTGGTGATCTAGGCAGACCGCCGGCTACTTTCCACGGCGGACCTCCGAGGACAGGAGACAAGGTGAGGCGCGGAAGAACACTGCCCTTTTGACGTGTTTGGTGAACACAGACAGTAGCGGCCTCTTACACGCCGTGTAGGTGAAGGAAGGATTGTTCCGGGAACTGTTAGTGGGACGTGCCTTGTCTTCCCGTGTAAGTCGTCTGCAAGATACTTTCACGTGTAAGCCCCGCCAATTTGGCACCAACTTACGGCGTTTAGAAGCTTCCCCACGCCGGAAACCGACCGCGCTTGGGGTTCCTTTCGCCCTGCTGGGCGGTTTTTACAGAGAGAGGCACTTGCAGACTGACGCCATTGCACAGTACACAGTACATTTCGGCAGTGGGTGTTTTCGGCAATGGTGCCGTCATCGGGGAGCCTTCTCGAAAGTCGGATCAAGACAGAATCACTCTTGACATTTTTCTTTCTTCACGACACCAACGTCCAAGAATGTCCTTTTTGCGCGCGCCTCTTCGAATTGCGTCTTTCTCATCTTCAATTCGGCCTTTCTTGTCGTCGACACCCTCTTCCTCCCCGACTTGCTACCGCACCCTGCCAAACACCTCTCCGAATCGACCCGCGACGACGCCGTCCTTCCTCTCACGTCCCCAGTCTCGGCACTTGATCATACCGTCCTCCACCATGGCTGCCGACCCGATCGTCGAAGAGCTTAAAAAGTTCACGGCGTGAGTGCTACCCCAATTTTCACAATATTCAGCAGATAGCAAAGGACACCGCTGACGCGCAAACCCAGGTGTGACGTCGCCGACGCCCTCTTGAAGTTGAAACACCCCAACGGCGGTTTTTTGGCCGGCATTACCCTGTGGTCCCCGGAACGCCAGGCCGGCGACACCAAGATTGTCGGCCCCGCCTACACCGTCAAGTACGCCCTGAACAGCGACCCGGCACCCAAGGTCGCGGGGCACTACATTGACGGCATCCCTGCGGGCGCGGTCGTGTTTATCAGCAGCCCCCCCACGCCCAACGCCTGCTTCGGCGGGCTCATGTCCACGCGCGCGCAGGCGAGCGGCGCCGCCGGCACCGTCATTGACGGCAGACTGCGGGATCTGCAGGAGCACCGCGACCTGGGGTACCCCGTGTTTGCCCGCGATGTGAGCACGACGGCGCCGCAAGAAGTGGCCAAGGTCGTGGGCATCGACGTGCCGCTGCTGTTCCAGGGCGAGCACAAGCAGAACGTGACCATTTCGCCGGGCGACTACGTGATTGGCGACCTCAACGGCGTGGTGGTGCTGCCGCGCGACCTGGCCGCGCAGGCCTTGCCGTTGATGGCGCCGCAGGTCGCTGCCGACGAGCAAATGGCGGCCGCCATCAAGGGCGGCATGACGTTTGTCGAGGCGAGCAAGACGTTTCGGGGGAAATAGTCTGCGTACTCTGCGTAGCAGGCAGACCAGTTGAGCGACGACGGAATAAAATAAATATGAAGCGACATGAACACGAGCGAAGACGGAATAAATAAATAGGATGCGACATAAACAACATAAACAACATAATGGATGAATTAAATAGACGCTCAATGGACGCTATCCAACCATGGCATTCTCTCGGGTATCCTCTCGTCTCCTGCAGGCTGCAGCACAGACGATTGTCGCAGGCCTTGCGCACAACTGATCTGCCATCTGCCTGCTACGCCGGGCTCCCTAATTGTCATTTGCCTTGTCGTCCAGGCAGATGCACATCGCGGCCACCAGCGCCATGTCCATCCCCGGCGCCACCACCACGCCGTACGAGTCCTGGTCAAACAGCAGCTGCCGCGCGTTCAGCAACTTGCGGTCGATGCGCGCCACCACGTGGCCCGTGTCGTCCTTGATGTCGCCGCGCGTGTCGAGCCAGTTGCCCTTCATTGTCAGCGCCTCGAGCTTGCCGGTCGCGAGCGTGGCGAATTTCGCCGTGGCAGACGTGCCGAAGACTGGAAGTGGGCCGTTAGCATTTTTTTTCTTTCTTTCTTTTCTTTTTTCTTTTGTCATGGGTGTGATGCAAACCACGGCGATGCCATCAGATTGCGACAGCTACACAAGGGGGGCCTACTCTGGATATTGTTCTTCAGCTCAAAGAACTTGTTGCCTTTTGGGTCCTCCAGCACGTACGTCGTGTGCAGGTGCATGAGCTCGCGGTAAATGTCAAACAGGTGCGTGCCGTTTGCGTCGTACACGCTCTTGCGCGAGCCGAGCGTAAAGACCTTGCCCTTGACTTTGAGCAAGGGCTGGCCGTTGGCCAACTTCACATCAAACGAGTCGCCCGACAGCGACAGGACCTTTTCCTTGAGCACAATCGTCTCCGTCTGGTGGGCAATGAACTGCGGGTAGACGCCGATCTGCGCCGGCAGCGGTTTGAGGTCGTAGGCCATGTTGGGTGGTGGTGGTGGGTGATGAAGTAGTCGTAAAAGCGAAGCTGATGTAACAGTGTTTGTGTGTAAGTGGTGCAGGTGGTGATGAGGATGGAATCTCGGAGTACAGAGAGACTGGGCTGAAGTGGGCTGACAGCTTATTTGTACTCTGGAAGATGGAGGCAGATAAAAAAATAACAAAAAGAAGAAGAAAAGAGATCAAAAGTAGAGACCGCGACCAAGACGGAAACAATCAAGCCTTGTTTCTTCTTCCTCTTTCGCATCCTTTGTCTTGATTTGGATAGATCCTTTTTATCCTTTTCCTCTTCTCACCCCGCCAAGCTCCAGCCGATCTTCAGCCCGCTCCTGGGCGGCCACTAACCGCCAACTCTATTCCACTGTCTAATGCACAGCTGTCCCTGTAAGACGGTCGCGACGGTCCAGAAAGGCGCAAAAGCGGCAGCATAGTGGACAAGCGTGGCTGTGCGGATACTCTCCCTCAAAATCTTGCAAGGATATCGCTTCTTTTCGTCGACTCTTCTTTTCCATTTTTCCTTTCTTTTTGTCTTCTTCTTTCCTTCGCTGTGCCTTGGTCCTTGACTCAGCCCGCCGATCAAGGCACAAGCTAGCGGAACGTGCAAGGCTAAGGGGAACAAAGTCAGCGACAGGAAGAAAGGGGAAAAAAGACGGAGATAAAGATCAATGTGATAGGATGAGAAAAGAAGACTGTTGGTTTCAAACGGACCTTGTCTCGACCGTTGCATCTGACTGTCTGTTGCATTCTGCGGGAGCGTTCTCCATGTTGACGTCAGTGTTTGGTGGGGAGCCGAGGGAGCTTCCCCCAATCCTTCCAGCTCCAACAAGCGCTAAGCCCAAAATGGGCTGATCGCGCGTGAATTTGGAGGTTATGGACGCAGGCCTCCTCGTGCCAGTGACAGCGACGTCGAGTCTGGACCAGAAAGGTTAATTTAGTTGGGAGGCGACGCTGGCCATTCTCACGTTTGCAGGGAGCTCCTGCCGCCCGTCCGCGCCGCACAGGGGCATTGCGGCGGCACAGGCAGGGGCACAATTGGCGGCACATGCGACAGCTGTTAGTGCTGGTGAGCTGGTGTTGGTGAACACTGAACACACTGGTGATCACTGGCGAACAGGGACCACAAGGCGAGGCGCAGTGATTCTCCGATATGCTTCCGCGCCGCGGCCCTGCGTTGAGCTGCGGTATTGTACGATAAACGGGACGGCCTTATTGTCAAAATGGCAGTTCCTCGCAAGGTTATTTTCTTGACAAAATCATTACATATTACAGCTGAGATTGAGTGAGAGAATTGTTCGGCCATATACCATATCGGAGTAGACCGTCTCCGTGGAAATGTAAACAAAAGGACAAAGGATGAGAATTAATATATGCAAACTCCTTACGGAGTACACTAAAGTAACAATACCCGAAATAGAGACAAGCGACGAAAGAGAAATAATATTATCCCGTGTTTCTCACGGTTCATTATAATGTTGAGAAAATCAAATAAAAGAAAAAGAAATACAAAAAGGAATCAATGTAGATGCGGAACCCGATGAGATGACAAAAGAGATGGAGTGAAAGCGTGAAAGACTTGAAACCATGGAGCCATGCAACGCCCGAACACAAGCACAAAAGAACAAAAGACAAAAGAACAAAACAAACAACAAAGGTGTCTCCCTAAAACACAAACGACGCGGCAAAGATCAGGCACGTGTACAGCGTCGACAGCGTGTACTCAAACTCGAACCAGGCGGCCTGGCCACCAAAGGCGATGCTCTTGCTCGCTTCTGTCGGGTGGGCGACGCCGGTGGCCGGGTCCCGGACCAGCAGCCGCTCGCGGTCGGGGACGGACGGCGGGAAGATGGCGTACGACACGGGGGTCCACAGCGACGTGCATAGGAATAGAAACGTCATGGGCGGCCAGAAGGCGTGGGTGACCAGGCACATGAGGATGTCGTGGACGCTGCCGTAGTTGACGGAGATGCAGCGGTAGGTGCTGATCGAGACGCCGGCCAGCGTCAGATAGACGAACGCGAGATGGTAGACGGCGTGGTAGTTGAACAGAATGGTCCACAGCCGCACAAAGACGTTGCGGCGGCGCTTGGGGTCTCTCTCGTTGAGGGCCGAGCCGAGCGAGCCGGTCGGCTGGAACGCCTGGGTCTGGCCGCCGAGCCATTTCGGCAGCAAAAACGAGCGCACAAGACACAAGCTAATGTACGGCGACATCCAGAGCTGGTAGCGCGAGCCGCGCTGGCCGGTGTGGTAGCCGGCAGGCAAAAACAAAAACACCTCGTTGATGCGGGTCGTGATGAGGGCGATAAAGCACAGCCGGATCAGCCAGCGCAGTTGGTTCTCGGTCTGGTAGGCGATCAGGGTTTGGCCCATGACCAAAATGATGGGGATGGCAAAGAGGGACACCGAAAACAAGATGCTGTACAGACTGAGGAACGAGTACAGAAAGCCCGAGAAGCGCTGCGGAAACGTCATGTACCGCACCTTGTCGCCCCACAGACAGAAATTCAGCTTCAGCGACGTGTCGACCGTGCCAATGGCCCAGCGCGTGCGCTGCTTGATGTGGCTGCCGTAGTCTTCGGGGACGGTGCCAAACTGCAGGGGCTCGTGGATGTACGCCGTCTGCCAGCCTTTTCCGAGCATCAGCGTGGACGTGGCCACGTCTTCGGCCAGCGAGCCCAGCGGGAAATGCCCGACATCGTCGAGCGCGGCTCTGCGGACAACATAGCCCGATCCGGTGCACCACGCCACGCCCAGCGCGTCCTTGATCGGCTCAATGACGTGCACGAAAAAGTCCAGATTCTGGGCCAGCGGGTCCGACTTGGGCGTGTTGTAAAACAGCTGCGGCGGGCAGGCCAGCGCCAGCTTGGGATTGAGCAGCAAGTGCGGCAAGATGGCCCGCAGCCAGTCGCGCTCCGGGATCATGTCGGCGTCGAGCGCCGCAATGTACTCGCCGGCGCCGCCGGGGAACCGCGTGACCGCCTCCAGGCCGTAGTTGAGGTTGCCCGACTTGAAGTGGTGCGGCACGCCGGGATACTTGGGCCGGGAGACATAGTAGACGTTGCCATACGTCTCGTTCAATGCAGCGCATGCGTCCCGCAGAGGATCGGACTTGCCGTCGTCCAGGAGAACGACCCGGTACTGGCTCCGCGGATACTCCAGATCACACGCCGCGCGCACCGTGTCCAGCACCAGCTCGTCGTCCTCGCCGCAGCACGTGATGAACACGTCGACCGTCGGCGCCACGCGCTCGTCGATGCCCATCAGCTCGGTGGCAAGCCGCAGCTTGGGCCGCCGCCGCCGCTTCAGGGCCATCATCGTCCACACGTTGTGCGTCACCGACGGGATCCACGTCGCCAGCTCAATGGCGATAAACACCCACGCCGGCGCGTACGTCTTGTGGTTGGCCCGCTGCGACGCGACGACGCAGTAGATGCGGAACGACACGTACAACAGGTACGCGGCCGTGCTCACCACGGTAAGCAACGGCGTCGCTTTGGCCGCAAACCGCTTGACGCCCTTGGAAATGTCGACATCGTCGCGGTCGTGCAGCTTGACAATGGCGCCGGGCGGGAGGCTGCCGCCGCTGTGGCGCTTCTCGCCGTCGCTGTTGCTGTTGCTCGACGAGTCGCCGCCACCTGTGGTCTTGGGGAGAAACGCCGCCAGCGACAGGTGGCTCTGGTTCTGGCTGCTTCGCAGGGACGGCGCGCCCGACGACGACCCAAAATCGCCAGGCCCATCGTACAGGCTGCTGATGCGCAGGCTCGGGCCCGGCGACGGCGCAAACGGCGGCGACCGCATAAAGTCCACGCCGCTGCCGGCCAGCAGCTGCTGGTCGGTCAGCGGCCGCGGCGTGATCGACCGCGATGCACTCGGCGACGCATTGGCCGACGACGAGGTGGCGACTCCAGTCGTCGACGCAAAAGTCCAGTTGTTGAGCCCCAGCGTCGTCGGCGTCACGGGCCGCTTGGCGCGGTTGACAGCACCTTCGGGAGACTCGTTTGCCATGGTAAGGCCCGCAAGGCCCGTCCCGTCCTCCTGACTGTTGTCGCGGCTGTGGTGCTGGAGCGCCGCTGCCCGTTCGCCGAGCTGGCCAGCAACGGCCGCCTCGGTCTTTTCGTCCATGCCGTATCGAGATGTTGGACGTGTGTATTAACGAGTGTTGCGTAAAGAAAATCAAATAACGAGTGTGGGTAGCGAACGTTGTGTGTTGTCGACGGATGGCGGTCAAGCCATGAGCGAGTGGAAGGGGGGGAAATCAAAATCAAAAGAGAAAGAACAGCAAAACGAGTGAATATTGTCCAAGACACACCCCGGGTGACAGATCACGGATGATCAGAAAACAACCTTATTCTTGTTGCCCAACCAACTTGTGCATCACCGAAAGGATGGAGGGAAGGAGAGAAGGAAAATGAGGAAGGGAAAAAAAACGGTGAAAGAATCAAGCAGCGGCAGCGGCAGTTGGGTATGGGAAAGGGGGGAGGGAACGAGCAACCAGGGGCCGACAGAATAGGGGGGGTTAGGTTGTGCACAAAATAGAGGAGGCTATGCACAGAGTGGTAGCTGGGACGCCACGAGATATGGCGAGGCAGAGAGCCAGAGAGACTGGATCTGGCAAGGCATTAGCACTCTGGCAGTTATCATATATTAGAACTACGGCCGCGGCCCTCGGCAGAAAAACACCCTACGATCTGTACCAAAAACAAGGGAAAAAAAAAAAAAAAACTTGAAGCGTTTTCATCATTGTTAATAGCCACCATGATGCCATCAACGGCCACGACGATGCACTACGAACGATGCAAGCCACGTCAAGCAAAAGTACGTCGTACAGGCCGGGCTGTTCGGGGCTTTCTTGCAGAGTAACACGAATTCCCCCCTCTTAGCCATGGTGATCAATAACGAAACGAAAAGTCAAAAGGAGTGCTTGCATCTTCTGTTTTGGCCGTCCACGCACTGAGAGTGAGGCCGGGACATGCCACTAACACGACCAGGAAGACGTCGGCACTGAGACACCGAAAATGGATTTTCAGTGTAAGTGGGGGGCGCTGGCAGTCAGTGGTGGATTGGTGGGTTGGTGCGTTCGTGTTGTTGCGTTCGTTCCTTATCAAACCAAGGCGGGATGCACCAAAAATATAAATATCCGTCGGGACTAGTCCTTAGCCTGGCAAGCTGAAAAAGACAAAATGTGAGGGAAGAGAAAAAACAAAGGAGATGCAGCGAGAGAGAGAGAGAGAGAGACGGTCCAAAGTCCAAAGTGGATACAGGGTCCATTTCCCTTTTTGGTGCCACTTTTGGCGTAAGTTGACGTACGTTATCTGCGTCGTCAAAAAGGGGCGGACGAACCCAGAGTTAGGGCCATGCTGGCGCGACAAAAGAAAAGAAAGTCGACTTTCTGTCGGTATCAAAATTACGATCCATGATGGGTGGGAAAGGGCGCCAGCTGAGCAGCTACTTCAAGTCCGCCGAATCGCAGCCCTCGAGGACCTGGACTACCTGGCCCTATCTCGTGGCGGCCGTCGACGGCGGCGGACAAGAAACGATGGTGGAAAATCGAGAGTTGGGCTTCAAGTGGCGACTTTGATTTATTTTTGGCATCCCTTTTTCCATTCCACAAACTCTTCGTTCATTGTCGATTCTCGTTCTTTTTTATTCACACTTTTCCTCCTCACCATGAAAAGAAACAAAAGCCGTTGCAAGGGTCGACTTACACAGGGAATCCGGGCCTGCCCGCATTCCAGGTATCCGTCACTGCCATATTGTTCCGACCTGCCCTCATACCCACACCCACATGTCTTATCTCGTCCAAGGCTTCTCCCGCCGTCGTATCTTGAATGGACCAAGCTGGAGATACGGTGACAGGGACATGCAGATACACAAAGAGATACCGTGCAGGGCAGCAGGGGCCACAAGGCGGACAGCCCGGCCAGCATTGCCCAGACCAGTCGACTCTGTATTAGTCCGTATCGCGATATCAAGACAGATCGGCGCTACTTTCGCCTGACCCTGGTCTGCCAGTCTCCCATCTGCCCCTTTTGGACACTGCCCGTGTGCTCTGAACTACACATGTCTAGCGTAAATTGCAGAAATCGGCCGTCTTTTAAGAGACCTTTTGTGAATCCTGTCTCGCTTTTTGCAGTCTTTATCTTTCGCCCAGGCTGCAACGAGTTTAATTTTATTTTCGTCTTCTTCTTCTTTCATCACAGCCTCTTTTTCCCTTTTTCTCCAGTCTGTATTTTTCCCATCATGGTATCCGTGCAACTCTCCCCATCACCTGCCATCTCTTCTTGATCGTCAACACTGTAATTATTACTCCGTGGTCGTGGCCCACTTACATTACATACAACCCCTGTCCGGCGTCTTAGTCGTCTTCTTATCTACCCACTTGGGCCACCCAAAAACTCGTCAACCAATGACGCAAGCCCATGTCCACACAACAACAATACTAACAGTAAAAATCAGTCGAGAACCCACGATGGACAACTTGCACCGACTTGCGTTCTCAAGCCGTCTTCTGGAAAAAAATTCGCAGAAAGGTGACAAAAATCAAGGCAGCTTTTTGAGAGCTATTCCACAGCTCCATTTGAAAACTGGGCGAAAGACGGACTTTATATCCACAAGGCTCGTATCTGTCGATTGTCGATGAAGCCAAATATAGAAGTCAGCCACTTGATTCAGCCATTTTGATATCAAGCAGCTGGTGTGTCCCACCACACCAGTCTCGTGGACTACACAGTATGATACATGATAGCGCCCCTTTTCAGTATCTCTGGAAGGCGTCCGAGATTGCCACAGTCTGTGCTTTGACGGGTCCTAGCCCCCCGTATTGCATTTTTTGTTTTCTGTATTTTCTTTCTAGGGCCAATGCTGTGTATGCACAAGATAGAGGATAGAGAAACCGACAAGGCGGACAGGCACGGACAGGAAGATATCGCCTATTCTGCCACCACGCGGCTGTGAACCCAAAGTCTCGTGATTCACTCTCCTGGTCACTGTCGACAGCCGTTCGCTTCTGTCGTCACCGACCTGTCACTCGTTCTCGTCACTCATTTGATTGTCGTTTGATTGTTATTTGATTTTGTTTATCTGTTTTGTGCCTTTCATCTTTGTGCACTCGTTCACGATGATCGTCGGCCTCTTTCTCTCGCTGCTCAACGTCGGCCTGGTCGTCGTCCCCATCGGCGGCGCCGTCGGCACGTTGGCGGGCATCGACTACTACCGCCGCCAGCATGGTCAAGCACCGCTGTGGTCCGGCGACGGTGACGATGGTGGTGGAGGCGGGTATGGAGGCGGTGGCGGAGGAAGCGGAGGCGGTTCGGGGGGAAACAGCAGCAGCGGCAACTACACGGGCTGGGACGGCAACAAGCCCAACGCCACCACCGTCGTCGGTGGCGTCACCCTGTCCGAGTACTGCCAGCAGTACAACAGCGTCCAAGTCAACACGACGACCGGCCAGAACTACACTCGTGAGTACCACCCCCGGGAATGCACCCGGGAATTCAATCTACCTGCAGCGCGCTGACACGGAGCGTAGTCAACCCCAACCAATGGGGCTGGACAAAGTCGGACGGCGGCGGCCTGTGCCTCAACGTCACCACCTTCAACAACCAGACGTATGCGAGCAACACGACGGCCCCCGCGTGGTCGGCGACGTGGCAGTACGACGCCGGCCCCGTCGCACAGCCCGTGCACGCGTACCCCAACATTATGATCACCGACGGCGGCGTGCTGCCGGTGAAGCTGGGCAAAGTCGGCATGATACGGCTGGACGTGAAGTGGGCCTATGTTGATGCGGGCGTGGCTGTCGTGGGGACGATCCCGACGTCGACCAAGACGTCGGCAAAAACGTCGTCAAAGACATCGGCGACCACAAAAGCGGCCACAGCGGCCACAACGGGAACGACCACCACGACACCAGCGGCCACAACGGGAACGACAACATCGGCAGCCATCGCCGCCGTAGAATCTTCGTCCTCTGCTGCCTCTCCCCTCACGACCGTCGGCACAAAGTCGTCGGGCATCGCCGCCCGCTCCGTCAACGACGTCACATTCTCGGCCAACGTCGCCCTCGACATGTTTTTCGACGCCGACGCCAGCGTCGCCGGCTCGACGGCCAACGCCACCTACGAGGTCATGGTCTGGCTCGCACAGTTTGGCGAGTACACCGACCCCGTCGGCTTCAGTAATGGCGCCGTCGCCTACCAGGTCGTCCAGGGCATCAACTTTACGCTGTACTACGGCACAAACGACAAGGACCAGCACGTCCTGACGTGGATTGCCGAAGACGCCGCGCCCACGTTCAACGGCAGCCTGCTGCCGCTCATCACCGGCCTGGCGACGGCCAACGCCAGCCTCAAAACGTACCCGACGTCGACCGACTACCTGGGCTACTTTGCCTTTGGGTCGGAGGCATACTACTCGGCCGACGAGGTGACCTTTGACGTCGAGCGGCTGTCGATGGATATCTGGTAGGGTTGACAACTTGGGCTGTTCGCGTGTGGTCGCCGTTTGTTCACCGTTTGTTCACTGTTTCCATGCTGGAAAATGTACTTTATATTTATACCGGGATCCACGTTTGGTTTCTTAATATTACCCAATTAATACGTATGAGATGAGATCTTGCATAATGCGCCAGACCAGAACTTTCTCATCCCCGATTTCATTGATTTAGTCGTACTTTCCCACGCAACAAGCAGCCCTCTGCTCAAGGCTGACATGTTCCACAGTGCAAGGCATAGAATTCGAAAATTGTTCCTTCTTTGAATTTTGCTACCAAATCAACGCATCCAGTCAAGTATCTGGCATCCTCCACGAAAAAAGCATCCTCCACGAAAAAAAAAAACCACCACCTCTCCCCCTAAATGTAAAACATTGTATCCCGCAGCTTGGCATGGATCTGGACATCGCGGTCAGACGGCGAGCCTGAACCATCCCTGGAACCACCGGCACCACCTGCGACGGTCGACGTCTCCGGGGTCTCGTCAAAGATGCTGCTGAGATAGCAGCGGGCGCGCTCGCACAGAATGTCGGCATAGTAGGCGGGCGTGCACAGCGAGACCGCCTTGGTGGCGCGGCCAAAGACGTAGCACATGCTCTGGGTGATTTCTTCCAGGCGGTCGGCGGCGCCGGCCGTGCCCTTTTGGCGGAAGATCTCGTCCAACAAGACGACGTAATGGCCAGGCCGGACGGTTCCCTGGAGGGCGGCGTGGGCCTGCAAGAAAAAGTCCCAGGAGCGGGCCTCGGTGACGCCGCGGTCGACAACGGTGCCGGGCAGGGTGTTGCCGGTGCGCTCTTCGGCGTCTTTGGCGGTCGTCGGATAGAAGCGCGTGTGGTGACGCTTGCCGACGACGACGAGCGTGAGGCGGGGCAGGCCTTTGGCGGTGTCTGTGGCCGGGTAGACCTGGCGGCAGGCGGCCTTGAGGCGGGGCAGTTCCTGCGCGACGACCAGCGGGTATTGGCCCTCCGAGACACCGTCGCGATACACGAGAATGTTGTCGGGCAGCTGGTTCTTTTGGTGCTTCTGCCACAGCCGCAGCCGCGACACCAGCATGTCTTCCAGGTGGGCCACCATTTCCTGGCGCGCCTCGGTCTGGATCCGCAGCACACTAGGCCACTGGCCCAGGAGGCCGCCGTCGACATTGGCGACCATGCCGGCGATGCTGGGCGCGCGGGCCGACGAGCCCGGGGACGGGTGCGTGACGTCGATGCCGACAACCATGGTCGTGTTGTCGGACAGCAGATTCTGGCGGCCCAAGTCCACGCCCTGGTTGCGCCCGCCCATCTTGAGGTTGCACTTGAGGGCGACATTGCGCAGGTACTGGTCCTGGCCCCGTTCGCTGGCCAGCTTGCTGCCGACAACACAGACAGTGTGGATGCCGTACTGGACGTCGCCGAGCCTCTTGACGCGGTTGTACAGCGGAATGGGCGCGTCGGGGAGGACGACCAGCAGGAAATCGAGCTTGGCGTGCTCGACAGCGGCCTTGAACTTAGCAGGCAGCTGCGGGTCGTCAAGCCCGTCGCCGGCAAGGTGGAGGGAACGGGGATCCGCGGGGGCGTCGACGTTCATGCCGGACTGCTGCAGAATCCCCCGGAATCGGCGGAGAATGTCTTGGAGAGTGGCGGGGGTGAACCGGTGCGGCCGTGTTCCGGTGGTCCCGTTGTACACGTCGGGCAGCTCGAGGATCAGACAGGTCCATCGCCTGAGGGCACCGCCCTGGCTGAACTTGAGGGCAGGTCTGTCCCGCGGCACCAGATTCCAGCTGCCATGGGCCGCAAGTGCTGTTTTCCCCTCTCCGTATGTAATTTTGGGCGCCGGTAGCACGCGGCCGGGAACCGTGATAAGGCTCGAGGCAGCAGTCAGGCCGAACCGGGCGA
Organism: Sporothrix mexicana; assembly: GCA_021396375.1. Taxonomy (NCBI): domain Eukaryota; kingdom Fungi; phylum Ascomycota; class Sordariomycetes; order Ophiostomatales; family Ophiostomataceae; genus Sporothrix; species Sporothrix mexicana. Next base: position 75,252 of record WNYC01000040.1, read on the forward strand.
GACGCGGGTTTGTTTCGGCCGTCAACCCGGCCATGGGGAGGCCCTCGCTCGTGATAAACTGCTGGTTCTGCTGTGGCCGGCGGACGGCAAACTTGATGAGCGCCTGGGTCTGCTTTGGATCGAGTTTGGCATTGGCCGGCTGGCCAGGAATGATGTCGCAGACTTGGGCGGGGAGGTACGTCGGGTGCTCGCGGTTGCCGACGTTGACGACGGGCAGGCTGGGGTTGGCAATTTCGATGCCGTAGGCTGGTATGTTAGTGGACGAACATAAGGAGAGAAAAAAAGAAAAAAAGAAAAGAAAAGAAAAAACGATAAAACGATAACACGACAACACGCAAAGACAAAAATATGTGCATGCACAAGACAACTTACTCTGTTTGAAAAAGTCGTACACGGAAATGTAGCGACCACCTGCAGACGGCTGGGGCGGTGCGGCCTTGCCCTTGCCTTTGCCCTTACCCTTCTTCCCCGTCGGTTTGGCAGTGGAAGACTCGCCCTTTCCTCCCGGCTGGGCGTCCATCCAGAACTGCACCTCCTTGGGCCCGGCGCCATAACGATCAACAATGGGTGGATGCTCGAGAGCCCCGGTCTGGCCGTCGTGGGTTGTGGCGAGGCCAAAGATGGTCTTGATCCGCGGGATGACTTGGCCGCTGCGGTTCGTCTTGGGCGGGAGGTGCGTTGTCTGCACTCTGACCCGCTTCAAGAACGCCTCGAGACGTCTGGCGTTGCCGGCGTGGACGCCTCGGGGGCCCGTCCGCGCTTCAATCAGCCGCTCCAGCGGCCCCGTCTGGTAGAACGCGCCGTTGCTGACGTTGACGTTGACCAGCAGACGGGACGTGGCCATCCGCACACTCGCAAACACACCGCGCAGCGCAATCAGGCCGTTGCCAAGGACAGCCGAGTTGCTGCCGGCGGCGAGGGAGAACGTCTTGGAGGAGCCCATGGCCACCAGGTTGCTGGACGTCATGGCGTGGTGGTTGAAGAAGATGTTCAGAGCCTGGATCGTCGGCAGGGCGTCTCTGTAGGCCGACACCGAGGTGATGTCGGTGTGCGTCTGCGGCTGCGTGTCCGACAGATGGGCCACAAGGTCGGGCACAGACAGCGCGTTTGTCAACTGGAGCCTCACGACAAACACTCGGAGCGTCGCCGGCAGGCCCGACCCGCCGTCGTCCTCGATCGGGTCGTGGCCTTCGAGTCGGTAGACGATCCGGGCCTCGAACCCGTCCTGGTCGTTGACAAAGACCAGCTTCGTCCGCGCGATGAGCGTCGACTTGAAATCCGTCACAATGTCCGGACCCAGCCCGGCCAGCTCCGGCGTGTCCTCCAAAAAGATGCGCAGCACCTGCGCCCGCTTCTTGCCCGTCACGGCCGGCGTCACCGACACGTCGTAGCGGTAAAGCACCAGCCCGGCTTTGGAGGCGTCTGTCAGCACCACATAGTTGGCCCACAGCGTCACTGCCCGGCCTTTGGCGCCGTACCCGGGCCGCATGGGAAAGGGCTGCTTGGTGTCGAGCTTGCCGGCTGCGTTGCTCGACGCGAGGATGGCATCCTCCAGCTGGGCCACGTTACGGTCCGGTACCGGGGCGCCTTGGATGATTTGGGGCGGTGGAGCACCACCGCCTCCACCACGGGGCCGGAATGCAAGACCTTGGTGTCCACCTCCGCCACCACCGCTCTGGCCGCCGCCAAATCCACGACCCCCTCCACGACCCCCTCCATGACCTCCTCCATGACCTCCTCCATGACCTCCTCCATGACCTCCTCCATGACCTCCTCCATGACCTCCACCTCCTCCTCCTCCACGGTATCCTCCTCCTCCTTGTCCTCCTCCTTGTCCTCTTCCTCGTCCTCCACCTCCGCCGTATTCACTTCCGCCACGGCCACCTTTATTGCCCCGGTAGCCAGACATGGCGTGGGTAGTTGTGGTTCACTTGTTTTGTGTGGAGTTTTGTTTGTTCAGGTAGGTATATCGTATGTCGTGGGATCAACTGTAGTCGATGAATTGATGAAAAGAGTGAGCAGAAAAAAGAGAAAAGGAAACAATAGAAACGAGGAATGGCGGGGGTGGCGGTTTCTTTTTATCTAAACAGATGCAGCCAGACCAGTGAGCAAGGGAGATGGAGGGCGGACATGACCAAACACGATTGGAAGTGAACGAGACAAGTGAACGAATGAGATGGTCGATGTGCCAGAGCCAACTATGATCAACCAGAGCAACAACGAATTGAGCAAACAACCGTCGCCTCCCTTGCGTCTTATTTCTTTGTCTCGTCTTTGTGTCGTCAGTTTTGTGCGCCCGACCAGTGTTACACGACAGTTGTGTCAGTCAATCGGATGGCTTTCAAGTCGATTTTCGTTTTGAATTTGGGCAAGCTTGGGCAAGTTTGGCTGATTTGGGCCGCATCTTGGTCGGTATGCCTAGCACGGTGTGCCTTGCCGTGTTGGTTTTCGTACGAAAATGCAAACGTGCAGTTGTGTTTCTTTTGGAACTCCTTTGCAGACGCAAAAGGTACCCCGCCATCGGTTGTTGGTTGTTGCTGTTCAGCTGAGCGAGCTGTTGAATTTTCAAACAGCTTGTCATTGGTTTTGATACCCATTGGTACTTTTACACCGGCTGGCCTCATGAGTTGGCCTCATTCATGATTGACTGGACAGCAAAGTGTTGTAGGCGTTCGATTGGATGCATCGTGCATTTTGCAGTTTGCAGTTCGGTGTCGTTGCATCACCAATCGAGATGAATTCGGCAGTGACATAAGTTGCCCGCTAAATTGCTACAATTGGGAGGTACCTTTTCAGCACAATGCACCTGTTCACCGCAAACACAACATCTCACCTTTCACCTCAGACTGTTTACTCCCATAATTTGAATTCATAATTTGAAATACTGAATTCTGAATTCGATTCCTTTTGCACGTGTTCTGTACACTGACAGACTGATAACAGATCGCAGTGACGTTTACCCTCTTTGCGCAATACGGCGTATGACGTCGATGTTGATCGTTTTGAGTCCACCCTGTGAAGCTCTCCACTTTTCCAGCTACACTGCTCCATCCTCACTTTCACAGCCAGGTCACAGATAGTGATCGACATGGACTTGCGGGTAATCCTGTTCGACGACCGCCGACAAGCTTTCGGGAAGAGCGGCAAGGGGCGGCAAGGGACGCGCAATGTCCTCGTCTAACAATATTTAAATTCAAGATATAAACTATTGGGAGACTGCACTTTTCAATTGTCCGTTGAAAACACACAGCCATCTCAACATCTCAACGTCTCAACATCTCCACCACCCCGCAGTACACCATGGACTTTGCACAAAAAACGATTCCAGCACCCGGCTCGTGCCCCAACGTCAAGGCCGATGCTCGGCGCATCTTTGACACTCTCAAGGCCGGCGGTCTCATCGTCATGCCCACCGAAGTCGGCTACGGCCTCATTTCGTCGTCCACCGAAGCCATTCAGCGCTCCTTTGCGGCCAAGAAACGGGCCCCAAGCCACACACAGGGCATTCTAGGCACATACGGTCTCCACCGCAAGCTGCACATTCTGCCCGAGTCGACACACGACATGATCCGTGTTCTCCACAAAGACATGGACATGTCCTTTGGCGTCGTGGCCCCCTTCCGAAGCGACCACCCGGTCCTCCAGCACCTGTCGCCGGCGACGCTGGCCAACGTCACAAAACCAGACGGCACGGTGGCCATGTACCTTGGCGGGAGTGCCTTGCTGATTGAACTGGGACGCTTGGCCGACGAGGCCGGCGAGTTGCTGCTCGGATCGAGTGCCAATCTGACCGGCTCGGGCCAAAAGTTTTCCATTGAGCAAATGGACCCGGAGATCCTGGAGGCAGCGGACCTGATTGTCGACTACGGCCTGCAACGGTACCATGTCTATGGCGGCCGGGCGTCGTGCATAATTGATTTTGCCAACCTCAAGACGGTGCGGATAGGCTCGTCGTACGAGCTGCTGCAGGAGCGCATGAAGAAGTTCTGGGGGATCGAGCTGGCGCCGGACCCGGACTACGGCCACATTGCATAGGAGAAGTATTTGTATTGTTAGAAAAAAAATGGAATTTTGTTCGTTAATCATAGACTTGTCGTGATGTTACTCCAGCGAAAAAAGAAAGGAATTCAAACTTACCTTGACTCACCTTTCAAGGCTAAACGTACACCTACTCCTCTATGATGACAACAGGGCTCAGGTCGACCTTGTTGCCCACAAACATCACCTGGCCAGTGCTCGTGCTCAGCTCGACGCCGACAACAATGTTGACCGTCGTCGCGTGGTAGTTGATCCGCATGTCCGTGAACGTGAGCACAAACTTGCGGTCATAGCCGTTGGGGGCGGGGATCGGGCCGGCATTCATGACCTCGTCAACGTCCATCGGGTGCAGGGGATTGGAGTCAGAGTCGGAGCCCGAGCCAGACTCGGAGGAAGAGGAAGAGTCGGCGTCGGCGTCGGCATTAGCATTGGCATTGGCAGCCGCTGGGACAATGGTCGAGTCATCCCGCATCCGGTAGGCCGCATGGCCCGTGACGACCGTCAAGCCTTCCAGAATCTTCTCGACTTGGCACTCGCACGACACATCGCGCACACCAATGAACCCCGAGACATCGGCCACGTCCCAGCCCAGTGGCACCGTGACCTCGACGACCACCGGGTTCGGGATGGCCTGGCCGACGACGATCTCGCTGGGCACGCTGACGATGCGGATCGTGCAGCCCGGAATGACCACGGACTTGATCTGGCACATTCTGTCAGAGTGCGCCCTCTTTTACAGTGTTCTGTGGGGTTAGTAAAAGAGCTCGAGTGTAGATATATCCAGGTCGTAGAGTTGGATATATCAGGGCGAGGTTGCTGATTGTTGTTGTTGTTGTTAGACATGGTCTCTTCTCTTCACCTCGTCTTCAGGCTACGTCCTTTATTATACGAGATGAATCTACGGGAACGTGTACAGTGAATTGGAAAGACAGAAGTAAATAAGTGTGAACATTTGACATTAGATATCATTGTGTTCAGTGTACTATTTCCTCAGAGTGTATTGATCGCAAACAATGAACAATGAAATCTGATGTCTGATTAGGTTCGGCGAACAATCCATTTCGGATTTCTTTGTCTTCTGTCATAACTTCCAACATACGTACAACAAATGTTCACACATCCACAGACTCTGCTTCTTTCAGTCATTTTTGGAGACATTCATCGTCGGCGCATTCTCCCCGTGCTGCCACGTGCCATTCTTCCCAGGCCTTGTCGATGCCAAATAATCTCAGCAGAGCATCGTACAAGGGCAGAGCATAACTCCACCTCGTCTCGTGTGCCATGCCCCTAACAACACGTCGGACCCGTTCGTCGACATTGTATTGAGCGAGGTGGGGGTTGATCTCGGGCAAGATCATCTCGACACGGACATCCTATCCAACTATTACTTCATCTCCTTTTCGCATAGAAGTGATCTTTCACAACAATGGGTTTGTTATACTACAATTTAATATCACCTAAGAGCTTCATTCATACATTCCTTTTTTTTTTTTTTTTTTTTTTTTGCAATTGCGCTATCTAACGAAATCTTCGCTTGTAATCGAAATCCAACTTGTAACGAGTCCTCTCTTTTCTTCTTTCTTTTCTGTACTTTTTCAAAAATTCACCGCTACCAATTTGACCCTCCCCCTTATCCTCCAGCACTTGACCATCTTACCACACATACTTCGTTACAACGGTCACTTAACTTGAACTGGCGCCTCCCTAGACCTCCTCGCTACTTCTCTGGAACGGGGGGAAGGGGACCGGTCGGGGGCGGACCGGGGCAGGGAGGAATGGAGGGAGCGGAGGGCTCGGAATCGGGAGTGCCGTCAGTCGACATTCTGCTGGTGGAGTCGTGGTGACGTTGGATGGGTGATCTTATTAAAATTGTGCTGTGTTGAATGGTGATGGTGCGATTGGTGTTGGAAAAATGGTTTAAGGAGGAAAGGATCAGGATTCATATTTTTGAGTAAAATCTCTCGGTATTTATACTTGTCTAGAAAAAGACCATGATAGAAAACAGAACTGTCTTGTTCACTGTTGTCACGAAAAGGAGGTGTTCTGGTTGTAAGTGAAGGCATCTGTAAGTTCACGCAGTTGATAAAGTTCGTGGTGGCGGTCGCCACCATTTCCCTTTACTTTCCCACAACAGCACATCACGAATCATATTTAAACCTCATCACTTGCATTTTCTCCCACGTACGGCCATAGATAATGGAAAATACGGGATCCCGTCCGCTCTCCCCTAGTCAAACCATTAATCGGCGGATTAGTAGTTGGGTCGGTGACGACCAGCGAATACCCGCTGCTGTACGTTTTTTTTTTTTCTCTTTTCTTTTTTTTTTGCCAGTCGACTTTTTGTGGTGATTTTTTATTGCTAAGGGAATCAGTAAGCTAGTTAGGCTTATGTTTTCATGTTCCCATTCGTTCGTCTTGGAAAATACTGTGAAGGCTGCAAAACTAATCTGATGTGGCATAATATTGCTTGCCCCCAGCGCTCAAGATTATGGAGGAAGATAGGGAAACAACCTTTCTTCAAAAGAAAAATTGTTCCCCATTCGATGTTAACAAGCCCATCGCATCGTGCCATATTGAGCTGCAAAGAAAACAGTCTCCCTTTCGTTGCTACATCGGATTGAATGATGAATTGACGTGATGAGCATATGTTTTGTTATGTACGTGGTGAATTGCTGGCTTTTGTAGGGAAAGACCCTGGATGAGCTTAAGTAGCGGACTTTGCGGCCCAGACCGAGGCACTAGCGCACTAACACCGGCCAAAGGTCAACTGAAAGCCAACACCAACAAGGGCTCTAGAATAAGAAGCGACAGCATATTCACACAATGTCAAAAAGGACATGCTCGTTGGTCTCGCGGAGCGAACAATGAAATGTACAAGACGTCACGTATACGGTAAAATACCCGAGGATCACAGACTAAGCAGAAAAAAGTGAAATTTAATTTCATTGGAAACAGCAACTTTGAATAAGCACAGAATATGCAACCGGTCGCTGGCACATTTAAGGATATGCTTTTGGCTATCTGTAAATATGATTATTCGAGTAATTTATATCCGCCGGCACTTTTCCATTGGTCTGCACTCTTACTTTATGCCGTCAGGTCACCAAACGATCCGGTGTAGCCATTCTCCTCCAAATAGGCACGGAAGCGCGCATCTTCCGTCTCCATGTCCTTGTCCATGGTGGGAATCAGGAACCATGAGATGAGGCCACCGGTAGCAGCAAAGGCGGCACCGATAAGGAAGACACCTTGCACACCCTTCTCTTCGTTGCTAAACGAGTTCTGAATCGGAGTAAAGACCTGGGTGCCAATGGCAGCGCCGGCCTTGCCAACAGCTGCAGCAAGGCCCAGGAAATGGCCGCGAAGAGGCGTCGGGAACGACTCTGCACCGCAAAGGAACGTGGCGACCTAGAATGTAGAATGTCAGCGAGAATTATACCAAAATCCGAGTTCAATGTCGCCTGGGACAACTTACACCAGGGCCCATCTCGCCGAGGGCATTGAAGATGCCGTAGAGGACGACAAAGAGCGGAAAGACGGACTGGATGGGGCCGAGGGCGCCGCCAATAATGAAACCAAGGATGGCCCACAGGACAAATCCCAGAGTCATGGTTTGCTTTCGGCCGATGCGGTCCATGAGGAGACCGCCAGTAAGACAGCCAGGCAGATAGAACAGATTGATGACTGTGCCGTAGCCTATATTTTGAGTGATTGTGTTGTTGGGATTCAGCGTCGAAACGATGGACGAGCTGAAGATGCCAAACGGATATGTCTGACGAGTTAGTGGATATACGCCATATAATTAGAAGATCCGAATTCGGAGAAGGGGATACCTACCACAAAGTCGTACATGAACCAAGCCAGCGACGTGCCCAGCATGGGCTTCCAGTATCTCTTGAGGACCAGCATGTAGGGCACGTCCTTTTTCATGGCGTGCTTGCGATACTGTGTCGACTGGAACCGGCTGAGACGGAAGAACAAAAGGGCGACGGGCAGGACAAAGCCGAGACCAAAACAGACGCGCCAAATGCCGTCGCTCAGGTTCTGGTGGTACGCGGCCAGCACGATCAGGGCCACAACGCCGGCAATGACAAAGCCAAAGTCAATGGCGAAGTCGGTGGCCACAGCCACAAGCATGCCCCGGCGACGGCGGCCAAACGACGTCTCGTCCGACGCTTCGGCGCTGCCCGTGCCGCAGGTCGGGTACTCGCCGCCGGCACCGAACCCGGAAACGCCGCGGCCGATGATCATCATCCAGAACATGCCGAGCTCAGAACCGCCCTTGCCGTGAGCAGCGGTGGCCAAGACAATACCCAGGACCAAGAACAACGTGGCAAAGACGATGCCCGTGCGTCGTCCCAGACGGTCAATGGCACAGCCAAAAAAGAGCATGCCAAAGATCTCGCCAATCAGGTAGGCATTGGACAGCCGAGTCTTGATGATGCTGGTGAACGTGGCCGAGTAGAGCTTGGCTAGCACCAGGTTCATGTAGCCAATGATCTGGGCATTGTAGCCGTCTGAGAACAAGGCAACGCCGCTGACGAGGACGGTCGTGATGGACGACCGGGTTGTGATTGTGCCGACAGTTGTTTCGTTGTTGTCGCCAGTCTGTGCACTGATGGTAGGAGACTCGGTGACGGCCTGGTTGTTGGCCACGGCCGTCTTCCGATCAGGGTCGTAGTCGTCCGACGTGTCTGGTATTTTTGATGAAATTATACGAGGCTGTGAATATCGCTAGGTGAGGCTGATCAGAACAAAAGTTTCACTTGTAGAGTCTTTTGCAATGAAGATCTCGGTCGAGTTGATGAATCGATGAATCTCACGGACACAAATATCTAGAAATCATGTCTGACTTAAGTACTCGAGCAACACCAGCCAACTTGATAACATGGTCCATAAGATGTTGATATCCATTTCCAATCTACGCCGGAAGCACACTCTCATGGCTGGCCGACACCATCCACAGACCTCGGAGGGCATATGCGCCAATCATCTTGCATGAATTGACGTCGAGCCCTCAAAGCATGCCTGTTTTTGGCGTTTTGCTCGTGTGAGTCGAAGAACTCGTCGAAAAAGATAAGGTCCAAATCACCACAGTTTCTGCCACGTGGGCAGAATTATTGGGCTTGCTTATCTTTTATATGCGGAGTATGATTCCAGGGGTGGGGAGGTCACAACTATTTCAGGAGTAAATACGTCGAGATCCACTCTGAACGTTCTTTTTAGTGTCTGTCGCCAAAGATCTTAGCGACGAACGATCCAAACGACGGGTTGTTGGGAAATAAGCGACGGCGAATGACCGTCAAGTCGGTTAAGCGAGCTACTGAAAACTGCAGACGATCAAGACATGTTTCTGACTTTTCTGCGTGCATTGTCTAAAGATTTATATTGGACGCTTGGTCGACAATTTTATCGAGATATCAAACACAATTGATGCAATCTCATTAGAAACAGCCTCTTGTTATCAACACTTTACCTCATCACACCACGTGCATTATCTTCACATCTTCTCCGTCCTCACAATGGCCGTCACAGCAGACCAGGTCGCCTTCTTTGAGAAGAACGGCTACGTGATTGTTCGCGATTTCCTGACGCCCGACCAGGTCACTGACCTGCAGCGCTGGGCCCAAGAAGTGCACGACTGGAAGCCCACGCCCACGTCCGAGTTTATGCCCTACGAAGAGGTGAATGCCAAGGGCGAGACCGTGCTCTGCCGCACCGAAAACTTTGCCGACTGCCACAAGGGCTTCGACGCGCTTCTGAGGGGCGACAAGCTCCACGATCTCCTCCAAGGCCTGTCCGGCGAGCCCATGCAACTCTTCAAGGAGAAGATCAACTACAAGCTGGCCGGCAGCGGCGGCTTTGCGCCGCACATTGACGCCGTCGCCTACACGCACATTAAGCGCGTCAAGCACCTGACGATCCTCCTCAGCGTCGACCCGTCTTCTCTACAAAATGGCGGCCTCGAGGTCGTCGACGGCAGCCACAAGATGGACGTGCCCATCAACCCGACGACCAACTGCATCGAGCCGGGCTGGGTCGACTCGCAAACATGGACGCCGGTCGAGCTCGAGGCCGGCCAGCTCCTTGTCTTTACCTCGTACGTCGCCCACCGCAGCGGCGCCAACACGAGCAGCTCCGACCGAAAGGCCATCTACGCCACATACAACCGCGCCTGCGAGGGCGACCTGCGCAAGGGCTACTACGAGCACCGCAGCAAGGAGTGGCCGGCGACGCACATGCGCAAGGAGGGCGAGTCGTATGCGGCGGGTGCTTTCACATATGGCTTTGGCTCGCCAATGCTGAGTGTCGACCAGGGAAAGCAGGTGGTGTTCTAGGGTGAGGATTTCGGGTTTTGGTTAGTCGTTAGTCAATAGTTGTGTAGTAAAGTAAGTTTCGATTGTGCACATAATTTTACTGGTCTTCTGTATGCGTGACTACGTCATTGTAAGTTCGGTCTTGATTATCCCGACAGTACGTATTGCCAGTTAATAGCCCCTCGCGTATTTGGTGCTTAGCTTGTACTTGCCAATAAAATAATAAGACCCCAAGTAGAAGATAACAAATGACAAGGTTTCGAAAGACAAATGCACACAAATGTATGGACATAATCTTGGAGGAACCTTTGATACCCCAAAATCCAAAATAGATGGCGGCTCCACATTAAGCGATGAAGGGGCAACAACCAATCGCTTGATACTTTGTGGTTAGTTTGCTAGCCTATGTCGCAGGTTGGAGCAGATGATAGCTCTTGCGCTCCATCCATATGAAATGTTCTCTGATAGATAAAAGTTAAATAAATTCTATATATCGACACGTCAACAACAAAAGCAGCCAATATCACGACAACCACTCCAGAGCCATCACCGACATCATTCTTCACCGTCCTCTCCACGAACATAACCACAACAACAACACCATGGAGCTCCCCACAGAACGCACACCCGAGTCGGTCGTCGACTACATTGTTTCTGTGATGGCAGCCTCTGAAACGACACCATATATTGGCGAGCCCATCTCCCAGCTCCAACACTCGTTGCAGTGCGCAGCCCTAGCCTCCGATGCAGTCCCGGCCGTCGACGAAGCCACCCAGGTTGCCGCCCTCCTGCACGACATTGGCCAGTTTGCGCCAGCCAGAGACATTCGTGCTCTTGTCAATAAGAAAACAGAAATTGAGAATCTCGGCGGCCAGCCCACCAGCCAGAGTGTTGGCAGAGTCGGCCACGAGACGCTCGGTGCACAGTTCGTCCTGGCCCTCGGCTTCTCCGCCAAAGTGGCCCGTCTCGTCGAGTCGCACGTCGCCGCCAAGCGGTACCTGTGCGCCGTGGACAAGAGCTACATGGATCGGCTGTCGGACGCGAGCAAGCGGAGCCTGATGTACCAGGGCGGGCCCATGTCGGACGCCGAGAGAGACGCCTTCGGGGCGGAGGCGTGGTGCCAGGAGATGTGCCAGCTGCGGAAATGGGACGACGAGGCCAAGGTCGAGAATCTGGTCGTGAGAGACATTGAGAGCTGGCGGTCGGCGCTGCTGCGGCAACTACAGGAGAACGTTGGAGATAATTAGACATGTCGGGGCCGGACGTGAAGTCCTTAGGTTAGGGCTTGTGTGAATGTTTCTTCTATTTTGCAAATAACATTATGAGCCTGTATGCTGGTATAGAAATTACGTGCTCTTTATGGTTCATGAAAACTCAATAAATAAGCCTTGTATCATGTTCTAAAGGTTGTTGTCATCGTATTGGTCGGTTGCAGTCCTTCGGTATTCGTTCTACTGTCCTGAAATGGCCCCTTACAGCTTTTCTTTTGTTTCATTACAAAAATAGTGACCAAGCTTCAAGGTCACGAGTGCCTGTCTCGCATCGAGTGCATCTGCACGTGTCCTAGCGCGAAGATATGAAAAGATACTGGCAATCTCACGGGCACGGTGTGGCAAGTTGATGTCTTGGAACTGTTTTGTCTCACCTGATAGACTGGTCGCTTATGCTCCATTTTTATTTCAAACTGGTCGACGCATCATAAAACGTTGACACGCTAAAAAGCTTGTCCTGCCCACTACCGACGAATTGACCAATGCAAACGATTCTTTCAGACACGCGCTTGTTGATAACGGAACCTTCACTTCGACACCACATCCACCCGCCAAGTCTTACCCCACGCTGCCGATATCCAACGACAACTCGACTAAAAGCTCGCTTCTCTCGCTTCGTCGTTTCTCGCCCACATTGAAGATATAACTCCATCGGCTGCCGACGTCATCCGCTCTTTGAAGCGAGCACTCCGCATGCCTCCCAAAAGGCCATCGACAAACAACGCCAACAAGGGCAAAATGCCCTACACGCACCAGCGATACTATTATCGAGTGAAAAGCGGGTGCCTGACTTGCCGGAAGCGAAAGGTCAAGTGCGACGAAGCGAGGCCCAGCTGCGGGCCTTGCACGAGGTTGAAACGGGCATGTGTGTACAAGGCTGGAAGCGAGACGGGAGATACGACAACACAACACCAGCCAACGACATCGCCATTGGCCCCCACTCCACAATCACAGTTATCTCACATACCACATGCACCAGATACGCCACACACACATCACTCTCCACTCACTCCGCGATATGTAGGCGACTCGCCAGGGGCCGTGAGAAACGTGGCCAGTGTTGGCAATGTTGGCAATGTTGACAACGTGGGCAACGTGCATCACTGGCAGTCTTCGTCGGCCCTCACATCACACTCAAATCCACATCCACATCAATCTCACGGCAATAGCAGCAGTAGCAGCAGTAGCAGCAGTGTCATCACATCCACACCTCGTCACGTGGAGCCTGGCGATGCCTCGCTCGCTCTGATCTCACGAGACATTGAGCTCACCGTCACCATCGACGTCCTGGCCCTGAGGACAGAGTCACCACACACAACCACCTTGTTTCTGGAACAAGTCGAATGCCCTTGCGTCACGCCTTTTGATCCGTGCAATTGGCAGCTGGCCAAGGAACACATTGTGCATTTAGCACGAGGGAAGGGCCAACCACAGTCGCAGCCATGTCCAGCCATCGGTGCGTGTATCAAGGCAGTTTCGATGCTGTACAAGGCGCATGTCTACGCCCTTCCTTTATCAGGAGCACAGTCTCTTTACGCAACGGCGCGGCGGCAGGTTGATGACCTCATCAACGACCACAGCAGGTCTTTCGACCTCATTTTGGTGGCCAGCTTCCTACTTTGTCTCTTTGAGTTCATACACGCAGGGGATATCACGCCTCACTTGCATGAGCCGAGCCCATTGTTTGTCCGGAGACTCGAGACGTGGGCACAGGACGACGACCCGTCCACAAAATCAAAATCTGCCCTGTCGACACGCATCGTTGCCTGGCTGAAAATCCTTCAGGCAAGCACAACACGCGGAGGTGCGACTGGCCTCCTGTCAAAGCGAGTCTTCCGACTCCTGCCCAACAACAGCCAGCAGGGCCCAATACAGGACATTGAGCCAGTCCCAGGACAAGACACCGCCAACTACCTGTCGAGCCACGTCTACCAGCTCCTGAGCGGGCCCATCTTTTCCTTTTACTGCCGCCTCCAGGCCCTGTCCCGCGAGATTGCCAAGCTTACGCTGTACCACCGTTCACGCACCACCAGCCGCGACCAGCAGGAGGTCGTCGACCGCATGGCCTCTCTCAAGGAGGACCTGCACGCTTTGTGGGCCAGCCGCTCCGTCACGCAGTGCCAGCCCGCCGACGAGCTCCATGCCCAGGTGGCACCCGCCATTGCCCGCCGCATCGCCTCGCTCATTGCCATTTGCAACGCCGCCTACTATGCCGAGCTGGTCGAGATGGGCCGCCAGCTGGGCGATCCCGTGTCGAGACTACCCGACTCGAGGGACGCCCTGCACCGGATCCGGGAGACGGTCGAGAGGGAGGCGGGGGCGGGTGCACCTCAACAAATCAATCCCGGCTTTCTGAGGGCCCTCTTTCTGTATGCCATTGAAAGCACCGAGCCGCACCAGACCCAGTGGGCCGTCGACAAGATTGCCCAGATCGAGCCGCGCATCTACCGCGGACGGTTCTTTTCGACGTTTGCCAATGAGTTGGCCAAGGCACAGATCGAAAAGGAAAGGCGTGTCACGTCACGATACTTTTGCATCTGGTACTTTGGTGTGTCGCCGCCGTATATGTAGATAATAATGTATTTTTACTTTATGTTTGTGAAAACAAAATTATTTTTCGTACGAAATTCAATAGCTAGAGAGGATTATCAGGATTATCTTGATAACGTGCCTCCCTGTTCACTTCTTCTTTTCCTGAGCAATGGCATCACCGCGATGCGTCACATTTCGGTGTCATGAACATGTTTACAAGGGCATATAAAATGGATGTTTGCAGATTATTTTGGTAAATTCTCGACAACTCCAGAATTCTCCTTTGTGTTGGCAGCCAGTATCTGGGGAAAAGCAATTCGATCATCATCACCATGGTCGAGCCCAGCCGCATCACGCCCACAGGCGGTATCCGCTTCACCCAGCACCCCATTGAGGGCAAAAAGGGCCTTCGCTTCGAAAAGTGCTTCAAGCTGCTCATCACGTTTCCAGCGCACATTGAGGCCGACATGGTGACGGCCAAGGCGACACTGTACAATGGCGACGCGGCCATAAGTGAGTATTCGGACCGCAACCCGGACCCGGCCATCTGGGGCAACCGCCAGACATCGTCCCAGTTGACGAGGAAGAACCGCGACGGGAGCCGCGAGTTTGAGCTCGAGTTTTGGAGCCTGGCGATCAACCGCGTGGGCCGGTTCTGTGTGCGGTTTGACGTCGAGTACTACAACAAGCTGAATCCTCGCAAGTTTTACGGCCTGCGGTACTCGTACAACATGGACATTGTTGATTTTGGCACCTGGTATTAAGCGATTGGTATCATCTTTCGTTCTTGGTAAGTGCGGTGAGTATTAATACAATGACAATTATTACAGTTATTCCTCATATATCATTCTCATAGTTCATATATGTCTGCCCATCGTGTCCCGTGTCCATCGTGAATTAGAAAATGACATCATTGCCGGACCACAGGATGTCCTGCCAGGCGTCAGTCATGGTATCCATCCCCGCGGCGCCGTGGTCCGAGTCGGACATGGGCGTGGCAAAGGTAATGTCCAGGAAATTCATGTCGTTGCCGATAAACTGGCCGAGGCCGTCGAGGTCTCTCCAAGAGAAGCCTTTGAGCGGGTCGAGCAGCTCGGCAGGTGCAGGCCGGCCGTAGTCGGGGGGCACCCCGGTGTTTGTGCCGTCTCCATTTCCGCCGTTCATCATTGTAGTGTCAACAGCTACCGTAGTACCGCCGACCGTGCTGGCATCCATGGCCACGTTGTTCGTTGTGTTTCCATTCTGGGCGGCCATGACTGGCGATTGCGGCCCGCTGCTGTTTCTGTTTCCGTCGCTGCCGTGCTCGCCAGGAGCCGGCGTATTTGCTGCCGTGGCGGCGGCAGTGCCAACAGTAGTGTTGACCCCAGCAGTTGCTACCCCATTGGCGGCCGCCCTCTCCGCGGCCTTTTCTGCCGACTTGTTCTTCTGGGCAGCCGCCGCTCTGTCCACCGATTTCCGCCACAACAAGTACAGCGAGCGGGCGTATCGCTGGCCAAGGCCGTGTGGGTTGACGGACGACTTTTGCAGGCGGTCGATGGTGACGTTGATGGTGCGGCGGGCACTGCTGCCGGACTCGCCGGCCAGAGCACCGGCAACGCGGGCCTTGAAGAGAAAGACGGCGGCGTAAATAACATAGAGATAGTATTTCAGGGGCATGTAGCGCAGGGCCGTGGCCGGGTCGATAAAGTCGTTGAGGGTGCTCAGCAGCGTATTGGCGGCGTCGATTGACTCGTAGATAAAACGGGCGTCGGGAGCGCCGGCGAGGTCGGCAAAGAGCGGGCGGACAGCCGAGCGGGAGGGAGGAGGGGACTGGCGGGCGCGCGTAATGGCGCGGCTGATGGTGGCCTGGAAGGCGAATGCGTTAATGTAGAGGCGGAGGAACTCGAAGGACAGGATGAGGGCAGCTTTGACGGAAGGAGTGACTGTTTTTGTGAGCGAGGAGCATTATGAATGTTTCGGTGAAGAGAGACTTACGGCTGAGACCACCCCAAACAAGTTTCCACTTGCGGAGTACGGCAGTGAAGTCATCCTATAGATGTTAGGAAAGAGACTCAAGGGACCCAGGACAGCTCAGACGATTGCACGGTTCACTGACAATATATCTGACGTATTCTCCACCGACAAACAGTTGCTCCCGGTGTGTCGTCGACGAGTACAGCACGTCGTGTGCGTTGCTAAACAGCTGTGTCATTTCGAGGCGGGCCTGGAACAATTGTGCCAGATCGCCGGCGCCGGCTTGTTGTGTTCGTAATGTCGGGAAATCGCCGGCATTGAGGACGGTTGACGGTCCTGGTCCACGCGACCAGAAGCCTTTGCCGAGTCTGATGGAGACTTCTCGATCGCTCATGTAGCAGGCCGCCCAGGCAATCCTCCTACGCTCAAAGTCGGGCGGCTTGCTCTGGCCGCTATTCAGCAGGAGGCCGGTCTGCTCGAGCCCTTGGAGGTAGGCCAGCCGAATGGCCACGCCAATCTGCATCCACGCGCCCTGGTCTTCTTCGCCCCGGCCAATCAGCGTGGGGGCTGCATCTCCTGCGTATCTCTGCTGTTGCTGTTGTTGCTGTTGTGAGTGTGGGTGGTTATGGTTACCGTGCATTGGCTGCCGCTGCGGTGCCCACTCTGCGAGAATAAGAAGAGCCTCGACAGCGCCGACCGATGTCGAGCCCCGGCTGATCAGCCTCGACACAAGGCCGTCCATGTGGCTCGCACACGCCTCGTGGACACGGTTCCATGCCGGATCGTCTTTGGAGGCCACAGTGAAAATGCTTGTCAGGAGATGCGGCTCCGCCTGCGCGAGGGCGGCAATGTTGCGGCCGTCAAAGACGCGCTTGTCGGCAACGGGGAAGAAGGGGTGGTAGTGCTCGTGGTAGTGTCGCAGGAGATACGAAGCGTCGGCGAGGCTGAGGTGGCCGTCGGAGATGGGAGGGTAGTGAAAGGGCGTGTTGTGGTTCAGAGGGTGGGAGTCGTGTCGATTTTGGTGGTGGTTTGCTGGCGTTCCAGCCTGGGCACTGTTGTGTCTGTTATGTCGTCCGTTCGTGTCCTGCTCGTGGTCCTGAGCCTGGTCGTGGTCATCGTGCTCGCCGTCGAGATCGGCCACTTGGGCCAGCAGGTTGAGCGCGTCCGACGGGTTCAGCAGGTCACGCGCCGCAAAGTCGCCGTCAATGTCTGTGCCCGTCATGCGGACCGAGGCGCGACGTGTCGAGGCAGGCGTGCCGGGTTGGGGACTGGATGGTGGAAGGCCAATTTGAGCCTGGTTCTGGTTCTGATTGTGACTGTGACTTGCATTCGTCTGACTGACATCCGTCCGTCTTGGTCGCCGGCCGCCGCGACGCGATGTCGCCAGCGTACACTCCAGCCGTTCCTGAAAACACCGTGTGCATGGTGGATCGCCGGGCGTGCCGTGTGAGTAGAGGTCGCAGCGGGTCTTGCGTTGGCGACAGGAAATGCACGCGCGTGAGACACGGTGTTTGTCTTTTGGTGCGCCGGGGGGCAGGCTCGTGTGTGTGTTTGTGGTCGGGGCAGGTGTCGGGGTCGCTCCTGCCCCGGGAGCCGTGGCCGCTGCCGCCCCTGAACCCGACGCCGACGACAGTGGAGACCGGTCGTCCATTGTTTCTGGGCAAAAAGAAAAATAAAGCCAACAAAAAGAATAAAAAGAAAGAAATGACGTCTCCGGCAATTCGGTGACGGCACGGAGATGGTGTCTGGCGATGCTGACGTGCAGATGAATGGACACGCAGAGACCACAAAAAGGGAGTCGGCTATTCGTGCGAAATGGCATCTGTCGGCTTTACGTGTGTTTTGGTGCTTTTGCGGTAGTTTCTCCTAGCCAATGAGATCAAGTCGTTTGACCCACCCTCTTGTCAAGCCAGACCTCTGTGCGTCGTACGTCGCACTCCGTATTAAAGTCCAGTATGACGTAAATATGCAGCAGAAGATGATTATTTACCCAAGTTTTAAGGATGTATTATAAAATCAATACAATTTCTTTAGATTTAATATACCAATAATATCACATGTTATAATGGTCCTTCTATCGTTCAGTGCTGTTTGTTCGAACGTTGGCAAACTGATTTTAAGGGTCACCTGTATGTCGTACTAAAGTGGAATGGCTGTACTGTACGATTTATGAAGCCCCGCATCGGCAATTCATAGTTGGTATCGGCGACTGAACGGCAAACAAAACTGCCCCATTCCTCCATGCCCCCCACGCTAAGATGCGCAAAGATATCCCCCTCCGACTTCGTGTTGATTAACGGCATTCCGGAAGAAATTACACCGAAACGACGGAGATCCTGTGGGAAGAGAAGTGGACGGGGCAGAGAAGGTTTTACAACGTTAAAGGGCTTGGGTGTATTCCCAAAGTAGGCGTGTAGATTTTTCACGGAAAAACACCACGATCTTCGACTTTGTTTACTTTCCCATTCACCCTCTCGTCACATAACCACCGCAGCAATGTCCGCCTCCTCCAAGCCCTCCGTTCTGATGCTCGGCGTGGTCGTCCACGCGAAAGACGAGTTTGCAGCGCTTTCCGACGTTGCCAGCGTCCGGTCCGTCACGTCGGGCACGCGCGAGCAGTTTCTGAAAGACCTCGATGCCGGCGTCTACAACGATGTCGTCGCCATATCGCGCACCTACGACTCGGTCGCGCTGACCGGCCGTTTCGACGAGGAGCTGGTGAAGCATCTACCGCCCTCGGTCAAGTTTGTGTCGCACAACGGCGCCGGCTACGACCAGATCGACGTCCACGCCTGCTCGGCGCGCGGCATCAGCGTGTCAAACACCCCTGGTGCCGTCAACGACGCGACGGCCAACATTGCCATCTTTTTGATCCTGGGCGCGCTGCGTCGTTCCTGGATCCCCGAGACCGCGATCCGGGAGGGCAAGTGGCGCGGCGCGTCGGCGCTGGGCCGCGATCCCAACGGTCTGAAGCTGGGCATTCTGGGCATGGGCGGCATTGGTGCTGCGACGGCGCGGCGTGCCATTGCCTTTGGTTTCGACGTGCAGTACCACAGCCGCAAGCCTGTCGCAGGCCCCGACGGCCAGCTGGGCAAGTACGTCTCGTTTGAGGAGCTGATCAAAACGAGCGACGTGATTTCGGTGCATGTCCCGCAGTCGCCCGCCACGGTCGGTCTGTTGAACGACGACGTTTTTGCAAAGATGAAAGACGGCGTCATTATTGTCAACACGGCACGCGGACCCATTATCGACGAGGCCGCCCTCGTGCGCAACCTGGAGTCGGGCAAGGTCTGGAGTGTTGGTCTAGACGTCTTTGAGGAAGAGCCCAAGGTGCACCCCGGCCTTCTGAGCAACCCCAATACGGTGCTCCTGCCGCACATTGGCACGGCCACCAAGGACACGCAGAAGCGCATGGAGGTGCTGGTCATTGACAACGTCAAGAGCGCGGTTTCAGGCAAGGGTCTGTTGACCCAAGTTCCTGAACAGACTGCCCCCAAGGCGAGCTTATAGAGATAGGAGAGTAGACGTATACATAGACTTTTGTGCAATGAACAAAAAGTAATGACAAATTGAATAAAACAGCGAATTCTAGATCTATTTAAAATATTACTTGTTCTGTAACCTCAATCTACCTGCTACGTTGGCTTACCGGCCCATCCAGCCACCGTCAACTGTCAGAATCTCGCCGCTCACATACGCACTCGCCCGGCTCGCCAAGTAGATCACGGCGCCCTTGAAGTCCTCAGGCAGGCCCCACCGCCCGGCGGGAATCCGCGCCAGAATGCTCGTCGCCCGCGCCTCGTCGTCGATGAGCGCCGTGTTCATGTCCGTCGCAATGTAGCCGGGGGCAATCGCGTTCACGTTGATGCCCTTGCTGGCCCACTCGTTGCTCAGCGCCTTGGTGAGCTGCGCGACGCCACCCTTGCTGGCTGCGTAGGCAGGCACCGTGATGCCGCCCTGGAAGCTCAGGAGGGACGCCACGTTGACAATCGTGCCCCGGCGCTTCTCGCCCTCGTAAAACGGCTGCTCGAGCATGTGCGCGCCGACGTCGCGGCACAGCTCAAAGACAGCGCTCAGGTTGACCTGCAGGACGTCGTCCCACTCGCTCGTTGGGAACTGGTGTGCCGGGTGGCGGCGCTGGATGCCCGCGCAGTTGACGAGCACGTCGATGCGGTGGCCGTCCTTGAGGACCGCGGGCACGAGTGCCTGGACGGACTCGCGCGACGAAATGTCGACGTCGTACAGCGTGCACTTGCGGCCCAGCGCCTCGACCTGCGTCTTGGTGGCCGTGTCTGCTCCGGAGCGCTGGGCTGTTAGTGGGAGGACGTTATCAAGACTCTGTTGCCACGAGGGGTACTTACCAGTGCCAGAAGAATGTCGGCGCCGGCTTCTGCGAGGGCGACGGCCATGGCCTGGCCAATGCCCCGCGTGCCGCCCGTGATCAGGGCCGTCTTGCCAGCGAGCGAGAACAAATCCATTGTGTTGTGCTGGTGCTTGTTTGTATTGGCGAATTGGCGTGTAGGTGAGGCCAGGGTGAGGTCGGGAGTGAGAATGCAAATGTGAGGCAGTTGGGTTTGGTGTGTAGCTTTTGGGTGAGGTGAGATCTCCAATTTTGAGCTCTGCTGTGCAATGATGCAAGCTATATTGCTGCAGATGGGCAGTTGCTTCTTGGCACTCCTTTCTTCCTGGTCGTGGCTACCTTGTTGGGTGCACTTTCGTCCGTCGGGTTGCTCCTGCTTTTGGTGCGGGGAACCCAAACGGGACAATTGTGGCACCTTCCTCCTGTTCCCACACTCGCTAGCGCTGGCCACCGGCTATCCAAAATTCTCAGAAACAACTCCGATCGCTGATTTTGACCTATTTAGCTGCTTTTTAACCCAATTTTGCGGGCATGTTGCAAGATGTAGCACCACCAAAGCACCGCCAGAAAACCGCCCACGAATGCCGAGCGTCATACCCACCGAAGCCGCCCACCAACGCCCACTGCGGGCCTCCGACGACCGGCCCATCTTTTTACCACGAACCAGGACACACGATGCTTGTCATTAGCTCCTTCCCTGAACAACATGCGGATGCCATATGAGGATGTAGGAGAAAACAGTCAAGGTCGTCGAATAAAGGAAGCTGCCCAATTGTTCCTTCTCGAATAGCACAGCGATCTCCAACAACAATTAATCTCCTTTTCCCCTCCAATTTTCTGTGATCTCTCTCATCTCTCACAATTCCTTTTGACATCATCCTGCTTCCCCTCCATTTCGATCCCCCCTTTCTCTCCCACAAACAACAACCCCACACGTCACACACACAACACACAGCCATGTCATCAACACAAACAATCCGCGCGTCTGTCCTGCACGGCGCCAAGGACCTGCGTCTCGAAGACCGCTCGCTCGAAGCTCCCGCCGCCGGCGAGGTCCAGGTCGCCGTCCGTGCCACCGGCCTCTGCGGTTCCGACCTGCACTACTATGGCCACTACCGCAACGGCGATATTCTGGTGAAGGAGCCCCTGTCGCTCGGCCACGAGTCGGCGGGTGAGGTCGTGGCTGTCGGTCCAGACGTCACCAACCTCAAGACTGGTGATCTGGTCGCCCTCGAGGTCGGCCAGCCCTGCGGCACCTGCCCCCGCTGCGCCGAGGGCCGCTACAACATCTGCCCCGAGATGCGCTTCCGCAGCTCGGCCAAGTCCTTTCCCCATGCCCAGGGCACCCTGCAAGACCGCATCAACCACCCAGCGGCGTGGTGCCACAAGCTACCCTCCAGTATGCCGCTCAGCACAGCTGCCCTGCTCGAGCCCCTGAGCGTGGCCATCCAGGCCGCCCGGCGCGCATCCCTCAAGGAGGGCAAGACGGAAAAGGTGCTGGTGCTAGGCGCCGGCGCGGTGGGTCTGCTGGTCGCCGGCATGTGCAAGGTCGCCGGCGTGCCCAACATTGTGATTGCCGACGTCGACGCCAACCGCGTCAAGTTTGCCGTCGAGCACAACTTTGCAGACACGAGCTATGTGGTGCCCATGGGCCCACGCCCGACCACAACCGACGAGGCCTTGGCGACGGCACAGCAGACGGCCGCCGCGGTAGGCGCACTTGAGAGCAAGGGCGACAAGGTTGGCCAGGTGGATGTGGTCTTTGAGTGCACGGGTGTCCCGTCGTGTGTGCAGGCGGCCATCTACGCTACACGGCCTGGTGGCAAGGTGATGCTCATCGGTATGGGCACACCTGTTCAGACGCTGCCCATTTCGGCAGCAGCACTCCGCGAGGTCGATATCTGCGGCGTGTTCCGGTACGCCAACACCTACGCCGAGGGTATTGAGATTCTATCGCGGACCGAAAAGAACGGCCCCGACTTTGCCAGCCTTGTGACGCACGAGTTCAAGGGCCTGGCAGCGGTCGAGGATGCGTTTGCCATGGCCAGCCGGAAAGAGGACGACGCCGGCAAGCTTGTCATCAAGGTGTTGGTGACGAACTAAGCGAATAAAATACGAGGAGTACGGTGATTGGATTATGAATTTTGGATAAATATATATACTTGGAAAAGTTAAACGTAATAGATCTTGATTATGAAGCTTCATTCCTGGATACTATTCAGTCTTTGGAGATCCAGTCAAACTTGTCTCCCAGATAATCATGCGCGCGCAGATCACCCGACCTGGCATGGCCCTCAAACAGCTCAGCCCGAGCAGCTCGTCCACACAACCGGCCCAGTTCGCCGCTCGACTCAGTATTGCGAACCTCTTGGTACGTCACTGTCCTAAGATACTTTCCGACCCAGAGTCCACCGGTATACCGAGATGCACCACGCGTCGGCAGCACATGGTTCGTGCCGATGCACTTGTCTCCGTACGAGACGCAAGTCATTGGTCCCAGGAACAAAGCGCCATAATTCTTCATCTTCTCCAAAGCATCGCGGGGTGTCTTGGTGAAAATCTGGACATGCTCGAAAGCATACTCGTCCGCGATGGCATAGGCTTCGTCGATGTCCTTGGCCAAGACCACCTCGCCCAGCTGACCCCACGATACACGAGTAATATCAGACGTGCTCAAAGTTGTCTGGAGAGATTCGCACAGCTCAATTGACTTGCGTCCGACCTCCTCCGAAGTAGTGATGAGAACGGCGGGGCTGTCCGGGCCGTGCTCGGCCTGCGACAGCAAGTCTGTCGCAACCATAAACGGGTCTGCCGTCTCGTCCGCCACAATCAGCACTTCCGTCGGGCCCGCAAACAAGTCGATGCCCACCTCGCCAAAGAGCTGTCGTTTAGCCTCGGCTACGAACGCGTTGCCAGGCCCGGCCAAGAAATCCACTTTCCGGATCGTTTCGGTGCCGACTGCCATGGCCGCCACGGCCTGCACGCCGCCCAAGATGAAAATCTCGTCAGCACCGGCCAGATGGAGAGCAGCGACGGTCGCACTCGGGATCTCGCCGCGGATCGGTGGCGTGCACCCAATCACATTCGGCACGCCGGCCACTTTGGCCGTCACCACGGTCATGTGCGCCGAGGCCAGCAGCGGGTACCGCCCACCAGGCACATAGGCGCCGACTGTCGCCACCGGGTTGTTGCGCTGGCCCAGAAAGACGCCCGGGCTCGTCTCAATCTCGAAATCCTTGAGCGAGTCCCGCTGCGCCTCGGCAAACTTGCGCACATTCGCCTGGACGGTCCGGATGTCGTCCAACGTCTGCTGCGGCACGCTGGCCACAATTTTGCGGATATCGTCCGCACTCAGCTTGAACGATGCGGGCGTCCACTTGTCAAATTTGTCCGAGTAGCGGCGGACGGCGGCGTCGCCATCACGGCGGATGTCGTCAATGACGGAGCGGACAATCGAGGGGACGTCGGCCGTCGGAGCGCCCGCCGTCGTAGCAGGCGGTGTTGCCTTTTTGAGATACGTCCGGGCCATGGTAAGCGAGTAGATGATATTGTTTGATTTCTGTTGGTATCACTGGGAAGGGATCGGGCATAATTTGCGTTCTCAGCAGTTGTTAATATCTACTACATTAAAACACCGGCGGTATCTTGCCGTGCGGGGTGTTGTCAAATGCATATCCCCGTGCGGAGTAGACCGACAACGGCCGCCATCGGTCTATTTTCAAGAGGGGAAAGCGTTTAGGTAGAGAATCGAGTTCTCCGATGGCTTCTCCGTCAAAGTACATCTCCGATAGCTTCTCCGACTACTTTCCATTCAATTAACCAATATCTCAAAATGCAACGCAGAAGACGAGAAAATCAGATAATAATCAGGTAAAAGTCAGATGACTTTAACTTTTGGTCAAACCGACGTACGCAAGGGGCCTCAAAGTGTTTAAATAGTTCCAATGATCGAAATCGGCCATAAATGTCAGTGCAAGTCAGCTGGTGATGATAGCATCGGACATAATGTTATGTAAAACTAAAAATAGAACACTTGGTGGTTAGTGGGTTCGGTGTTGTCGACCTTCCTGTCTTTGCTTACTTGGACGCTGTTTTTAACTACGAAGAATCCAATGTCCAAAAAGTCCGCTTCGGCAGCAAAACCTTAATTGCCTTTTGGTCTGTGTCTCGAGGGTCGGCCTAAATATAAAAATGCATTTTCCACGTGAGTCAGTGAAAGAAAATTAAAAGTGAATACGGCTGCTAGATTCGCTATATTTTTAGGTCGTGTAGTGCCGGTGGTGGCGGGTTTGGCGATAGTTTGGCCCACAATAGCGCATCTCCCTTCGAAATCAGTTAGGCAGCACCATTTCTTGCAGGCAGCACCGAAAAAAAAGCTCCCCGGAATCAAAACATGGCACTCCGGCTCCAGCCCTGTGGTAGCGCCAAGATCCACAAAGCTTATTATTCAGCAGGAATATCATCAAGTCGGCAGTCAGTACTGTGGGGGACGGACTTTTTGGTGCTGGATAAGATCTCCGTTTGACAAGGCCAAGATCTTTGGCGTCTTGACCGGCAAGGCTGCCGTATTTTTGGTGTAGTTTCTGGCGTTTTGTATCAAAGAAACATGAGACTACCATCGCCAAACGGGAAAACGGGGTCCCAAGTGCGCCAAAAGAAAAAAAAAATATGGACATCGTCTGATCTATTGATAGTTGTGATTCCATCGAGCGTTTGGGAAGTCTTTATTTTTGGTCGGCCGTGGAACGTATATAACTTCGTAGATGTCGTCTGTGATTCAACTTGAACATTGCGATATCATCATTCACAACATCAACAACTACATCATCAATTTAACATCTCCAGCACATTACGATATCAACATCCGTTCCCCGATAACATCAACTTCATCTGACGTCGAACTCGAACATCTCATCAATTTTCCCTCAAGCCTTCCATATCACCAATCTGACACTTCAAGATGTCTGCCAACAACACCGCCACAAACAACAAGCGGTCTCTCCGCTCGAGACTGGTGCTCTTTGCCTTTAACCCTTTCGTCATCCTGGCGCTTCGCACCCTGCAATTTATCTTTGCCATTGTCGTCATCAGTGCCATGGGTCGCAGTAAGTCAGACGTGCTTATCAGATCATTTCATCTTACACACACTAACAGCTTACAGCCCTCCATCTCTTCCGCGGGTACGACATCGTCCACCACGAAGGCAAGCCCGACACCCACGAGAACCAGATCCGCTTCCCCGACTCTTGGGCCTACATGCTGTTCACGGCCATCTGGACAATTTTGACCGTCATCTTTACTCTGTTTACGGCCTACCGCTACCCGGCCGGCCGTTATATCGGATATGCCCGCGTCGGTGTCGAAGTCCTTGCCCTGGTCTCGTGGTTTGTCGCGTTCATTACCTCGGCCATTTACGTCGGCCAGGAGAGCTGCCCTCTGGTCGACGGCGTCTGCGGATCGGTCAACCTTGCCGTCGCCTTCGGCACCGTCGAGGCCATTCTGTTCTTGATTACAGCTCCGCAAGTCGCCTCGCTCGTCTTTTATGTGCACCACGGTCTCGGCGGCGGCAACAACGAAAACGACTTTGTCGACATCCGCAACGACCACAGCAACAACAACGGCCACCGCAACCACATCAACGTCAACAACACCGAGGCGTACAACAACACCCGCCCGGCGGAGGAGACGAAGCCAGAGAAGTCGGTGGGCTCCAAGCCCAGCTCTGAGTGGGAGCCTGTCTTCCAGCCCGACACGAAGCCCGACAACAAGGTGTACGCCAAGATGGACGTGTAATCGCTAGTGTTGCTCCTGCTATGCCTTTGGGCTGAAACAATCACACGTTATTGGGGAAGAGTTGGTGAAGGGTGTCTAGTGGGATGTTTAGAGGGAGAGGTGCAGTTGTATTCCAACGATGCCGTTGGGAGTTTGCTTATTTTGTTTTGATTTTATTTGTTTCATTTCGTTTCCATAATGACTCATAGAGCTACGAAGTAATGTAATCTGATAATCCACTGAACAAAATTATAGCAGGAAGGTGATGTCTATTCAGTAGCTCTCTGCCGGCCTATCTTAGTAACTTTGATGTGTGCGTGCGAGACATTCCAACATCAGCCGGGACCTTCCTGTAGCTTTTCACCATTTACTCTAGTTTGCCAACTGGCCCAACACAGTCGAGAAGCGAGTGCGACTTGTTTGCACCGGGCACCTCTGCTGTTAGCGTCTGACATCATAAACATGCCAAATACTTTGTGATGCTTTGTGGGCCACTTACATTGTGTACGACCGAGAAGGGATCCCACGAGGCGTCCGTGTGCGGCGCATACTCGACATTGTTCATGTACGTGTCCAGTGGGTCCTCGCCGTACAGGTGCTTGAGGAAGGCATAGGCCATGTCCATGCCGGCGGCCACGCCCGAGCTCGTCCAAACATTGCCGTCCACGACCCAGCGGGCACTCGCCACCCACGTCACGTTCTTCCCGTGCGTCGCCGTCTCGGCCCACGCCCCCTTGTTGGACGTGGCGCGGCGGCCCTCGAGCACGCCGGATTTTGCGAGCGAGATGGCGCCCGTGCAGACGCTCAGCAGATACTCAAGGTCCGGGTAGCGGTCGCGCACAAAGTCTTCGACCCACGTGTTGTTGTTCTGCTCGAGGGCAACGTTTCCAGTACCGCCGGGGACCAGCAGAATGTCAAGCTTGGGGGCGTCTTTGAAGCTGTGGGTGGCCACGACCTGCGGGTTAATCATGTAGCTGAGGTCCATGGGCGGCATGTCGGGTTCCATGCGGTGGAGAGGCGGACGAGCCGTCACAGGGCCGGCCGTCTCGCCAATGGTTGCCAGCGTCATGTTGTAGTAGTACGACATGCCAAAGAACATTTCAAGGGGGCCGAACACGTCCAGGGGCTCGAATCCGGGGAAGAGGATCTGGGTAAGGTGTGTTAGTGGAGTCTGTGTTCCTATCATGACTGTCAAATTACGGTGTAACCCACAAAGCCAACCGACAAGGTTCGGTTTGCATTGGCCTTTTGGGCGTCGGTCATGCCCTGGGCCGAAGCCAGCTGGCTAGCCATGAGAAGCGGGCCCAAGGCTGAGAGCCGGGTGATGCCGCCAAAGGTCTTCATGTTGATGTGGAGATGGTCTTTAAAAAATGTAAAGTGTAAATAAATGCAAATGTAAGCGAGTGGTGTTGATGGCTTCTGATTCTCAAACAGCAAGGCAAAGCGAGACATCTCGGCCTTTTATGCAAGCCAAGAGCCATCCCCAATCTGCCCATCAACAGTTTGCTTCCGACTCGTCGATCCAGAAAACGATTTGTGAAGAGATTCATTGCACATTCATCATATCACGGAGTTCCGTCTCGAAGGATGAAGCATCTGGACGATTAGGTGAAGATTCAAAGTCATTGTGCGTGAGTTTGAGCTTGTAATTGATTGCTTCGCGATGCGTGCAAGTCAGAAGACTGGCCTTTGTTTACTCCAGACGCCGAAGGCTGAATCCTTCCAGCGGAGAGAGAGGTCCTGGAGTCAATGGTGAAGATACGATGAAGCGTGTTAAAGCAATGACATGTTTATTGGAGCCTGGAATCATGCACGGTACATGTGCATGTAGATTGTTCCCGGGAGACGGGTAAAATCTAGATGCCCCTCCAGATTGCCAGGCTGTCCCGAGAAGCGGGATCGCAGTCTTATTTCAACGTCTTGGCGATGCCTCCCCAGATTGCGGGGCACGGCCGAGGCTAGCACGGGACGACGGGCTGCGCAAGTATGAGCAACTTTGAGCCCTTGTTTGCTCAGATTGATGATCAAATGTGCTTGCTATGAGATAATGTGCACCGAAAGCTCCGATCTAGGATAGATTGTCGTTTTGTCATCGTCATCGACAACAATAATGTTAGATATTGCTCCACGATCAGGTAAGGTCACAAATCACGACATGAACACCCAAACACCAAACACGAGAACGGTCACCTGGCTTCCATGCTACTTATTATCTTCAGTCTGACGTCTTTTTTTACAATTTTATACACCTTCGAAAAAAGAAAACAAAGGATCTCGAGGTGACCAGTACCAAACATGTGTCAAACAAGTGATGTGACGTTCTCTCTTTGATTAACACAAAAGAACCTTTCTTAATTAATTAACTTATAAGTCTGTCAGTTAAAGAATCTGGACTGCATCCAGCTAACTGAATACACGTAAGAACGTTATGAACCAGAAGTTGTGAATTTGTTCTCACTTCGTCACCATCTTGGTCTCACCGCTCGCTGTAAGTGGGGTTTGACCCTTGCAGTAAGCGCTGGTTGGACCCCTGTAGGCCAAGGCTACAGCAGGGTGTAGTCACAAGTGTGCGCATCAACAAAATATTTCGTTGGGATGAGGCTCGTGAGAAGAAAATCAGATATTCAGCTTTTTGGCAAGTTTGCAGCTTTACACCTTTTGCAGCTTCACACCTCCAGGACTAGAGGTACGACGCAGCTAGGCATTCAAGAGAAGCATTCAAAGAGTACCAGACCCTGGCACTTGCATCTTGCCACCGACCACAAGCTTTTGGTGCTTTTAGCGCTTTTGACACCTTTTCTTAATCAAAACAATCAAGAAAAAAGCACGAAATATCACGGCTCATACTTTCTTCACCCATCCCCCATCAACTGGCCAAGACTGAATATTCTCGCCATAGACCACTATGAGCCCCTCCAACACCTACCCGCCTGACCTGTACAAGGGCCCCCCGGGGCGGCTCGTCCACCGCTGCGCTGCTCCAAAATGCAAGGAATCCGGCGACAACATGCTCCAGTGCACCGGCTGCCATGTTGTTCGGTACTGTACTAAGGAGCACCAAGTCACCCATCGCCCGCGCCACAAGTCGACATGCATCACGGTAAAGAAGCAGCGGTCCGAGCTGGCCGAGAAGGAGGGCGATGTGCGGAACGGCGCACTCGCGTTCATGGCGCAGCCCAACTCGTTCGAGTCGGACGTCGGCCACTTCTGGAGCGTCATGAGCACGCGCGACTATCTGCGGGCGCGGTTTGCGCTTGCCAACCACTTGCAGGTGCTTGGTACGCTGGACAGCGTCAAGGAAGCGCTGGACCACATGGTGGATCTGTTGAGACTTGAGGAGAGAGACACGTTTAATTTGCTGGACATTATTCCCACACTCCTCCTGCGACTCGACCGTGATCAAGAAAGCTACGACGTGCTCAAGTATTGCGTGACAGAGCGCGATGGCCAAGAGCACCAGAACTCGACCATGGAGGACGAGGAAGACGACTTTGACCTTGAGGGTACTTTGCGCAAGGCGAGACAACGGACGGCCACAAAGAACCGCAACCGGGAGGACGACCGAAGCAAGCTCGTTCTGGGTCTGAAGATGATTGCAGCCAAGGGCGGCAATGTGTTGGAGGACCCTGCCAAATTCTGGACAAAAGAAGCCCCGTATGCACGATACACGACATTTGTCCTGCTGAAACTCAAGCTGATT
The DNA here is from genome assembly GCA_021396375.1 of Sporothrix mexicana. NCBI lineage: Eukaryota > Fungi > Ascomycota > Sordariomycetes > Ophiostomatales > Ophiostomataceae > Sporothrix > Sporothrix mexicana. Next base: position 105,195 of record WNYC01000040.1, read on the forward strand.
ATGGACATTGTCAACATCAAGAGACTGCGTGCCAAGGTAAAGGCAGCTGCTGACGCCGGAGACGAGAAGGATGCCGCACCGACTCCTGAAGATTCCATGGAGGCGGAGAAAAAGGCCGTCCGCAGCCCGCTGTCTGCCAAGCTGTTTGCTGGCGTGACGGACGAGGAGCTGCAAAAGTACGAGGACCTCCTTGTAGGCCAGACCCGGTTCCTTGGCGACAGTCTTGCCGAGCGTGAAGCCAACGAAGACAAGAACAAGCCGCGCCCCAAGCGTGACCGGGCCAGCATCTTCACGATGATGCTCGAGCCGGACGATGCGCTGCGGTGCGGTCCCATGCGGCTCGTCAAGGCATCGTTTGAAGAAAAGGCGCTGGCGATCCAGTCTGTCTTTTCGGCCTTTTGGACCACCCAAGGTGTTCTAGACCAAATCAAGGCCATGCGCACCGTTGCTGCCGAGAAAGTCAAGCTGCTCGGCGCCCGAGTCAAGGTGCTCGGCGCCCGAGTCAAGGTTGGCACATCCCAGCAGGAGACTGATCGTTTGATGTGGCGCAATCTGAAATGGGCAGTGGCCGATGCAAGCTATGTGGGCAGCGTGTCCAGGGAACAGCCCTCGCGTGTGCATATCGAGGCATTGTCAAAGATGAACCGTGACGACGCGGCAGCAATTATTGAGAGTTCTGATTGACTCTGTGCCAAAACCGGCATATACTGTCAGGGTTCCGTGAGTTGATGGAAGTTGTTTAGCATTGCTGCATAATGTGCCATAATTCAAAATTTATTGCATTTGATTGCTGATATCCCATTCCGGTCGTCAATTCCTACCTGGAAATGCCACATTTTTTTTCTTCTTTTTTTTTGGTTCTAAATACATACGTTTGACATATCAGTGTCAAAGACAACGAGTTCTCATACCATCATTATTCATCCATATCGTCCACGGTTGTCCATAAACAACGCCATTGTCATATCCCCTCGACTCTGCCTCTTAATCATTCTGCGTCACTGCCGTCGGTGTCCGACCAGTCCTCAGGATTGCCCATTGCATCCTCGGAGGCTTCCTCCACCTCCCAGTCTTCCAAATCTGCTCTCTTCGTGTACCGCTCCGAAGGCCGGTTCTTCCAGTTTCCCAGGTACGACGCATCCTGCACAGCCCAGTCCAGATACCGCCACATTTGCGCCAGGCTCATGCCGTCGTGAATCTCGGAATGGGTGCGGCGTTTTCCGGGCGTTTTCATCTTTAGAAACCTGGCCAGATCGGGAACCCCCTTTTCCGCGTTCCCGTGGGAAATCTTCCTAGCCTCCTTCAGAATATCGACGACACCGGCTGTCTCCCAGTAGGCCGAGTACGTTTGCTGCAGGACCAAAGCAGACTCCTCGGGGGATCCGGGGCTGTATGCTTCCGGGTGGATCACGAGAGCGCTGTCCGGATCAAAGAAAATGTCCCAGAAGCTCCTGTTGTTTTCGAGAATTGCATACCCAAGCCTGGACACCTGCCGCGAGAGATCGACTTCAATGGCATTGAGCTCTTTCATGGGCTTGCCCACGAAAAGCTTGGCCGACAGCGGGCTGCGGACCACTTCTTCCTCAATGCACAGACGCAGCTCGGGGGGCAGTGGGCTGTTGTGCGACAGGACCCAACGCGAGGCCTTGATGCTGCGAATATCCAGAACGAGCTTCAGTTTGAGCAGGAGAATCGCCACCAAGTGGCTCAGGTCCGGGAACTTGACCATCATGAATATGGGCGCCTCCAAGACATTCTCGCCCTTCATGCCGACATGTGGCGCCTCGGCGCCCTCGCGATCGTAGTCGCCGCTCGCACCCTCCGTCGACCACCACTTGACGAAATCGTACATTTCCTGGTCGCGGTCGAGCCGCAACAGGACCGCTGGCACAAAGTCCCGCTGGCCCATGTTGTCCCCCCGGTTCAGCCGCAGCATATCGAGCATGTGGTCTGCCGCCTCGCCGACGCTGTCGGGCGTGCCCATCAGCCGCAAGTGGTCGGCCAGGATAAAGCGCGCACGCATGTACACTCTGGTCTCCAAAATCCCATAGAACAAGCCGACGTGCGTCTCAAAGGCGTTGGCAGGCGTCATGAAGCCCTCCTCCTGGTGGCGGACCAGGTATTCTTCCTTTTCGACGCGGGCACGCTCCTTCTTGATGCCGATGCAGTTCGATTTGTGTGTCGCCCGGTGCTCGACTTGGTGCTCGCGGCTGCAGTAGCGGACGGCACGGCATCCCGTGCACAGCATGAGCTTCGGCCGTGGGAGCAGACATTGGGCGCAACGGTCGCGCAGCGGGCCAATTGGTCCCTTGTGCAGCTCGGGGCGTGTTGCGAGACTGGCCATGGTTCCCAGGGTTGGGTATCAAACGCGGGGTGATGTTGGATGTCGTGGAGTGAGGGAGCGATGGGTGGCTCCTGCCTTGTTGTTTTTGTTGTTCCAAACGCAAGAGACAAACGAGATGCAAAAATTAACAACAGAAGGAAAGAGAGGGGTGCCGATAACAGGAAGGGTCGACCGGGAGATATGATGTTCTCTACACGGAAGGTGCGACCCTGGCACTTGACGGCACTTCCTCGCCGACAAACAAATTGGGCCCAACATCCTGGGACGCTATGCGTGATTGGTCGTTTACGCGTCTCTGGCCGCGTTAAGTGGTAGCATCCAGGAAGCGGGGCAGGAATTGAATGCTCTTTTCTCGTTGTGTTGTTTTGCTAAAAGCAGTGAATAGTCGCAGGTTTGTTTACTTCAATTGCTTCACTTCGTTGTTCAATGCATTTGAATGCATTCACAAATGATTCAGATTTAGCCTGCATACAGTCTCAGCCTCCTCTCGGCCCTCAACTCATATCCCTAGCAGCGCTCCCTTTGTTGAACTTGCCAGCGTCGCCCGCCACAGCCGGTGCTCGTTCAAAATGAACAGCTCGCCGCTGCGCCCGAAACAAAAGTTCGCCGCGCCGCCCGCCACGAGAATCTTGCCCAGAAGCACACCGCCCGGCGACCAGATATTGATGCCGTCGCCACAGCCGCTGTAGACGTTGCCGTGGACGTCGCACTTGATGCCGTCGGGAATGCCCGTGTCGGCCATAGCAAAGAGCCGCCGATTGACCAAGAACGGCTGTCCGTGGTACGTTGCCACATCGAAGGCATAAATGGTCGAGGCCCGAGACAGGTCCGTGGTGCCGTCGCCGTGGATCCAGTCTGTATCCGTCACATAACACACCGACTCGTCCGGGCTGAAACAAATCCCATTGGGTCGTCCAAATCCATCGGCCATGGCACGAATGTTCTTGGTGGCCGGGTCGAACCGGTAAACCTGGTTGGGCAGCTGCGGGTGCGTGCGGATCCCTTGCTCGTGGCCATAGTTTGGGTCAGTGAACCAGATGGAGCCGTCGCGGGCAACAACCACATCGTTGACCGAGTTGAACTGCCGGCCATAAAACGACGACACAAGCGTGTGCGTCGCATACGGCGGCTTGGCGTCCATCACCACGAGACCGCCGTCGCTCTCCTTGGTTCCCTGCGAACAGAACAGCACGGCGTCCTCGCCATAGTTGACTCCGCCATTGGCCATTTCGATGCCCTCGGGGTTGATCTCTTCGCATTGGACGCGGTAAGGCCCGCCAGTGCCGTTGGTGGCCGGCGGCAGCTGGATTTTGGTGATCTGGATCGCCTTGTTGCTCGTGTACGCGGCGCCAGCCACTTCGTGCGGCCGCGCGCGGTACTGGTTGCTCGTCACAAACAGCGTGTTGTCGCGCGCCACAAACACGCCGGCCTCGTGCGCAAACGGGTAGTCGGTGTGCTCAAACAGCATTTCGAGCGTCGGCGCATCACCAAACAGCGGCCGGACGGCCTCGTCGTAGACGGCAAACGGGGATGTCATGTTGAGATTGGATACGTAGCTGGGATACAGGATGACCGTAGTTTGGTTTGTAAAAATCAAGGCTCGCCTGTGTCAAAACAGATCGACAGATCGTGAAACCTTACTCCGTAGCTGAGATGAAGATGGAACTTAGCATCGTATGACCTGACGTCGAAGTGACAAAGAAAAAACAATGGCCATGCGCCACCGGTCGAGCTGTGGTGGGCGCTGAGTAGCTTCGGCTGGTTGACTTTACCTGTTTGGTGTAGCTCTTCTTGTTGGTCTTTTTTGCGGCCGATTCGATCTCAAAGGCCGCCTCCATTGGCGCCCGTCGTCTGTGGCGAGACACAATCGGCAATTGGGCACTTGTCTTAGCCGGCGTTCACGCCGCGTCAGTTACCGACATCAAAATCAATTATTAGTTTTCCCCGAGAGATCGTGAATCAGGGGACCACATGAATGACGGGCCAAGCGGTATTTGTGTTTTGTTAATCAAGAGTTCAGGGGTTGTGCACACAAGTATTTGTGTGTATGAGATGTGGGCTAGATTTATCATTCACTGCCCAGTTTCACCTACAAGAAAGCTGTCTAAATCTTGAAAAGTACAGAACAGTCATGTTTATCAATCAAATGTAATAAGAAACAGCAATTCGTGTGCTGGGTATTGAATTTAAAAGATACGGGCAATATGAGTCTCAATATGCGGTATGATTTTGGCCTGGGGTGTTCTTGCAAGGTTTTGACCAAAGCCTACACAATGATTTACATGGCAACATTTGCGGCCTTGTTATCCTCAATATTAGCAACTTCGTTGGCAACCTCCTGCTTCTCGTTGTACAGGCCCAGCGAGCTGTCTCCGGAGAAGAGGCGGTCCATATCCTCGAGCTCGAGACCCTTGGTCTCGGGGAAGAAGACATAGATAATGGGAACAAAAGAGGCGTTGAGCACGGCAAAGATAATGTACGTGCGCCAGCCTATGTTGGTAATGGCAATGGGCGTGATTTGGACAATGAGCTGTGCTGTTAGTAGGGGTGTATTGTCAAAGAGCAAAGAGAAGGAAGGAGGAGCGTACATAGTTGCAGATCCAGTTGGAGGCTGTGGAAATGGAGGAGCCGCGCTGCCGCAGACGCAAAGGCAGGACTTCTGACGGGTAGACCCAGACGGTGGCCTGGAAACCGACGGTGAAGGCGCCCTGGAAAACAAAAAGCATGGCCGCCGCGCCGATGCCGGCCGTATGCGCAATGGCCGTCTTATGCTCGACCTGGTAGATCAGACCGGTCTGGACAACCATGACTGCAGCCATGACGCTAATCATAGACAGAAGGAGTGGCCGGCGGCCGATGCGGTCGATCAGGAACCAGGGGATAAACGAGGCCACGAAGAACCAAGTCTGCAGGAAGCCCGACATGAGCGCCGACATGCGAGCATCGAATCCGATGCTCTGAGAGAACAAAGTGCTAGAGTAGTAAATGATCGCGTTAATGCCGCCTAGTTGTTGCATAGCTTGAATTCCGCAAGCAATGAGAAGTCTCTTGCGACTCTTGATGTGATCCTCCTTCAGGAGATCCTTCCAGGAGCCGGCTCCGATAGACGATTCGTAAGCAACGGTCTGCAGGATAAAGGCATGCAGTCGCTGCACACCTTCCGCATCCAGACCCTGTGCACCGTTCTCATTGATGCGTTCGAGAACCGCGCGGCAGTCCTCGGGGCGGTCGTGTGCAGCGAGCCAACGAGGGGTCTCCGGGATGATCCACAGGATGAAGAACATTGGTAGAATGACAACGACTTGCAAGATCACGGGGGCACGCCAAGCGTAGCTTCCCAAATGGGACGAAAAGCCGTAATCGATCCAATAAACCAGGAAAATACCCAAGTTCAGAGTCGAGAGCTGGGCGCAAACGTAAATACCGCGGCTTGACTTGGGGCTGAATTCGGCCTGAATGACGGGAACAGTCGAGTTGATGAAGCCCATGCCGACTCCGGACACAACACGGGCAACAATCATCTGAGCCCGTGAATATGACGTTGCCTGGAGGACGGCACCAATAACCATGATCGTGGCTCCGACGGCGACAGTCTTGCGACGGCCGAGACGTTCACCAACGAATGCGGTCAAGACGGAACCAAGGAAACACCCGACTACCGGTTGTTAGCGTAGCTCATCAACATTGGAAGCAAGAAGATGGAAGGAGCTATAAAACAGGAAGGAGCAGTCGAAGAACGGAAAGGGAAGGAGCGACAAAGCGTGAGTTTCGGCTCCCCCAGGAAACAACAAAACGGGAAGGGGCATCAGTGAAAGAAACAGTAGGTGCAATTGAAAAAGGTCGACCAAGCAAGGATTGCGATGTTCTCTGCAAGGAAGGAGATGCCTGCCAAAGGCAAGCACCTAAAACGACTCACCTTCATAGATGGCCACAATCAGGCCAGTCATTGTCGAGTTGGGGTTGTTGAACGTGTCCTTGAAGGAGGGCGTGTCGACTGCGAGCGTGTTAGTGGCCGTGTAAATACGTCGTAGAGACGTTTCATTTCATCAGATGAACATACCAAGACCGCCCATAAGGCCATTGTCGAAGCCGATCAGCATGAAACCCAGAGAGGTCAACACGCTGACGGCGACGAGCAGCGCCTTTCCGCGAAGCTCGTACATGGTGTAAGTGAGTGTAAGTCAAAGTAAAAGATCAGATGAAGGAACGTCTTGAACCCAAGAGTGAGCGAGACGGGAGAAGTCCAAGACCAAGAAGAACGTGGGATAAGATGACTGAAAAGAAGAGGCCAAGAACTTCAGAAGAGATGAGAAAGGATCGACTCAATCCCACGAGGACGTCGGACGGCCTGGTCTTAAATGTCAGGGCATGACAGGATGGAAGCGAAAAAGAAAGTGATTGCAAGAAGAAGAAGAAAGACTTCTGCCGTGACGAATACAACTCTACCCGGCGAGTCGGCATCGCATCGGTAGAAGAAAGTGAGAGTCAAAAGAGAACGAGCTCAAAAGCATTACCAATACCCCAGAAAATGTGCATTCCAACAATGCAAGATGTGGGGAGAAAGGATATGCTGGAGAAGCACTGGGGGAGCGCTGGAGAGATGTTCTCTCCGGGTGTAACTGGGGTTGTGGAGAAAAACCTGTTGAATGCTGCCGGCAGCAGCCAGTAACGGGGTGTTCTAGGTGACACTAGTGAGTGCTAGTGGCCTAGTGGTCTAGGAACGTGGCGGGGCATGGGCGACAGAACAGAAGAGGTGTTGAATTGCCGATGCCAGGGTGGTCCACAGGGATCGTCGGCGATTGAAAATGATTGATGAACGGGATGCAAGAGGAGGCACTCACAAGCGAACGCAAAATCCGGGGAACCACTTTTAGACGATCGAGTGTGCAGTTGCCGGAGGCGGGACTTTCAAGACCTCGTGGCCAGATCTTGGTCCTTTTCATTTACCATAAATTTTCCGTAACGCATCTCGGGTCTTCGCGACAATGCAAGGCCCAGAACCAAAATAGCTTTGCCTTTTTTACTTTATATTTATGGTCTAGACCTTCCACCCGAAAGTGGCGTGTCGGCCGTACGAGGAGATCGGGAAACAAAACAACTAAGCTCCAAAATTGGTCAATTGACAACTCACTTACAAAATGGCCGTCACGCAAACCACGCAAACCACGCAAAACTCCACACCCCAGGCCCATGTTATTGTCGTCTGCGGGCCCGCTGGCTCGGGCAAAAGCACAATTGCCAAACACCTTGCGACAGACCTCGACTATGTCTACCTCGAAGGCGACGATTTCCATAGCCCAGAGGCCATTGGCAAGATGAGCCGCGGCGAGCCTCTGACCGATTCGGATCGTTGGGACTGGCTGATCCGGCTGAGACAGGCCGCAGCCAGCTCTCTGTCGACCAAATCCTTGTCTGGATCCTCGTCTGGATCCCCGTCTGGTGTCGTCCTGTCCTGCAGCGCGCTCAAGAAAAAGTACCGCGACGTGCTGCGCGTTCTGGCCGTGACCAAGCCCAAGACGGCCGCCAATGCACAACTGACACTGCAATTCGTGTACCTGCACGTGCCCGCAGACGTGCTGATCAGCCGCGTGGAAGCGCGCGCGGGCCACTACATGAAGGCAAGCATGGTCCAGAGCCAGGTCGCCAGCGAGGAGCCGCCAGTTGGAGGCGATGGCCAGAACGGGGCATTTGAGGACGAGCTCCAAGACACGGTCGTGGTCCAGGCGGACGGCGATTCAGCAAGTGTTTATGCCGCCGTGCGAACGGCTATTCAGGAACGTGGTCTCGATATTGCAGGAGCATCCTTGCAGACCATGCAGACAAACGGCCCGGTGAAGACGGCCGGACTGCAGAAACTACAGGCAACCCAATAGACGAGCTTTCAGAGATGCACGGAGGAACTGGGTGGATCGGCTGTACAAATCGTCGACGAAACGGGAAAGCTTAGACACATGATAGAAATTTAATGACGGTTGCATCAGTTGATCAATAAATGAACCCTGGTCTTTGACATGGTTTCCTGGTTTGGGGGCTGATACTGTAACAGCGTATTGCATTTTACAGCCCTTCTGCAACGAAAGGTCACAGCGCAGCAGTAGCGTACTTGCGCAATTACAGTGATCGGCAATCGGCGACTCAACGGCAGATGCCACTCTTTCAGTTGCCAGAACTAAACTTGACCTAGCCGAGGCACTGCGCCAAAGACCAACGCCATACAATCGTTGCATCGCCAAACGACGCTATGCCCGGTTCCTGAACGGGAATCCGGCCTCGTGTCGTGGGCAAGTTCAATGCAAGCACACGACCACGGCATTGCCCAGGCCCAAAGGTCGCAATCTTCTGTTTGGAAACGGAAACGACTGGGTTTGTAAAAGGCAAGTCCAGCCAAACAGAAATTGGGCAATTCATCTGTCTTGTTCTTATTTTCGTCAACTGGTTTCCCATCCGACCACCTCAACATCCTTTCCCCCGCCCCCCACGATGTCGCTATCCCTCCAGCACAAGGACAACCGCGTCGCCGGCCGTCTGGCTCTTGTCACCGGCGCCAGCGGCGGCATCGGCCTGGCGTGCACACAAGCCCTGGCCGCCGAGGGCTGCGACGTCGCCCTCCACTACGGCTCCAATGCAGCCAAGGCCGAGTCCATCGCCTCCGACCTCCGCCAGCAGTATCCCAGCCAGACCTTTCGCACCTTTGCCGCCGATCTGTCCGACCGTGCCGCCGCGCGGTCTTTGGTCGACAATGTGCTGAAAGACACCGCCTTTGGCGGCAAGACCGTCGCTATCCTCGTGGCCAACGCCGGACTGGGCCGCCGCATCCGCGACGTCGCCGACATTGGCGAGGACGACTGGGACGAGATGATGGAGGTCAATGCGCGCAGCCAGTTTGTCGTCACCAAGGCCGCCCTGGCCGGCATGCGCGCCCAGAAATGGGGCCGCGTCGTGCTGGTGGGCAGCATTGCCGCGCGCGGCAGCGGTCTCAACGGCTGCCACTACGCCGCGTCCAAGGGCGCGCTGACAAGCATGGGCCAGAACCTGGCGGGGCTGCTGGCGCCCGAGGGCGTCACCGTCAACATTGTGGCACCCGCCATGATCGGCGAGACGGGCATGATCCCGACGGCAAAAGGCGAGACTTGGGAGCGGACGACCGATCTGGAAGAGCTCAAGAAGACAGACCCGGGCCTGGCCATTGCTGCCGGTGTCCCGGTCCACCGGTTAGGCGCGCCGGAAGAAGTGGCCAACGCGCTGATGATGTGAGTCGGCTCCACGCTGCAAGAAGATCATTGATTACTTTGCGTGACTTGAAAGAATACTAACAGTGCAGGTTCGTCAAATCTGGATACATAACAGGGCAAGAGATCCTTCTGGCCGGGGGATTAAAATAAGCAAATGATAGGACGACCGCGACGGGGTCGGGTTTGTGCATTAGGAACAGGAGCCTTCACAAAATATATCGACCATAGACATAGATTTGTTTAATTTTGCAACATTAACACTATTTTATACAATATCTCGTTTTTTATCTCGCACTGTGGTCTCGTGATGATTTGATTAGATTTTTTTAAAGGCTATGGAGAATGGGCAAAGTATTGTTAATTTCATATCTTTTTATTCTAAAAAATTAAAAAAAGACGCAGTAAAAAATTCAGAAAATATTTCACAAGTATTCATTGAAACTCCCATACGCAAAAAAAACTTGTTGAAATTAAATATCCAACAATGGCATGCCTGCAAAGACTGTGATCGTGGACGGGAGCTGTGCCGCGCCAAGAATGAGGCTGCATACTCAGGCAGCCGTGGCAAAGCTGCATATCGGGCGGTTATTTTCCGGGCGCAGACATACCGCCGCTGTCCTGTGTTTCAACACGGCATCGCAAACTGACCAGGTCAGAGATTTGACAACAATGGGACACACAGCACACATTACACCTTCTGCGACAAAATGGTAGCAAAAATCGGACAGTGGGCACTGGATCTGCGGCGGCGCTTGCGGCGGGGAAACGGGACGTCGCTGGCCCAGACGGACACGGAGCCTGATCTGCCCGATCTGCCATACTTGCCAGGTTCTTCAGCTTCGCGCATCTCGCTGACCGACGCGCCGCCCAGCGACAAAGCCACGGCCGGCAGTCTCCTGTTCACCTGTCTGCCGCGTGAGATCCGGCTCCAGATTCTGACAGAGGCTTTCGGCGGGCGCACCGTCCACATGGACATTCGCGAGTGCCCACCACTGTTGCCTGTCTCGGAGAGAACACCGATTACGGTGACCCAGGACAATATACCACACGGCGGGATTGGGGCCGAGCTGGATCAGTTCGCAGGGTGGCACACGGACGTCCTGAAAGCGAGCGCCGAGGCGCGCGTCATCACACCGGTCGACAAGAAAGCAAAGGCAAAAGGCCCTTCTGTGCCCGCCTGGCAATGGTGGAGCTGCGTGTGCCATCGCAACCTGCCGTATGCCCTCAAGACGTCTGTTGCTCTGGCGCCGGTCTGGGACGACGAGTGCGTGAAAGGGCGGAACATGTGCTGCCAATTTTTTGCGGGCGAGGCTCCCGACAAATGCATGATTGGGTGTTCAGGGTGGCTGTCGACGTGTCGGAGAGCGTACGTTGCCCTCCCAGTCTCTACGATTTTTTTTTTTTTTTTTTTTTTTTTTTTTTTTTTTTTTTTATTATTTACGTTACTGACGACTCAGATACGCCGAGGGAATCCATGTGCTGTACAGCACGAATACAGTCTTCCTCGGCCGGGCGAAACTGATCGACGGCCTGCTTCTGTCAACCGATCCGTCAACAGCGCCGCCACCAATGTCGATTCCTCCCTCCATCGTGCCCCTTGCCCATCTTGCCCGCCTCACGCGCCTCGAAATCTCCTGGGACTTTACGCTCGCCATGCTGCCCTTGCACGACGGCGAAGAAAAGGCCGCGCGAGCCGACATGGCCGCCTGTCTGATGCGGCTCGCCAACCCAGACGCCTTCCCCCGACTTGTTTCTCTGGTGCTGTCGTACGGCGACCGTCTCTATCAGCGATCCGTGCCGCCCGACACGTGCATGGACGATCTGGACAAAGGCCTGATGAACCCCCTCAAGATGATGGCGGCCACCTTTTGGATCGAGAGGCAGAAGAGGAGCCAAAAACGCGACAGCAACGGCAAACTGGAGCGTGTGGCGCCCCTAAAACTGATCGTCGAGCTGCCGACCAACACATTCGAGCCCATGCACACGCGGGTCATCAAGGAGCGCGGCACGTGGGAGCGCGGCGTGTCGTATTTCCACCGGCGGTGCTGGTGGCCGTCGCTCGTCAAGGTGGACAAGGAAGGGATGCCGGTTGAGGGGCCCGAGGGAGGTGAGGTCGAGGTCAAAGAGGAGGGCGAATCTGCCAAAGGAAAGGGGGAGGCCAATGCCGAGCCCAACGACCTTTTCGTTGACTGCGGTTTCTGGGTCAAGCCCGGCATCGAGAGCGTTCTCAACTATGACTACCAGGGGAAGCCATATCGCTTGGGGATGATAGCGACCTGTTTCTAGTCGTGGACGAGAGAAGCTTTATTTGTGTTAATCGGTTCCCTCGGACGTCATTGTGCCATCGTGGAATCCAAAATGCGCTAAATCTGCAAATAGTCCCCCAAAACCAGCCCAGAGTGGCCCAAGATTGCCCCTAGAACGCCCTACATCCACCCAAACTCCCGCCAAAACTCCATTTTACCCCAACCAACGCGGCTGTTTCGGCGGTTGCCATGTGGGCCGCTCTTTCCCTTCCTTCGTAAAGAGGTCGCATTTAGTCGCATTGGTTTTGGTGAACGATCTGCGTAAGCGACCACAACTCCATTTCGCTTTCTCTTTTCGACAAGGCCAAGACAGCTTCTCCTTTCTCGTCATTCTATTTTCGTCTCTCTCATTTCTTTTCCTTCCTTTTTCATCCGTCTTGGATTTCGTCTTGCACGAAACGAGGCAATGGCCAAAGACCATTGTGCTGACGCGAGCTTTCTTCGCCGAAGCCTGACCGATTGACGACACTTCTCCCTTCCTCCTTATCATTTGGATACCTTCTTGACTGCCTTCTTGGACACTCACGGCACTTCCCACAATGGACTCGAAACATCCTCAAACGATCCAGCGCAAGCCGCTGCAGCGCAAACCCCTGCCGACACTTCCTCCACAAGACGACCGACAGCTCCCGCCAACACCGGCTTCGAATGGCCAGCCGATAAGCCAGGCAGGCCAGCCTCCACCGATCAGTCAGCCAATGCGACTACCAACAGGGCCGCCTCCTGCATATGAAGCATATCCGAGTCACGGCCATGGCCAAGGCCAGCCGAATATGGCCGTGACGACGCAACAGCTCGGTCGCCTCCAAGTCAATGATGCCGCTGTCGGTGCGAACAGCCGCGGCGTCGGCATGCCTCCTCCTCGACAGGCTACCTCCTCTACTGTCATGACGAACACCTCTGTTACGACGACCTCCTCCTCTATACAGACACAAAGCACGGCTGTTACGTCGCCGGCGTCGGCCACGTCGAACCCTCCACTTCCGCGACGACCAGGCGTTGGCCAGTTTGCACCGGGCATTACAGCCAGTCCCGGCCAGCTGACGCCGGCAAGCACAATGAGCACCGTGGCCAGTGGGAGCTCCATAGCCACCTTGTCTGCCACGCCCTCGCCGACCGAGACCACCAAGAAGGAGCCCTCCATCTGGAAGACGGCTTTCGACGAGACGCGCTTCTTTGCCGGCGGCCTGCTCGCCAAGCCCTACGAGTCCACGAAGCATTATACTGTCATGCGCCACTCGGCCGGCCTCGTCATGTACCGCGGGCCAACGACGAACGTTGTCGTCACCGTCTTTTCGACGCCCGACCACCCGATCGTGACCGCCGACCGGACTGTGTGGCTGCAGCGGAGGGGCTACTCTGGCGATACGGGCTTGAAGCTCAAAACACTGGTGGGGGCCAGCGGCAGCTGGCTCGACGTGACGCCCGAGCGCTCAGCCTCCCCCGCCGAACTGCCCGCCGCCGACGAGCGCGGCTACCAGCGTGACATTGCCAAGCTCATGAAGAAGACGAGCGGCAAGCACATGGAGAAGGCGCTGGCCAAACGGCAGCCGCGGGAGACCTTGGTCGTGCGCATTCCGGCAGCGTGCGCCGACGGATACTTTCGGTTGGTGGTGTGCACGGGCGGACGGGCTGTCACCAGCACCGGCGAGCCCACGAAACGCAAAGTCTTGTGTGGCAGCCCTGTGTTCCGCGTGGCGAGCACATCGACCGACTCGAGCATTTTCCGCGGCGCCAGCTTGACCACATTGCCCATGGAGGCCGGCGTCAAGATTGCCTCCATGATCAGCACAAACTACGTGTCCAATGTGGCCGCGCCCATCGTCACGACGGTTCAAGATACAGTCGCCAAGTACCAGCCGGGCACCGTCAGCACGCTGGCCGCCCAGACGGCCTACGACAACTCGAAACTCTCCACCAAAGTCGACGAGGCCGGCGAGGCATATGGCCAGCGGCGCGAGGCGGCCTACCAAGCGTATGCGTTTGACGGAGCCGAAGGAGAAGACGACGCGCCGCCCGAGGTCATTGGGCCCGACAGCGGGCCGCAACAGCCCTTCCCGATCCAGTTTCAGGGCCGTGTCGTGCGTGGCACAGGACGCAGTTCCATCGAGCGCGGCGTGCCCACCGCAAACCTGGCTGACGTCCCTGATGACGTGCGCCTGCGAATGCGCGGCGTCTATATTGGCTGGGCATCGATTGTGCCCAGCAACAAGGCTGCCGCGGAAGATCGACGATTGCCCACAGACTGGATCGAAGCCGTTGTCACGGTCGCGCCATCGCCCTGGGGAAGCACCGGCTCGACGTCCGTCGTGGCCCGCAACGACGTCGTCGCCCACTTGCTGTACGACTTTGCCGGCGCGTCGTTTGTCGACTGCAAAGTCAAGTTTATTCTAATGGCCTTTTTGCGGTCCGCCCCTCCACCCGGCGCACCACCCGTTGACCCAGCCGTCTTTGCCGCCACGGCCACCGCCGATGCTGCTCTTGTGGTCAGCAGTTTGAGTCGGCCCGCCTGGGGCCCGCAGGCCACACTGGCCCGCATGGCTTCGGACAAGAGCAGCCGCAGTCTTTCGGACAAGTACGCCGACACCCGCGGCAAAGTCCAAAAACACGTCGACCGCATCCCGTTGCACTGGGCCGGTGTGCGCACGGAGGCCGGCGAGATGCGCGACCAGTTGTACGGCAACGGTGGGTTCTACATTGTGAGGTAGGCGAGGCGATCGAGATGATGCCGAGACTCAAGATCGGAGGTGCGGTCGTAGGCGTGGTCGTAGGCGTGGGGGTCGTGTTGTAGATACACCTGCATATGAAAGATAATGAGTAAATAATGATCACATCACATACGTCTAATCCATCAATCACATACAAAATCCATTTCTTTATCTCCACGACATACCTAGATATGCACGGCCAACATAATGGTGTGCACCGCGCATGGCTAGACCCGGCATTAGATCCGGAGATGTTGATGTTGTTGTTGCTGTTGAGCTCCAACAGCCCTATGACGTTGTCGAGTCATGCTCTCATCTTTTTGTCTTTTTGTCTTTTTGTCTTTTTGCTCCCACCTTTTAAAGACATCCCCATCTGCAAAGGCCGGGCGTGGGCGTTCCAACGGTCCCAGAAACCAGTCTGCCGGTATTTGGGACAACACAAGGTTGTTTTGACGTCGTTTTACAACGTAAAGGAGGGTGAATTTGACATGAAAATCGACGAAGAGCAGAGAGACATACGCCGCATCCATGTTTCTCTTATTCACAGCAGGCGTTGCGCGTGGGATGACTTACACGGATTTGCACGGTTTTACGCGGGCTCTCAACGACTTACACGGGTTTGGGGGCAACATCCCACGCACCCTTCACGATCCCTGAGGTTTGTCTCGCAAAATCCACCACAACCCCCACGCGCATCCCACGATCTTTCAGGTACAGATCGGACTGACGCCGTTTATGGACCCTGCGAGTACACGGAATATGCCAACGACGTTTCTTGTTGTGACCCCCATGGACACTACCGCGCGGCTTCTTTGCCGAAGCCAACAATGTCATGCCAAGGGCCACGATGCGCTCGATTTACACGATACGATTTAATGTCGTAGCGATGCAGACAGTCATCGAGTCAGACAAAACGATGCAGGGCGAGTCCTATCTTGGAAGTGTACATGTAAACCGGCAGAAGAAAGTGCCACCCTGTAAAACGACAACATCTACGATCTAGAGTGTTTTCCAAAGTAAACAATGATATCGGGGCAAATGATGACATCGTCTCTGGCCCAAGTCAGTCGAGATACCAAGTCTCCCAAATAATAAATTACATCTTCGGCGTTGCTGTTTCAAGAAAAGACGTGCTTGCCAGTGGGCCTTTGACTGTCATGCAATCGCCGACTGACCGACTCACCGACTCCAAAGACTGCCACAAGTACTCCATAAGATGAGTGTCAATTGAGGGTCAATTGAAAAAGACGGACTCATTTTGCCCATTTTTCCTTTGACATCCTTCTCACAAGCCCCTCCCCCAGAATGCGAGCACCCCGGAGAAGGCGCAATTCTTTGGAAATTGGACTACATGACATATGTCCAAATGGCAACATCAATCTGATTCAGAGCTATTGAAAATAGTGACAAGGGTGAGGCGAAGGGACAAGGGGCGGATGGACTGATGCTCTAGTCAGTATTATTACTCCGTAATTGATACTCGGGACGAGTTTGAGTGAGCACAGATCCTTCGCGGCTCGCGGAAGTCGGCCGACAACAATTCCTTCTTTTGACATGGCTTGGACGTTGATCTCACCGTGAGCGTTTCGAGCCTCCTTTTGTGATCTTCTTGAGAAGCTGAGATCATTGAGTGAGCGTATGGAATTAATACAGACGAGACAGGTCAGAGATCGTCCAATCTCTGGGCGCATTCTGGGCATCTGACAGATGTGCAACTAAGAAATATGAATACGCCCGAAATACAACCCTACAGGTAAGTTCACCGACGGTGGGATGGGCCTGGACGAGAGACAGAGAGTGATAAGTGATATACCAGACAGCTGTGGCGGATTCGCCATTCAGACTGCTTTTGCTTCAGCATCTGCGCACCTGAATGGGCAGGCAACACAGCGCTGGAAAATAACCAGAAATTGCGACACTAACAAAGTCGCACAAGGCATAGTAACAAAAAAAAAAAAAAAAAAAAACGTGATGGCACGTGCTCTGATGCAATGACCCCGCGCTACGAAGGTTGATGTACCTCTGGTAGCTTTTGCACCAGATTTTGGTGGCCGCGCTAGCGACAGGTACCTTACCTAATCCCTGACTCCTCATCGATAACGCCATATGTACCAAAAAGCAACCAATGCAAAAAGGCGGTGGCGCTCGACTGACTCTTCTAGTTTTCGCCATGGCATCGGCGGACGAAACGACTCCCTGTAGCCCCCTGTATTTTTGTGACTTCCAGCGCTCCTATCCCCTGTGACACCAGCGCCCCAGTCCAAGACGACTCTCCGAACAAGGCCCTGCCAGGTCCACCTGGGCCTAGCCTCTTGCGTGCTTTTTTCTGTTGGGTCGCTTTCCTTTTTTGGTCAGAGTAGTCGCCGTTCAAGAGAGCGATCGTTGTCTTGTCTCCCTTCCTCCAAATTTTTTGTGATACAGGGCTCTCGGGTGGGCATCGGGGCGGCTTTGTGGTCAGAATAGCCCCCGACAGCCGTGTTTTTGGCGGAGGCGAAGGCGGCTTTGCACAGTTTTTCGTCGTTTTCGTAGAAGCACAGAGAGCAACAGAGAGTAGAGACACAAGAGGAGTTGGTCACGATTATGGTCGAGTGACCAAAATCTGGTAATCTAGCATCCAGAATGGAAAAGCATCTCGACAGCCTCCTCATCGCTCTTTCCCAATATATCGCCTCTTTTATGCGTCCCTTCCTGCAGACACAGCAAAACGACGCACACCTTTGCGACTTCCCATTCGCAATCGCATTCCTCTCTGCCGCTCCACCGCCAACTGCTCTCTATCGCACCTTCCCATTCTTTTTGCGACCCGTGCCTTCCTTATCTAGTCATAACAGCTCGTACGCAAGGGGCAAAATCAACGACTGCCTTTCTTGAGAACGACGAGAAAACTACACAAACTTGCGCCTTACAGCTTAATACTCCGTACTCCGTACACATAATCAAACAACCAGACACCATATTCCTCATCCTCCTCAGACCCCTGCGCCATCCAACCAGCAATAGATAGCACTTTGCATTCTGCCGCCGCCCATTTCGAATTTGGGTCGTTTTTGGCGTCTGTCGTGTCTTGCCTGCCCCAGCACGCCATCGGACGCCGTCTCTCCCGCAAAATCCAATCCACAAACTCCAAGGAAAATACGCCCCCCCCGGTGGCCAAACAGCTTCTTTTGGTCTCTTCTGACGACATCTGTCGAATTTTAAATGGCCCGGCGGCCCTGGTCGCGCATCCCAAAGTAGTGTCTGAGTACGACACCCCCCATACAAAGTACAGAATATCCTCTTGTTTTCTTTGCTTCTGTGCTATCTTTCACCAAGCAGAACAAAGAACAAGTCAGACCGACATATCACAAGACAGGGCGTGGAAGGAGGTACAAGGGCAAACGAAAGACGACAAAAGAACGAAAGCAAAAGAAAACAAAAGGTGCCCCAGAACATCCCGGTGCATATCACGTCTATCCTTCGGCCGTTTGACAACTCAGAACCCTCTCAACGCACACCCCCGTCTCTCCCTTCTTCTATTCCTCAACTCCTCCCCTAGAGGAAGACGCCATTTCATCATCTCATCTCGCATCGTGCCCTCCACCGCACGCCCGGACCAGCCCAGAAAGACGCTCTCTGCCCTTCCTCTTGCGTCGTCGACTCCCCAGCAGATCAGAGACCAGGCCTTGTCTTTCTTGTCTCTCCCTGTTTCTCTGTTTCTGTCTGTCTCTTGCTCCAGCGCTTGACAATCGAGATACACACCGATACTCCCGTCAGACGCCATCCTTTGCAGGCTGGCGAGGTACCTCTATCTCACGCACCTCCTCCGCATTAGTTGCTTCCTCGTCAAATTCGACATACTCAGGAGAGAGTGTAGACAGTTCTTACGTTCTCACTCTCTTACACACCCTCCCCGTGTGCCCTTTTTTTCTTGTTGGCGCTGACCGCCTCGATCGAAACAAACGCCCAGCGCCCACCGCCCCCTTTTCCTGCTCCCCTTTCTCCGTTCTTCTTTTGCCATCCGCTGTCGTGTCCCGTCTGTTCGCTGTCGCCATCTCCCACCCCCCTACGACGACATACCAAGCCTCGTACTGGGCTTTCTCTTGTCTCATACTGAATACTCATTCCGACCTTTCCATCCGAATCCACCCTACGCTACTTGTCCTGTGCGTTTTTTGGCTTTTGATATTCGCCCGCTATGGATCACGCCAGGTTCAACGACGGGCTCGTTACACAGTCTGGAAGCAGCAGCAACAATACTCTCCGGCAGGACGCCTCAGTAAGCGAGGACCAGGCTCAGGCCCATATCTCATCCTCCCAGTCCTCCACCTCATCTACACACTCCTCTCCCTCGACGACACAGCTACGGGCTTTTGACCCTTCAGACCCGACGACACTTTCAATCGAGCCGACGGCAGCACAGATTCAAGCGTCTTCATCAACATCAACATTAATATCAAGAGCAACAACAGATGCAACGGGCTCAACATCCACATCAGGCGCCAATAGCACATCAACAGCAACAACGAACCCCTCTTCTACCTGTCTCACCGCCGGCATATTAGACAATGAACGGCGCGGCAGCGCTCTGACAACACAAGCACAACATCACCACGATCACGATCACCATCACCATCACGACCATACCCAAGAACACGATCAACAGGCCGCCGATACCGAAAAGGACTGCGACCACCGCCGGCCTGAGGAAGAAGACGGCTCCCGTCGCCTCAATATGTCGTCCCAACTCATGAGCAAGACGGTTACGCCGTTCCTCAAGGACCACATCCCGGGTCTCTACTCACCCATGACCAAGCGGGGCACTATCAAGGACATGGAGGGCCGTAACAAGGATCCCAACAGCCGATACTGCTACCGCCACCGCCCAGACTCGAAATGTCGCCGCGCCGCCGACGAGTCCAAGATGGTCAAGATCCAGCAGGAACTCGAGAACCTTAAGCCCGACGACCAGCAGGCCATCACCCACGTCTGGTCTCTCTTCTCGGCCGCACCTGCCAAGCAGCGTGAACTGATGCTCCAGGGCATCATGACGCAATGCTGTTTTCCACAGCTGTCCAAGGTGTCGCGCGAAGTCGCCGACCAGCTCAAGATCGACTTTATCACCGCCTTGCCGGCAGAGGTCGCCTTCAAGATCCTCTGCTACCTCGACCCCGTCTCGCTTTGCAAGGCTGCCGTTGTCAACAAGCAATGGCGTGCCCTGGCTGACGACGACCAGGTCTGGCACCGCATGTGCGAGCAGCACAGTAAGTACCCCTTGCAATGTGCTTAGAATCGATTTCACCTGCTAACCCGTGTAGTCGACCGCAAGTGTACAAAGTGTGGCTTCGGCCTGCCTCTGCTTGAGCGCAAGCGCCTCCGTGGTTGGACCCGCAGCCAGCAACTTGCCGGCAGCCAGAGCACGGATGTCGAAAAGCCGCGCATTCCTACCCACGCACCAACTCTCCCTGCTCCCAACTCAATCCGCGATGCCAGCCCGCTGAAGCGCGATGCCAGCGACTTCTTCACCGACGACAACTCCTCGAAGCGGGCCTGCACCAAGGCGGTCAGCGAAAACGGCAGCACAAACGGCTCGAACAGTTCCGGTTCTAGTGCCGTCAGTGCCGCGAGCTCTAGCACGAGCGTCGGCGCCACTGAGCGCGATCTCGAGCTGGCCCGCGCTCTCGAGCAAGACCGTAAGCCCCGTGCCTGGAAGGATGTGTACCGCGACCGGTTCCGTGTCGGCTACAACTGGCGCAACGGCCGGTGTGCCGTCAAGGTGTTTCGGGGTCACACGAACGGCGTCACCTGCCTGCAGATCGACGATGTCATGATGGCCACGGGCTCGTACGACGCAACGATCCGCATCTGGAACCTCGAGACGGGCGAGCAAACGCGGGTGCTGCGTGGCCACATGCAGGGCATCCGGTCGCTGCAGTTTGACGACAAGATCTTGGTTAGCGGTTCGCTCGACGGCACCATGAAGATCTGGAACTGGCACACGGGCGAGCTGCTCAACACGCTCGTGTGCCACCAGGGCGGCGTCATCAGCGTGCACTTGGACGGCGAGTGGCTGGCTTCGGGGTCGACGGACAAGACGATCAAGGTCTTCAACCTCAAGACCAAGGAGTCGTTCACGCTCAAGGGCCACTCGGACTGGGTCAACCAGGTGCGCATTGACGGCACAGCATCGCGCACGCTGTTCTCGGCATCGGACGACTGCAAGGTCAAGCTGTGGGATCTCGAGTCGAAGCGGTGCATCCGCACCTTTGAGGGCCACGTCGGCCACGTGCAGCAGGTGTTGACGCTGCCTGCCGACTTTGAGCCGGACGAGGATCCCGTCACCAGTGGACACAACGACAAGGCCGACGCGTCGTCTGTCAACAGTGGCCGGGGCGGTTCGCCCGTCAACGTCAACGAACCGCTGGCCAACGACGAGTACTCGACGCGCGCCGCCTACGGCCCCGGCTTCTTGAGCAACCCAAGCCGCCCGCTGCCGAGCCGCTACATCTTGAGCTCGGCGCTGGACAGCACGATCAAGTGCTGGGACACGGCGACGGGCAAGTGCGTGCGCACGTTCTTTGGACATTTGGAGGGCGTCTGGGCGCTGGTCGGCGACACGCTGCGCGTCGTCTCGGGCGCCAACGACACAATGGTCAAGGTGTGGGAGCCGCGGTCGGGCAAGTGCGAGCGGACGTGGACGGGGCATAGAGGCCCTGTCACCTGTGTCGGCCTGAGCGACTCGCGGCTGGCGAGCGGCAGCGAGGACGGCGAGGTGCGGCTGTACTCGTTCCAGGACCGGGCGGGTCTGGAGGAGTACGGGACGCCGAGCTGAGGTTGTCGTTTATGATATGATGTTTTGATTTTCTTTTTTCTTCTTTTATTGTTTTCTCTTGTCTCTTTTATATCTTGCTGGATGGCTTTCTTCTTCTTCTTTCTTCTTCATGTAACGCGTAGCGCGGCGTTGTTTTTGGGACTTGTTGAATTGTTTTGTTCCTTTTCTCTATCGTTCTATTCCCATTTCTCTTCTGACCGGGGGCGGCATCTTGTTCCAAAAGAATTTCATTTTCAGCTTTCTTCCTCATTTCTACTCGTTCTTGGATCTTCCTCTGTGATTTTTTGCTCGGTTGGTGGCATGGTATCAAATTAGAAAATAGCTTCACAACAGGGAAGGAAAAGGGGATATCAAAAAACAGGTGGTTATGGAGGTATCTACGGATCGGGATCTGTTTTCTGCTAGGCGCAATCAATTTACTTTGGACTGTGACTCAACCATGCCGTGTGAAGATGCATCTGCGAACAAAGATGGGTGCTCGATTCAATATCGCCAAATCGTGATCAAGTATCCGTAAAGAGTCATTGTGTAAATCACCTGCAGTATCTATTTACGTGCAATCCCGCTCGAATTCATAACGTCAAAGTACCAATGTATCTTACTTGAACCAGGTCCCATGTGGACAATCAGTTTATGGATTATCTCGTCCCCTGGTCCATGGTCTATGATCACATATCAAAGATAAAGCTGTTCGCGTGTTCCTGGCTGGTCCATTCCATCTGCCCCTCGATTTGTGACAGTCGCAGACATGTGAAAGTCAAGGTACACTGGGAGAGGCAAACGCCAATTGCGCAACGCCACTTCAGAAGGTGGTGGCGTCCCGTCACGTCGACAACCGAGAGGGCGATGCCAACGAGCCAGCCTTGGAAACGGTGGTTTTGAAACGGTGGCTTAGAAACGACCTCCGTTTTGTCTCGTCAAAAACACGGAAAGGCTGTCCGTCTTGTCTTTCCGACGTGCTGGGCAGTGGGGCAGCCAGGCACAGGGACAGCTTCGAACGTCGCTCGCCAATCCTCCGACATGGAAAAGAGGAAAAGAGAGGAAAAGATGTGACTTTGTGACTTTGTGACTTTCAGAGCTGTCCGCGGTCCTCGCCTTTCGTTTTCTTGTCGCCGCCCAAAATTCTCGGTCGCAGCCTCGGTTCTTTGCGGGCCAATCAGTGCACCTCCTCTGATTGCGGTAAAAATACAGGTCCAATGCCGGCCCCTCTTTTATTCTCAGCCAGTGGTGGTCCAGTGGTGCTCCAGCGGTTGGAGAAGAGCAATAGTGTGAACCCCACCCGTTTTGGGCGACGGAAATGGCCCAATGACCACAACGCGAAAACACCCGTGCCTGCCCCATTCGCGAATTCTCTGGGGAAGAATGACCGCTGCGACGTCGACCCTATTCGCTCACCCAGCCTCGAAATCGACCGTTTTATCGTTTTATCGTTTTCTTGTGCTTCCCCTGTCCCTTTTTCTGCTTTTCCTTCTTGCGTTTCTGGCCTTGTCTCCCTTGCCTTTCTGGTAGATCGTTTCCATTCTGCCAGACAGGACCCTGAGAACTGAGAATCGATAGACTGCGAGTGCATGCTCTCGCTCCAGCTCGTAATTCCTTCGTTTCTCCGTCGCACAAAGGCGTTTCCCTGAGATGCCCTGTAGGGCCTCAGGGCCTGTATTTACAGCGTGTCCGGACTGCCACTCCAGTCTTTTCCCCCACAGTCGCTCGTCGGCTGCCCACAACGGAAAGCTCCACAACGAGACGACAAGCCCACCGAGAAGTCGACCCCAAGAGGAAAGAAAAGGAAAGGGAAAAAAAATCAATCACAAGCTCGGCTGCCAGCTCGGTTAAGTCGCAGCTGCCTGTCCGTTGTCGCAATGATCCTGGATGCCATACTGTACCACAGTCGCCCTTTGATCTGGTGATGCACCAGCACGGTGTACTGCAATTCTGCAACAATATCAATCAAGTCACTGTCACAAGCCTTTGTTGGACATATACCACCGTTTTGTTCCTTGTCTGTCTTTGTATGCCTTTGACGGCCCTGGTTCATGTCAGCTATCAGTCTGCCAGTGTTCTCCGTTTGTGTTTTTGCCTTCCCCAGAGACTCTTCTTTGATGACTGGAACGGTCTCGAATTCGCCGTTGGGTGTGAGTGTCTTTGAGTGGCGCCGTCACGTGTGAATGCCATCCCTTCCCAATGCGGCTTTGACAGCTCTGTGTTACTTGCTTTGTCGACCAATGTACCAATGTACTTTCGTACCAATGTCACTTTCACAAGCTTTTGCCTTTGCCTTTGTCTCTGCAACTCAACGTCTTCTTGTCAACCTTGTCAATCCTGTTGTTCTGTCGCATCACCGTGTCTCTTTTCGTCTCGTCACGTCATTGCTTTTACATGCATATTTTGTACTTTGTTTTGCGGCGGTTTTGTTGCGCATTTCTTCTCTGTACATGCAGGTCATTGCGGCAACCGCATTTGGCCATTCCTGCGTGTAAGTCGCTTCCGCGCCTGCAAAACACAGAACCAGAAACCAGGCGAACCTTGTAAAGCTCCGCTGCACCGAACGCCCCCGGCTCATTGGCACCCGGCACCGCACAAATCAGAATACGGGAATTCCAGGTCGAGGTCCAGACTTTCAATGCGACGTAGCCAGCGTTTTGGTGCCCTTCAATTCCAATTCAGCCGTTGAACATGCGTCATTCCGTCACATTGTCGTTGGCTTGAGTTTGCTCGACTTTACAGAGCTTCTCCCTGATATCTGCATATCTGCATTTCTTTCTCGACAACCGTTTTAGTTTCTCTCTTCCTGTTCCTGCAAATTGAATTTTACTGAGTAAACCAACTCAACTCAACTGCCACCACTAGCCACTTTTGCCTCCGTTTCTGGTGGCTCCCACGCTGACGACGGTCCCGCAAAATGCTTCCGATGGCCCTCGTCGACTTCAAAGCCTGGCATTCTCTATGCTGTGCCCATTCAAATGTCAATACCGGGACTTGCCTCGAATTGACCCCAGTTTTACTTTCGTCCTTCCGTTTCCCCTGGACAGTGACCTCCCGAAACCAGTCCGGGCACGCGCCTGATCAAAACCCCACGCTTTTTAGTTTTTTGCCTCTACTCTTTCTCTTCTCTTTGACTCGTTCTCTTTTCCGTTGCCGTCACTAAGACCGCTCTAGCGTCGTTTTGTCTTGTACCTTTTTACTAGAAACTCTACTAGAAACTACTCCCTGTGTTCCTTGCTCTTATTTAGGTCAGGTCGCCTTTTCCCTTCTTTCACATTGCCTTTTACTCAGCCGATCTACTCCGTGCAGCCGCGGATCGGCCATCTGGGAGCTCCCACAAGACACAAGACCCAAGACCCAAGACCCAAGACGCCCACTTACACCGTGGGGAACATGGAGTCATGTATCTTGCAGTCTGCTTTCTGAGGCACCGTCTGAAGCACCGTCTTGCGTCAGTATAGAAAACGCCCCCGGCAAGCGTGCGGCGAAATGCGGAGGGCAAACGTGATGATCTGTAGGGGAACCCAAAAGAGTAATATGGTCACGCCGTGTCGTAGTCCTGTAGTCTTGGAGAGCTCTTCTCCTTCCGAAGCTCCTCTCCACCACTAGCCTCGTCATTGAATAAAAGTCCCCAGTCTCCAACAAGTCCCATCCCAGGTCCCCGTTCCCCATGTCCCCATTTTCGGTTGTTCCTTTTCGTGCTCGTCTTGTTTCGTTTTCCGTTTTCTTTTTTTTAACTCGTTAAAGCGTAAAGAGAGAAACCGTAAAGTAGAGTCATCGTCTCGGCTCCGTTTTCTTTTTAGGTCGTGTGTTGGTCTTCTTTATTTCTTCGAACCCTTTCTTCTCCTTTCTTCTTTTTCTTCCTCCCTCCTTCCCCTCTATTCATGTCTGTATTCATGCCATAGCATCATAGCTTTGCATCTTTTCTCTTTTCTCTTTCTCTTTTCTTTCCACATCAACACGTCCATGAACTGGTTGTCGTCAAAACCTCACAGGATACGAAAGGACGAATTTCGAGAACCGCGGAAGCCCTGAGCACAAAATCAAAGTCTCCAGAGCCGACCAAAGCACGTCACACGACACGCATTGAGACGACCATTCTCAACTCTCCCCTCCCTCTTCACACATTCTCTCGCAATGGCGTCAAAAGACAAGAAGCCGGCATCGGCTGCCATTAACCTGGTTGGTACGTCAATTGTGAAGCTTTGGAAATAATTTTGTGCGGTCGTTGTGGCTGTCCTGCATCCTTGCATCCTTGAATCCTTGCATCTTTTGCTCGGCTTCTTGGCCTTGGCATAAACGCCGAATGCCGGCCATTTTCGGCTCAGGACAGCAATACCGCAACAACGCACAATTCACCAATTCACCAATTCCCCCGTATCTTGAGCTTGAATTATTTTCAGTTAATTTTGCTAACACGCCCAGCCGGCGGTGGTGCCGGCATGATGGAGGCGCTCGTCTGCCACCCGCTCGACACGATCAAGGTCCGCATGCAGCTGTCGCGCCGCGGCAAGGACGCGCCGCGCCGCGGCTTTGTGCGCACCGGCATCGAGATTGTCAAGCGCGAGACGCCGCTGGGCCTGTACAAGGGCCTGGGCGCCGTGCTGACGGGCATTGTGCCCAAGATGGCCATCCGCTTCACGTCTTTTGAGTGGTACAAGCAGCTGCTGGCCGGCCCGGGCAAGCAGCCCGACGGCGGCAAGATCTTCATTGCCGGTCTGGCGGCCGGCGTCACGGAAGCCGTGGCCGTCGTGACGCCCATGGAGGTCATCAAGATCCGGCTGCAGGCGCAGCACCACTCCATGGCCGACCCGCTGGACGTGCCCAAGTACCGCAACGCCGCCCACGCGCTGTACACGGTCGTCAAGGAGGAGGGCTTTAGCGCCCTGTACCGCGGCGTGTCGCTGACGGCGCTGCGCCAGGGCAGCAACCAGGCCGTCAACTTTACCGCCTACACCTACTTCAAGGAGGCCCTGCGCAAGTGGCAGCCCGAGCTCGACGCCGGCGCGCCGCTGCCCGGCTACCAGACCACGATCATCGGCCTCGTCTCGGGCGCCATGGGCCCGCTGTCCAACGCGCCCATTGACACGATCAAGACCCGCCTGCAAAAGACGCCTGCCCAACCCGGCGTCAGCGCCTGGAAGCGGGTGTCGCTGATTGCCGCCGACATGTTCAAGCAGGAGGGCTTCCACGCCTTCTACAAGGGCATTACCCCTCGCGTGATGCGTGTCGCGCCGGGTCAGGCCGTGACCTTTACTGTCTACGAGTACCTGCGCAACAAGCTGGAGAAGAGCGGTCCGCTGTCCATCCAGGCCGACCAGTATGAGGAGTAGGAGCAGGAGCAGGAGCACCGATAGGTGCGACTGTTCGTGCGACTGTTCGTCTGTCTCTGTTCTTTATCCTGTCTTCTTCCACGTTTAAAAGTATGATCTAGGGCGGATCTCTGTCTTTTCTATCTTTTTGCTTCATCTTCTTCCATCGTCATCCTTTTCACCTTTTCACCATCTTCCATTTCGTCTCATAGACTTTTCCTGGGAGGCGATCCGGTCGGCCGTCTATGCATATAGATTCTCCTTGTTTTCTTTGCCTGTCATTTTGTCATTTCTGTCATCTCATGTCTCTTTACGCAACAGCATTTCTGGATTTTTCATTTTGTATATAAAAGAATGTATAAAGAATCAATTCAAATAAAAAATAAACAAATCATTGGACGTACTATAGTAACTGCTCCTCGTGCTTGCTCGCCTTTTTGCCAACACCGCCCTCGGCGATGCTGATCTACCGACCTGGCCGCTTCGGCCGCGAAAACGCCTTGCGCGCCTCCACCTGCGGATGCAGCTCGGCCAGCACCGTCGCCTCGCTGATCTCGTCCACCTCTTCCACCTCAAACTTCTTCTCCAGCGTCAGCCCGGCCTCGCCCGTCGCCACGCCCAAAACGGCCCGCTTCATCAGCGGGTACATCATCCGGAACTTGATCGCCTTTGTGCCGGGCGACGCAGGGCATGTGTAAAAGAACAGGAGCGGGCTGGACTCCTGGCCGTCGTGCGTGTGCGTGTACCGGAAGAACGTGAACCGCGGCTCCGTCGACGAGATGGTGCGCACAACGTCGTTGACGCTCGACACGCCGCGGCCGTCGGACACGTCGTCCAGCTCGACAATCTCGGTGTCGGGGTTGATCTTGAGCACGGTCAGCGTGCGCCCGCCCTCCAGTTGTTTCAACGCGGCCAGCGCCTCGTCCGTCAGCGGCATCTTGAAGTGGCTGCTCAGGTGGATCTCGCGCGTCGCCGTGCCCCGTCCCGCCTCCTGCTCGGCTCTCTTGACCGCACCCAGTTCCCGCTCTTCCTCGGTCAGCGGGGCCGCCAGCGCCTCGTGCGCGTCGTGCTTCTTGAACCCGGCGCCCGTCAGCTCCTCGGCGGCCGTCGCAAACAGGTTCTTGCGAAAATGCTCGCTGCCGAGCTCGCGCACGAGCGCAAGCCGCGTCGATGCAAAGAGCATCTTTTGCCGCACGGGCGCCGCATCCGGGACATAGGTGGCCGCCACCAGATAGGGGCTGGCGTCGTAGCGGCGCAGCAGAATGTAGAGCGGCTGCTTCTCCTGGAGGCGGGGCACGAGGAGGCTGTCGACGTTGCTCGCAAACGAGGCTTCCGAGACAGAGCCCGACGAAGGCGTCAAGAGCTCCAGGGGCGTCAGGGCCTCGCCGGTAATCGTGACGAGCAGGCCAAAGTGGCGGTCGGACTCGAGCAGCGTGTTGAACTGGCTGACCAGCTCCTGGGAGGCTGTGAAGAGCACGAGGGTTAGCAAAGGGAGAACACAATGAGAATACAATGATGAGAACAGCATGTTAGCGTACCTGAGATTCCGGACTGCATGATGGCGGTGGACGATGTTGTCGGATGGGGAGGAAAGATTGGAGTAGAGCCGGGCCAGCCAGCAGTTCGATGGAGTTGTCGGACAAGGTCAATTCGACGTTGTTGATGGTTGACGTTGTGTATGGAAAGAATGGACACGAGCTGGAGGAAGGATGACGACCTAATACTGAGTATTGAGGTTGAGACGAAACCCCGCGCAAGGCTAAAGTGGGCTGCGCCTGATGGGAGCTGGGAGCTGCCGGAGCTTCCACCATTTTGACCAATTAGGCCCTGTAACCGTCCACTGTAACTCACCAGTCTTGGCGAGTTTCACTCGCACATAACCAAAGGACAGGGCAAGATACAAAGCCATGCAGTTAACCTGGGAATCGAACTTTTGTGTATTGCCCGGAATCCAGGTTTTGTATCTATTCAATTGCTCGACACGTTTACGGTGACGAACACGAAGAAATAATGCAAGGTATGCTATTTAAAAAGACGAGAAAATAAACAGAAAGAGACAAGAAAGAAAGAAAAAGAAAAGAACAACCGCAACGCCATACCAACGCCAAATGAAGCAGACGAAAAGAGCCGCTTTTATGAGTAAAGATTAAGGGGCAGTACTCGGTAATATGTGCGAGAAAGGATGCAAAACGACAGCAAAAACGACGACAACACGCCGCCCCTTACACCAGCAGAACACTGTTCACACAGCCGTCGTTCTCTGGGTTGTTGGTAATCTGCGCCCAACGACCCCAGACAACCTTGCCCGTCGTCGTCGTCATGCCCAGGTCGCTCACGTCCACCTCGATGATCGTGCCCTTGGTCAAGACGCCCAGCCGCGTGTACATGGGGTCCTGCGGGTTCTTCTTGACGCTCAGGATCGGCAGCAGCACCGTCACGCCCAGGCCGGGGTGCGTCACGTTGGCCTTTTTCTTGCGCAGCGCCATCGGGCGGATGAACCGCTCGAGCTTGACGGGGCCGCGCGTAAAGTCGGGGCCGACAAACGTCGGCTTTGTGATCATGCGCTTCCACGCCTTCTTCTTTGTCTTCTGGCCCGTCTTGACCACCGAAAAGATCTCTTCCTCCGAGATACCGCGCACTTTGGGCAGGGGCACGGCAAACCGCGCCGCCTTCTCGTTGCGCTTGTTCTTGATGGCCGTCGACAGCGCCTTTGCGTTGCGCTCGCCCGCACGGTCAATCAGGTAGTGCGGCAGGGCCTCGCGGTCCTCGTCGTCGTCGCGCGGCGCGTCGCTCGATTTGACGTTGCGCGCCTCGTGCGCCTTGATCTTCTTCTTCATCTGGATCTTCTCCTTGCGGCGCGCCTCCTGCTGGCGCTTGGCCCGCAGGCCTCGCAGGTTCTGCGCATCCTTGGAGTGCTTGTGGCCCTCACGGGCCGTCTTCTTGCGGAGGCGTTCTTCGTGGTCGAGCCGGCGACCATGAAGCTTGAGGTGCCTCTCCATGTAATCGTTCTGGGGAAAGCAAGAAAGGTTAGTAAACGAATATGAAGATGAAGCATCATCGCTGTCGCCGATGGAAACACACCTGAGGCATCTTGTCGGTTGTTCGGGGGGTCGCTCGCTATGTGTCTTTCGGTACAGTGATGGCTTGTAGAGGGCTACACCGGGGTGTCGTCGGAGCGAACAGAGATCGTCGTCGTCGAGATAGATCGGACGAGGAATACAATATACCGATACAAAGGAGTGTCGTCGCTGCACGAGGTTGGTTGGAGTCTCAAAGTTGACTTTGCCTGGCAAAAAAAAGTTCAACAATGCAACAGCGGGACCCACCAAAAATCCGAAAATTCTCAGCCACCAGCACGAACATCCGCACTATCGCGATAAGATAAGGCATACCGCCAAAATCTAGCATCTGCTTAGTCATTCTTGGCTTAACACCTAAGATGGGCTTGGATACAACCAAATTCGTCCAGACTGTGTCCTGTAATTTACCAACTCCGAAACATGACAAATCGCAGGAATAACGAACAGAGTAAAGATATTATGTCTATTTTAACCTCGAGGCTTTGAAATGGACGATACTACTATAATGCAGATGAATAAACAATAAAATGCAGCGCAAACAGGGCAATGAAAACTCATTAAAGCAGCGCCTAGCCAAAATCCCGTTCTAATAACAATACAGTGACATGAAAACAAGCAACAGAAACTCGACAGCCTCAACACGCTTCGCTTCGTTCGCTCACGCTTAGTCTGAGAGGAACTTGAGCAGCTTCTCCTTGTCCACAACCGGCATCACGCGCAGCACGTCGCGCACGCCCTTCCACGCAGCATTGTCCTTCTTGTTGCTGCGGATCAGCTCGCGGATCTCCGACGCCACCGCGTCCGCCTTGAGCGCCTCCAGCTTCTCCTGCACCGTCTTCTTGTTCTCCTCGTACCACTGCGCCACCAAGCGGTCCGCCTTCTTGAACTCCGCCACCCCAGACCACGCCTCCAGCAGCGTCAGGTGGCGGGCACGGGTCTGTGCAGCGTGGTCGGCGCCGGCACGGTTGGCAGCCGTGGCCGACGGGCCGGCCGAGGCAGCGACGCTGGCCATCTTGCGCAGAATGTACTCCTCGTTAAGACGGCGGCGCACGCGCCAGTAGAAGAAACGACGCGCGTTGCGCCACTCGAGCACATCGCGGATCGTACCCTTGGCCTTCATGCGGCCCGCGCGGTCGTGCAGGTCGGCAAACTGGATCGCCAGCTGCTGGTAGATCGGCAGCAGCTGCTGCTCGCGGGCCAACAGCTTGTCCTTGATCTTCTCCACCTCCTCGGTCGAAGCGCCGCCGCTCTGCGCAGCAACAATCTTCTTCTTGAGGTCCGCGTAGATGGGGTCCAGCCGGGCCATGGTCTCCAGCTGCTTGTCCTTGCGGTACTTGATACCGATCATGCCCTCCGGTTCCAGGACACCACCGCGGGCCTCCTGGTCGGCGTACATCTCCATCGACGTCGGGTTGATGGTCGGGTCCACAACGACCCACGAACCACCACGGAGCTCGCCGAAGGGAGGAATGTACACGAAGATCGGCTGCTCGTACTTGACAAGGGCATCGACGATGAAGCTGCCGTACTTGAGGACCTCGTTGTACATGTCGCGCTGGCCACCCGAGAAACCACGCCAGTTGGCAAGGATCATCAGAGGCAGCTGCTCACCGTAGTTGAAGTCGTTGATGGCCTGCGCAGTCTTGAAGGCCGAGTTGGGGTACCACACACCGCCAGCCTCATTGCTCACCTGCTCGGTCGAGTCGGGGTTGGCAGGGTCGGCAGGGGTGATGTTCTCGACAGCGCGAGTCTCGACGGCGATGACACCCATGGGGATGCCGCCAAGGCGAGCACGGCCGACGACGACAGTGCGAGCCCAGCCGCCAAGAGTCTCAACGAAGGAGTCCTTGTCGAACAGACCGGGCTGGAAGTCGGCGCCATCCTGCTTACCGGAGATCATCCAGCGCACATCGTAGGCCTGCTTCTGGGGAGGCGTATAGGTAATGTCGCGGTCCCAGGAGTCGGTCGAGATCGAGATGGGAACCGGGTTGTTGCGCTTGTCAGGAACAAACGACATCCACTCCACAATGCGAGAGATACCCTCCATGTCATCACGAGCAACCATGTGCGAGACACCGTTGCGGTACATGATCTGGGTGCCACCGAGCTGCAGGTTGGAGGTGTACACCTCACGACCCAGCAGGTTGTTCAGGGCAGGGGCACCAGTCAGGATGATGGGCTGGCCCTCGACCTGGACAGCACGCTGACCAAGGCGGACCAGGTAAGCACCAATACCGACGGAACGGCACGTAACGAGGGTGACAGTGAAGATGTCGTTGTAGGCACGGCTGGTGGCACCGGCAATGAGACCAGAGCCACGCAGACACTCAACACCCAGGCCGTCCTCGGCACCGACAACGGTGATAATCTTGTGGTGCTTCTCGCCATCCTCAGAGACCTCCTCGGTGATCACGCTGTCGTTGAACTGCTTCTTGGCAGCGTCGTCCAAGTACAGGTACTTGAAGCCCTGCTCAGGCTTGGCGGGGTTGTTCCAAGCGACCTTGAAGTAAGGCATCAGCTCGTTGGCGAGGCCCAGGCGAGCACCCGAGTTGGCCGACAGGTAGATGCGAGGGATGCCCAGCTTGCGAGCGTACTCTGTGCACTTGTTGAAGAAGCCGTCCTCCTTGGGGCCAAACGAACCAATGTTGTAGGTAATGTCGTTGGCCACAACAATGAACTGGCGGCCTCTCGGGTACTCAGGGGTGTAGGCAGTGATCAGCCAACCAACCATGCCGCAGGTGTTCATACCAGGATCGCGCGAGACTTCGGCCAGGTTGTCGTGGTCATCGAGCACCAGCTCGGACATGTCGATGCACTCGCCAACTGCAGGCTGCTTGTCGGCCAGAGCCGGGTTGTGCTTGACAGCCTTGGCCCAGCTGTTCTGGATGGCCTGGCGGAAGACCTCGGGGAAATCGTACACGTACTGGGTACCCATGAGATGGGCCTTGTAGCGCTTGGGCTGCAGCCAGTTCTTCGTCGGGTACGGGGTCGACACAGGGAGCAGGTGCATCGATCCGATCTTGGTAGTGCCCGTGATCGAGTGGAAGACCCAGTCGCCCTTCTCGGACTTGCGCTCAGCGTAGATCTCAACCTGGATAACGTAACCAGAGGTGTTGGTGATCAGGACACGCAGAGGATAAGGCATGCCGGACTCAGGGTCTGTGCAGATGATGCGGATCTCGACCTGAGCGACACGCAGACGCCAGCCGCGGGGGCCGAAACGGTCTAGGAAGCCCTGCAGAGACTGCTCAACCTCCTCGGGACGGAGCTGGAAGACGGGCGTGAAGTTGAGGAACATGTGGTTCAGATCCGAGTTGTTGTTGCCAATGATCTCGAGAGCATCGAAAATGTCGTTGATAACACGGTCGGCCTCGGAGCTGAGGTACTCAGCAGTGGGGATCTCGTCCCGAAGGCGGCCAGGGCGGATGACAGCGCGCGTGAAGTAGCGCTTGTCAGTCTCGACGCCCTTGCCGATGGCCTCGTACACGTGGATGTTCTTGTTCTCGGTGAACACGGGGCGGATCTTGAACTTGGACAGACGGGCCAGTTCCAGTTGGAAGGCCAGAGCAGGCTCACTATGGCGAATGCTGTCGTCTTCCTCGTAGTCAGGACCGCGGAAAGTGTAGTAACCAGGGTTGGAAGCATCTTGGCGACCGAAGATGAACGTGATACGACGCACACGACGGGCCAAAAGATCCTCCTTGACCTGCTCAACAATGGGCTTGATGATGCTCAGGATCTCCTGGTCGTCACGGCCCTCGGAGTCACGGATGGCGACGTTGACGACGGCAGACAGCTCGTCAGTGCTCTCCAGACGAGGCGGGGCAGGGCGGCGACGGCCCTCGAGGACGGGCAGCAGGGTGCTGGAGCCAGTAGGGCGCAGGGGAGGGCGGGCCTTGGCAGCGATGGGCAGGGTGTCCAGGGCTTTGGAGAGGAGCTCCTCGGCGTCATCGACGTAGCGGCAGGGGATGATCACACCCTTGCGAGTGGGCTCCTCCTCGGTCTTGCGGGACAGGTAGGACATGTCGCTGATGGAGCTGATGCGCTTAAAGCCAAACTCGGTGGGCGTGGCCGGGGATGAAGGCGCCGCGGACTGGATGGGCAGACCGAATTCGGACTGGCCAATTTTGCGCAAGGCAAAGTCCCACGTGATAAACTGCGGCGTATCGCTTTCATCACTATGGTACTCGATCTGCTTCAGAATGTACGCACGGTAAGAGCGGCGGATGTAGACCTCCAGGGCGGCAATCGAGACCCAGGGGTCCTCGTGGCCAAAGAACATAGGCAGCACGTCAAACACAGTGTACTTGGAGTCGACGACATCCTTGATAATGTCCAGGTTCGGCTGGCGGTGCTCCCAGCCAGACTCGCCGTATCGAGAATCGATAACAGACGACTTAAGAATGAGCTCCATCTGGGACTGACGCTCCTCCAGAGACGGCAGGGCGCACTGAATGAGGATCTCACGGGCCTTGAGGGACACCTTCGAGGTCTGGCGGGACTCCAGCTCGGCCAGCTTACGGAGAGCCGGCTTGAGGTGGCGTGCGACATTACCAACACCAGGCTTGTTGGGCCGGTACTCGTCCAACAGAGCAAGGACGAGGCCGTTCTTGGATCCAACGCGGCTGTGAGACAGAACGGTCTCGACAACCTTATTGATGTCGTCCTTGTTGGCGTCACGCAGCTTCAGGATGACCTCCTCGTCCTGAGACCGGCGGCCAGAGAACAGGCGCTCGGTGTCGGCGTAGATGTTGAGCAGGTCGAGGATCACGTTCAGCTCGCGGGTCTTTTGGCCATCGACGTACAGGTTCAGGACATCGGTAAGAGGAGCAAGGGTGGTGCGGAGCAGGCCAGCATCCTCAGCTGCGACGTTGTCGTCGACAAACTTCTGGAAGGCGCGGAGCAAGCTCTTAGCGGGGAACTCGGAACGGGACTTGGAGCGCTCGACAATCTGGGTAAACAGGGCATCCAGTTTCTGCGGCATGCGGGCATGTAGGGCAGAGAACTGGGCGTTCCACTCGCTGAATGGCAGATCAGGATCACGCATGACCTTGATAAGATCCTGCAGAGTCTGGGCCATGATGGTCTGGTTGTCATAGCCGCTCAGAATGTTCTTCAGGGTGCTGTACAGCAGGGAGAAGCGCTGCGACGACTTCTGGCCGACAATAACGGGCGAGCCCAGGTCAGGCAGCTTCTCAACGAAAGGCTGAGCCTGCTTGACACGGCTGGGGTCGTCCAGAGCGAGGATACCGAGGATGTCACCAGCCTCCAGAGTAGAGCCGGGCTGCTTGATGAGCTGGACGATACCATCCTCCTGGGTGATCAAGGGCATGTACATCTTCATGACCTCGACCTCGGCGTAGGTCTGGCCAGCCTTGACGTGCTCGCCGCTCTCAACGGTGAACTTGACCAGCTTACCAGGGCTGGGCGTGCGCAGCTGGGTGGGGTCGTTCTCCTGCTCAAGCAGGCAGGTCTTGCCATCGACGGACAGACGAGTGGCAGCGACCTCCTCCTTCCAGTAGACGTTGTGACTGCGGCCGTTAACCAGAATCAGCAGACCACCGTCACTGAGGGTGCGCACACCAACAGAGCACTTGGAGCCGTTGATGAAGAGGGTGTAGCTGTCGGCGCTGGAGCGGGTGACGGTGAACTTGTAGCGGAAGCCCTCGTAGATGAAGTCGACAGGGAAGACGGTCTTGAGAATGTCCTTGGAAGGAACTTGACCCTTCTCGAGGCCAGCTCGGTATTCCGCAATGCAAGCCTCGCTGGCCAGGTTGGCCTTGGTAGCGGCACCGCAAACAACAGCCAGGACAGGGTCAGGGCGCTCGGCGGTCAGCTTATTAGAGATCAGCTCATCCAGCCAGCCAGTGGTGATGGTATTCTCCTCGAAGGCCTCGGTCTCGAGCAGCTTGATGAGGTACTCGACGGTGGTACGGAAATCACCGCGAATGCTCAGCTCCTTGAGGGCGACAACCATGTGCTTCCGAGATGCGGAACGGTTCTCACCGTAGGCGAAGATGTGACCAAACTGGGAGTCGGAGAAACTGTGGATACCGCCAGCAGTACCGACGGAGAAGTAACCCCAGACATTGGAGCTACTGCGGAAGTTCAGATCGTGCAGCACGCCGTTG
Source organism: Sporothrix mexicana (assembly GCA_021396375.1). Lineage (NCBI taxonomy): Eukaryota > Fungi > Ascomycota > Sordariomycetes > Ophiostomatales > Ophiostomataceae > Sporothrix > Sporothrix mexicana. The sequence goes on from WNYC01000040.1 coordinate 141,095, forward strand.
GAAGGCTTGAAGCCCTCGCCGGGATCCTCAGAGGTGATACGGCAGGCCGTGGTGTGGCCCTTGGGCGTCGGGCGGCGCTGCAGCTTGTTGCTCTCCTCGTTCTTGAACTCAAAGTCGATCTCAGTGGTGGTCTTGGGGTCGACGCCGTACAGAAGACGAATGTCGCTGATGCGGTGCAGGGGGATACCCATGGCAACCTGGAGCTGGGCAGCAGGCAGGTTGACACCACTGACCATCTCGGTGGTAGGATGCTCGACCTGGAGACGGGGGTTCAGCTCAAGGAAGTAGAACTTGTCGTCCGCGTGCGAGTACAGATACTCGACGGTACCAGCAGAGACGTAGCCGACCAGCTTGCCCAGGCGGACAGCGGCCTCCTCCATGGCGCGGAAAGTGGGCTGCTTGGCAATTGTGACAGGGGCCTCCTCGATAATCTTCTGATGGCGACGCTGAACGGAACAATCACGGCCGAAGAGGGAGATGTTGTTGCCGTACTGGTCAGCAAGAAGCTGGACCTCCAAATGGCGGGCGTTGCCTGCCAGCTTCATGATGAAGATGGGAGAGCCGGGAATTTCGCTGGCAGCAGCCCTGTACAGCTGCTCGAAGCCGTCCTCGCTGAGAGCCTTGCGGATACCCTTGCCACCACCACCCTCGGAAGCCTTGATCATGACGGGGAAACCAATCTCCTTGGCACGTTCGAGACCCTCCTGCCATGACTCGACACAGCCCTTCTTGTAGATATCGTCGGGCACTGTGACAATGCCGTCGTCATCCTTCTCGACCGTGTCGACGCCCGTACCGGACCATGGAATGCAGGGCACTTTGGCGTGCTGTGCCACAATCGTAGAGGAAATCTTGTCACCGAGCGAGCGCATGGCGGACCCCGGAGGGCCAATGAAGACAATCTTTTTTGGCGAGGCGGCAAGCGATTCTGGGAGGGCAGGGTTTTCTGAAGCGTGACCCCTAAAAGCAGAGTTAGCAGTTGGTTTTTTTTTGGAGCATTGTAGAAATTGTCTTGGGGGCTGAAGCTTACCAACCAGCCCACACGGCGTGGACGTTCATCCGCTCAGCAACATCAACAATCAGCTCAACGTTTGCGTAGTTGTGGTTGTTGGTGCCACCGGGAACCTCGACGTAGTGGTCGGCCATTCTGATGTAGTCGGCATTGGCCTGCAGATCTTCGGGGGTAGCCATGACAGTGAACTGAATTGCACGCTCGTCGTCGAACGTCTCGTACGCCCATTTACGGACGGAACGGATCTCCTTGACGGCAGCAATACCGTTGTTGGCGATCAGAACCTGGTACAGTTAGCGGGCGTTGCTCGGGAAGGGAGGGCAAGCACCAGAAGCTTCTTGCTCCTTGAGGGGACAGTGGAAAAAGCACTCACGTTTGTGATGACGGTGTGGCCGTCGTGCTTGGCGACGAAGTCCTTGACCTTGGACTCCGGCGCATTTTCGAGCTTGTTGCCGCCAATGAAGTGGTCGGCCAGGTTGTACTTGGCGGCATACGAAGACTTGCCGTTGGCAGTCGGCGCGGCAAAACCGTTCGCCTTGACGCCGTTCTTGGCGCTGTGGCCGTTGGTTTCTGTCATTTTGGAGGTAGAGAAGAGAAGTTCGGGAGTCTAAGGTGTACTCATGGGGCGAAGCCACGAGAAGCTCAGGCGGGTGTGATAGAGCTGCCTGGAGCAAAAGATTGTATGAAACGGGCGCTTGGTCGAGGCGCGCGTGACGTCGATGCCGTTGTTCGGATCGTCGACGTGAAAGGGAGAGTAGCTTCAAACCGTCGGGGTATCAATGAAAAAGATGTAGGACTGTAAAAGGGCCAATGCACAAAGGCAAATTGTTTATTACAAGAAGCGAAGAGGAAGACGGAGAGAAGATGAGGAGGGGAAAGGGAGAAAACAAAAAAAAACTAGGTTTGGATAAAAAAGAAAGAAAGGCAAGGCCAGAAGGAGAGGAGGAAACGAGAGAGAGCTTCCCAAGCGGACCCAAGGCCTCTTTTCTTGGTTTCTAGACAGGTGTGGCAAAGCCGGGATAGGGTAAGGAGCGGAGCGAGAAGTTACAGGGGTGAGCAAAAAGGAGGAAAGAAAAAGACAGAGGTCAGGATGCAAGAAATGTGTGGACGATCACCACGAAGAAGGAAAAGCAATGGCTTTGGAAAGAACGACCAATAACCCCAAAGAAAACGCCAAACCCAGCAGTCGCGAATAGCCTGGCGTTGGCGGGTTGCTGGGAAGGAAAGCAGGAGGGCAGAAAAAAAAAGGCGGACAAGGTTAGAAAGGTACTTGGGAGCTACATCAATGGGGCCAAACATGGGTCTCGCCTGCCCCTTTTGCGATGAATACACGACGCATTTTCTCAGGGGTGGAGACCGTAGCTTGGTAGAACCCGCTGTTGAGCTTTTTAGCGGGAAAAGGTCAGGAAGGTGCAGGAAATTGCAATTTCTGGGGTCCTCCAAATGGGTACCGGGACAGTTCAGAGGCACTTCCAGGCCCAGGCCTCACTGGCGCTCTTTGGTGCTTTTGGTGCCAAACGTCTCCAACAGGGCTGCCACAATGGAAAGTATCGGTCAAGTAGCAGTGGGTCCTGGACATCTGTCCCTTCCCCCAATTCCCAAACGCCGTCGATTCAGCCAACCGAGCGCTGCCGGGGCGGCCCAACGAAGCAGGAACGGAGCTGGAACGTTGGGGAAGCTAGATGGGTGGCACTTGTCTACTATGTCCACTACAGCGCAAAGAAAGGGGCATCGAAGGCGGAAAGGGAGGGAAACGAATGATAGCAGGAAAGAACGATGCAGGCAAAGGTTCCAACAGGGAAGGGGCAAGGCAGATAACGAGTTGTAAGACCTGATGCATGCCATGCACGGAAAGAGATAGCTGTCAACATGCCTCTTGAGGGTAAAGAGCGCAGAAGGAAAGAGCAAAGGGAGATTTATTACCCTTCTCGTCAACAGATCACAGACAGTGATATCTTTACGAAACAACGCAGTGTAAGACAACGCAATACAGGATGCGCCACGAAAGACGAGGGCCAATACCAAAGGTCTCGCAAGTCTCAGTATTCCCTTTTTGCCAACTTCTGGGAGAAATTTTCGTTCATACTGTCAGTGTCCATGCGTGTTGTTATTTTTGTTTTCTAGATTACTGTTTTTTATTTTCTTTTAATCTCGTCATTTATTCCGGGCAGGGGTGGGATGGTCTTCCGAAGATTGATGAGGAAAGAGCAGAACGCCAATTTCTCCAAATGGGAAAATGCCATTCGGACACCGAAGAAACCCATCTTTTCGCCCATGGACTTTTCGTTCTTGGAGCGGGTATGCCTGGTAGGGGGGTGAGATACAGTTGTATCTTCCTTCTACGGGTCCCCAACTCTTTTTTTCTTCTTTCTTTCTGTGCTGTGACAACTAGATCGACTGTGTAGAGGTTGGTTGCAATGGTCATGCTCCACCCGCCAAACAGGATTGGGTCTTGTTGTCGCATGTCGTATTTGTCTCAACGGGAAAGCGCGACCAACCACGACATGCTTGCTTACTCCGTACGTGCATCGATTCGACATTGCTTCTCACAGCGTTTCCAGAACAGAACGAACGACGCGTGAAGGCAAGAAAGTAAGTACAATACTGAGGAAGGCGCGCGGTACAACGTACATTGAGTGGGCTGGGCGGAGAGGCCGTACTCGTAAATACCGGAATATATTGTGTGCATAGCATGTATCCAGCGCGGGTCCCATTTAATGCTGCCCCAAAAAAGCATGGCTCTCCCAACAAAGTCGTGCCTTGCGTCTCTGACCCTTCTAGTATCGCCTAGCCCAATATGGTCTTAGCTCGGGCAAGCGGCAGGGGGGAGCTTTCTTTTCTTTGTTGCTACTTCTTGTTCGATGATCGCGGCTTGCAGAAAGCACAGAGTATTTCCAAACTTCGCAACGGTACAGGTATTACGCCGTAATCATCAGCATCGCCCCCTTTTGTTCCTTTTCCCCATCTCGATGGGGTAGTTAAAAACCGCGGGGGTCGCACCTGCCAGCGATGGATAATGACGAGAGACATGAGGGAAGGGGCAATGAGCGAGTGAAAAGGGGAAAGAAAGAGCGACCCAGCGCGGCAAAATCATAGCTGGCCAGCCGGTAAGATAAGTACGCGGTAAGATCGAACACGCTTTTTATCAGCGCGGTCCGAACTGTCCAATCCTCTTCAGACGAGAGCGAAAGACGAGACGAGGCAAAATCGGTGATGAGAATTTCAATTGTCAACCGTCATTGGACGAGACAACGTCTGCTTCATTTTCTTATTTTATTTTTTGACTTGTCGCGCAATATCGAATTTGCGTTCTTTGCCTTGCTTGTTCAGAGGTTCGGCTTTTTCAATGGAACGTATTTTTTCTCAACAATTGGGGATGGAGCGATGGAGCCCATAAAAAAATTTACAGGCGCAATGTTGACTTTTAGGGGAGGAGCGATCGCCGTTGTCCCGGCGGCAGGAAACCACGCTAGCAGAGCTCACTCTGGGGCGTTGACGTAGCCACAGCTGAACGACATCGAAAAAAGGCGGTGTTGGAACAGGCAAAATCCACCCAGTCTCGCCCACATCGTGTAAGACGAGGCCAGAGCCGCCTCAACGGCGAAGCAGGGACATGGACGGTCAGCAGAAATGAAGCAAGAAACTTGGAGAGCTCCAGCGCGCGGGATCGAAACCCCGACAAGAACAAGATACATCAGTTATCAAGTGTCAAAATTAAGAAGCGTCCAGATATGTCTCCAGAAGGCTAGAAGATAACGAACGCCTCAGACCTTATCGCAGATCCCCAACGGCTTGTCCGTCTTGTTTTCGTGCACCTTTGCCTCATCGCCAGCTGTACTTTGGGTCATTCTGTCACCTGGCCAGCCTTGGTGAGAATATCTGGATATTTCACTCCTCCGCATCCCATCTGTGATGCCCCAGCCATTCAGAGCTCTTGGATTGAAGCCTTTATCGGTTTTTGTTTTGCTGAACCGCCATCACTGCCAGCCTCTCGAAGCAGGAACAGATCCAAAGGATCTCACTTTGTGGGTGGCCCGGTAATACGGAGTCCAGCCTCACATTGGGATAATTTGGGGAACTTCCGTTGTTTTGTTTCTGTGGCTTTCTTTTTGTTCACGGAAAGCAGAGGCGGTCGGTTTGTTCCGCAGCATAAATATGGATATAGACGGCTCACTCTCGGCTCGACGAGAGATTTCAGAGCACATATCGTAGAGTATTTTGTAAGAGCCAGGCCTGGCGAAAATAGCCGCCATTCTGTATGATGCCGTGCCGGGTAGCCTTTTTGCATCATCTGTCTAGACCACAGTTGCAGCGGTAGGTCCGATAAAAATAGAACATGGCAAAATCAAAATGCCATCTTCCATAAAAGACCAAAGGGACTGGCCACAGGGAGCTCCATAGGCACATACGACTTACAGAAGTGGCCACGGAGGAATAGCCGGAGACGGAAAGCCGTCGCTGAATAGCGCCCGCAGGTGTACGATTTACGAGAGCACCTTATTACTCCATGGTTGGGGATGCTAGTGGGCACTTCTTGTCTGATCTGCCCATGCCCGAGTGTCTCCCATACGCCATGCCAGTCACAGTTGTTGCTTGGTAGCTCTGGCCACTTATGACGGAATGCTACGCGAGTGTCGTGAGTAGTAATCAGGCGCTTGGATCTGCAAGAGTCTCGAGAGACGTGGGTCGAGTATCCTGTACAAACTCTTGGGCAAAAACATGTGATATCGTGACTGGTTGACGGAAACTGCATATGCACCAAGCGATCCAATACGATGTAAAGCCTTTTAATTAATGTTTAGATAGTTGTTAGCTATTTTGATTTTAATTAATTTACCAAATTGTTTTGCATTATTTTTTCACCTTATTTTTTGCATTGTTTTTGCATCATTTTTTTTTTTTTTTGGAAATTGTTTGAACTTGTTATTATGGTTTTTGAAGTGACTTTGTAAAATTTTCTTTTTTTCTCTCTCATCTCTTTTTCATATCTTAGAAATGGCAATAAATTTAGGAAGATTAACCTCGAGTTATCTTCAAAACTCAGGACATACATAATCGCGGCATATTGATTTCACAAACGGACAAAACGGCACTCGATTGTAGGGTGAAAATGGGTATCTCCTTTCTCGGGTCTTGCTAAATAAATGATATGGTATGGACAAAGGGAAAAGTAGTAGTGTGCCGGTTGTATGAACCGAGCAATGAGTATGGGCTCAAAGGCCAATGGGTGACAAAGGAAATCTGGGAGTAAAAGAAGAAGAGGGAGAATGAGGAAGAAGTTGGTATATGGCATTATGGATTGCGTCTTTGTCAGGGAGAGACAATAACGGAAGTGAAGAAAAGAGAACAAAAAGACATGAAATATCGAAAAAAGAAGAACAAAAAAGGGACAACTCCATGGCAAAATGTTTTGTATGAAGAAAGAGACAAGAGACAAGAGAGGCAAAGAATATGCCAGAAAAAGAAAAAGAAAATACAAAAAACAGGCACAAAAAGAGGTGGTATCTGAAGATGAAGAAAGCAAAAACCTAAACGCATTAAACTGCTACGCATATCCTGGCGCACCCCCACTACTTTGTGCTCGTGCTCGCTCGCCGGCCGGAGACAGACGACGAGAAGCCCAGAGCCGAGTTGGCGCCACTCTGCCGCCGGCTGCCGGGCATTGGGATCCCACTAGGAGCCGGAATGCCCGACGTCGAGCTGTTGAGCGCCGCCTCCATCTCGTACTTGCTGTACGTGCCGCGGCGGCTGGGCGTCCGGAACGCGTCGCCCTCGGCGCCGGCCACCACCACATCGTCTTCTGGCAGACTCTGGACGGGCGCGCCGCTCATGCTCATGCTCATCGAGTGGCCGTGCAGGCTGCTGCCCAGCGAGCTGCGCGGACGGCCCAGCGGTGTGCGGGCGCCGGACAGTGAAGCGCGGGACATGGGGCGGGGCGGGGGCATGTCGCGGGCGTCGGCGTTGCGGCTGGCGGGTCGGCCAATACCGGATCCACTTCCAGCAGCATACGAGGAAACGCTGGCGCGGGAGCTCGGCCGCGAGGACTCGGACTCGCCGCCGCGGTTGGGAAGGGGGCCAAAGGACAGGCGCGAGACGCCCGATGTTGAGAGCCGAGGCACGTGCTTGCTGCCGGCAGGCCGGGAGATGTGGCTGGCGGGTGTGGGCGTGGCGTCATCGCCGCTAATGACCGACGAGGCGGCCGAGCCGACGGTGCGCTTGCGCGAGCGGATGGTGACCGTTGAGGGCAAACCCGAGGCGGGACCCATGCCGAGGGAGCCGCGCGGCGAGGCGCGTGGCGGGGTGCTGACGGGCGCGGGTAGTTTTGAACGTGCGGACTGGACACGGGCTTCGAGGCGCTGCATCTGGGCAGTGAGGGAGCGGATGTGGGAGAGCGAGTTGGAGGAGGGCAGCTTGTGCGAGGTGGCGCGGGCGCCCGTCTTGGGGCCGGCCGTGCCAGTCGCGCCGCTAGCAGTTGTGCGTGATGCAGGTGTGCGAGTAGCTGCAGAGGCAGTAGCCACCCGGCTGCCGAGCGGGCGTGCACCCGACGCTGACGAAATAGAAGAGCCCAGGGCCTTGGGCCGCGGGGTTGAGGTGGCCCCGGCGCCAAACTCGGACGAGGGCAGTCTTGACTTGCGCATGGGACCAGGCGTGCGGCCGAGTGGCGGAATGGGAGTCGAGGTGGACGACTTGGCGAGCGTCTGTTTGCGCAGCGGCTTGGAGACGGTGGGAGCGGCTGCAGCGTCGGAGAGAGGTGGTGACGACATGGACAGGTCCTGAGCGTCGGCGACAGAGCCGGCTGCAGACAGCGACTTGGCGTCAGGCGGCGTGGTGATGAGGGGCGAGCTGGCGGTCGAGTTGGGCGAGTGGTCAAAGGTGGGCGACTCGGGCACGGAGAGCACGGACAGGTCGGTGGAGATGGCAGACAGGTGGTGGTGGCGGGCCCGAGCCTCGGCAGCCTCGGCGGCTTCGGCGAGCGCCTCTTCTTCGGCGGCCCGCTCGTCCTCGCGTTGCTGCTCTTGCATCTTGGTGATCTTGGATTGGAGGATCTCGGCCTCGATCTTGAGGTCGGACAGCTCCTCGCGCAGGCGCTGAGCGTCGACTCTCAGGGTCTCACGCTCCTGCTCGCCCATCTTGATTTCTTCTTCGAGGAGGACGCCGCGCTCAATGGCGACGTTGTACTTTGACTCGAGGTCTTCCAGGGACGAGGTAGTGTTGCGAGCCTGGCGCTCAAAGTCGTCGTTGGCCACCTCGGTGTCCCGCAGGCGCAGCTGCAGCGTGCGGTTGGCGTCGCGCAGGGTTGTGATTTCCTTTTCGAGAGTGTTCTGCGCGGCGTTGGCCTCTGCCTTTGACTCCTTGTATTTTTTCTGTCAACGTTAGCATTCGTCCTTGTGCACCAAGGCAATGCCGCATGTTTACGGATCCCCCGCTGCTTGTGCTCACCTTCCACTCATCCACTTCGTACTCCAGCCCCTCGGCCTTCTCCCGCAGCGTGCGCTCACGCTTGTCGGCGGCGTCGAGGTCCTTCTCCAGCTCGCCCTCGAGTTCACGGCTGGACTCGCGAAACTCGATCAGTTCGTGCTCGAGCTGTTCGTACTGCGACTTGTACCACGACAGAGCGTCTTCGGTGCTGGTGTCCCCGCTCGGGGGGGACGAGGGTGGTTCGGCCATCCTCGGTGGTGGTGGTGTGTTTGTTGTTCGTGATAATGTCGTTGTCAATGTGAGTTACTCTCTCTTGAAAAGTCAGACGCAAGTCAACGCGGTCCGCAAGAGGCGGTGTCGGTCCGGAAGAGCGGTGACTGATTCGAGGTTAGGAATGCCGCTGTTGCAAAGACACGGTAGTATTGTCTTGTCTCCGTGCTGGATATTGTTCCCAGCTTGTCGTAATATCGTCGGTTGTCGTGTTGTTCTGTTGTCGTCAGTTTTGTTGTCGTCTCGGATCGTGGGGTTGGGTGTCGTTTGTCGTCTTTGTCGCTGGCTGTCGGTGTGCCGCGACTGTCGGGAACCGCCCAGTTGTTGAGGGCGGGCGTCGGCAAAAGGTCGAGGTTTTTGCGGCGCAGAGGGCGGCGTTTGTCGTCTTCGTCGTCGTCGTCGGTGACGAGATCGTTGTCGTGGGTTGTCGTTGTCGTTGTCGATGTAGAGGAAGGAGGCCCCCGTTCCTCGTAATCACCCAGCCCGCCTTCTGTTTTTGTCGTCTTTCGAAAGAGGACTGGGCTTGTGAGAGACAGCACGCATGTTTGGCCCACTCCTCCTTGTGCAGGCATAGCGCTAATCCTGATTGGGCTATGTTTGCTACCACGGGCAACCGTGCACACTAGGGCGGGCCAATCAGGCGCGGGCGCTGGAAGGGCATGCAGGAGGGACAGGGAGCTCCAGGGGACGGCAACGGGTTTACAGTGGCCGTTTCCCCGCTAAAGTGACAGCGGATACAGTGCATACAGCGCCTGTACTTGGTCTATTTACGTTTACATTTGATGCTCGTGTTGCCGTTCGGACAATTTAGACATTTTAGCTGCCTATTAGCGGTGATGCAACATAACAACAAGACAACAACAACACGCATCTTGTGCATCTGGACGTGATAGATAGTGCAGTAATACTATGACTGAAAATTTTGCGATTTTTCTTTGGCCTTCATATATTTTACTGACAATTGTCATGTCTCCCTGCAGGTCAATTGCCACCCAATGACATCAAGCTTTGATGCATAAAAAAGGAGACGCATCCCAACCTAAACACTGTTTCACGTTAATTTTGGCTGTGGAGGGGACGTCGATTATCAGTGAGTTGCGTGGGTAGGGATGATGATAGGCTACAGTGCCTTGCGAGATCTTGTATGTGCATTGGCTGACCAGTCGCAGAATATTACACGTGGGACGTCTAGGATGCTTTAAATAGGTCATCAGGCAGAAGAGAGAAAATGTGTTTGAAAACGGAGGATAGAGTACAATGTTCAAACCATTACAGTCGCCTTCGAAATGTCAAGTCAGGCGCGTCGCCTATTTCCCGTCCTATCGCATCCAGGAAGACGCGAAGTGCCCCTCATTCTGCCTCGTTATGACCTGCTTAAACCGGCATAGGTAGTGCAGATTAGCCAGAATGGCAGGGCCGTTTCAGGGCATCGCTTTTCTTTTGTCTTTTCTTCATTTGCATTTTTATGTCTTCCGTGTCCATCTATCTATCTATCCGAGGCGAGAGGGCCGAGTTTTAAAGGCGGCATAGACGTCACTCTGGATCTATATCTGCCCTCATATTGCCCCATACTCCGATTTGCAAATATCAGTACTATGTGAGTGTCTTATTGATTGTTGATGTTGACGTTGACACTGACTCTCCACGTTGTCTTGTACTACCACAAGTGCATCCAATAGCGCTGACATCTGTTGACGCCTGTTGACATTGACAGCCTTGATAACACATGAGTAAACAACTGTTGGCGCTAACCGGCACTATTAACAAGCATCATACGCCTTATTTTGCCGCCATGGACAACTTTGAGCGCCAGCTGGCCGAGGCTACGGACTTGTCGAAACAGGACATCCTTGGAGCCGTGGCCATCGTTGTCGACGACGAGGGCAAGACCCTGTACAGACACGCCGCCGGCCGCCGGTTTTTGGGCGAGGAAGCACCGCTTCTCGACGACAACTGCACCGTCTCGATGGGCTCTGCGGGCAAAGTGATTACGCACATTGCGGCCTTGCAGCTGGTGGAGAGGGGCGTCTTGGCGTTGGACGCTCCCGTCTACGACCACCTTCCCGAGCTCAAGCTGTGCAAGGTGATTGAGGGCGACGGCCAGCATCAGCTTCGGGCGCCATCGCGGGCCATCACCTTGAGGCACCTCCTCCTCCACGCCAGCGGCCTGTCCGAGCACGAGGCGATTGACAAGCGGTTCGGCGAGGGAGCAGCGGATCGAGCCGTCGAGGCCATGGGCGTCCCCGTGGACGACGAGTCAGCACACATGATTGCCCGGCGGTTTACGATCCCGCTGCTGTTCGACCCCGGCGAGGGGTTTGCGTACGGCAACAGTATCCACTGGACACAGCTGCTGGTGACGCGGGCATCGGGCGCGGCATCGTTTGTGGCGCATGTGCAGTCGACCATCTTTGACCCGCTGGGAATGAAGTCGTCGTCGTACACACCCAGAGAGGCGGAACATGTCTGGCAACGAAGACTGCAGATGGTCGAGAGAGTGACGGACGAGGACGGAAAGTCGAGTCTTGTTGATGGCGACGACTACGGCCAGGGTCTCGCTTGCAGCATCTCGGATGTTGGAGCTGCTCTGAGTGCATTGCTGGCATCGTCGCCGGTTCTTCTCAAAGACAAGGCACATTACGACCTGCTCTTGACTGGGCAGTTTGGTCCAGACAGTGCTTCTCTCCGAGACTTGAGGGGTGAGACGGACAACTATGGGTTTGTCACTGGCAAGGCGTCTAGCAACGAGGTCAAATCACCATCCGTGAACTGGAGTGCTGGAGGTTTGGTCGTGGAGGACGAGGCTCTGCCCGTATCATTACTTCCGCCAGGAACGGTTACCTGGGAAGGCATGCCAAATGTGATGTGGGCTGTAAATAGGGCGAAGAAGAGGGCTGCCTTCTTTGCTACACAGCTGGTGCCTGTGGGCGACCCGAAAGCTAATGCATTGGCTTTGTCGTTTATGCACGATGCATGGAACACATTTTAGATGACAGAGATTGTTGCAAAAGAAAATGAAATGATATCAATTTGAAAACTAAGATAAATCAGACGCTTTTGTTTGCCATAAACCATGATGCATCCCCCTGCCCCACTGTCTTTATTCAATCTGTATTGTATTGGTATTGGATTACACGCAGTGATCGTACACTCTTTCAGCTTTGATTGTCTTCCGACGAGACTTATAGCTCGCCAATCGGCTTGGCAGGCTTGACAGATGCAGGAGCACCAGTCTCCTCCTCCTCGTCATCCTCGACGTACGGCGACAGTCTCGCCACCAGGTCGGCCACCGTCTGCACCGGCGGGTCGGCCCACGGGTTGCCGGGGATCGTGGACGCCTGCGGCGGCGGGAACACCACGCGGTCCACCTCCTGGATCACGCCGTTCTTGGCCACGCCGTCCTGGACGGAGACGCGCACCTTGTTGTTGACCATCATGGCGGTGTAGCCGGGGACGGACGTGACATTGATAGACACAGTGGCGTTGCCCAGAAGCGTGGGCAGCTGGTAGTGGAGGCGCTCAATCAGACCACCGCCGATGGCACTCGACGGCGACGGAGCGAGCTCGGGCGGGCCATAAAAGGCGTCCGAGTAGACGGTGGCATTCGGCACGGTCTGGTAGCGCAGCAGGGCGTGCAGGTACTTGAGGCCGCGCGGGGTGTTGAACAAGAAGGCGTTGAGCTCGGGGCCAAGCAGCGAAAAGGCCGCGTTGGAGGGCGCCAGCACCGTCGAGCCGTTGAGGTTGGTCAGGCCGTGGATGAACTGCGTAAAGTTGCTGACCTGCATGGCCAGCAGGAGCGTGCTGTAGTGGTCAGGCACAAACGACAGCTGGCGGCCGACAAACGTGGGCGGCACAAGCACCGTATCAAGAGCGTGCAGCACGCCGTTGGCCGCGACAAAGTTTGACGCCACGATCTTGGCCGCAAAGTTGACACGCACGCCGAGCTTCTTCTCGAAGCGCACGCGCAGCCGCTGGGCCGCACCACCCAGCAGGGGCTCGTTGTAGGCGCTGGCGACGGTGTGCGTGGCAAAGAGCACCTTGTACGGCAGGTCGCCGAGGCCGATGTGGTAGCGCACAATGTTTTCGCGGGCGGCCTTGGGCGTCGTCGTCTCGTTGAGGCCGCCGCCGGGCAGCGCGTCGAACGCCGCATCGACGGGCACAAACAGCGTGTGGTTCAGCTCTGCGGCCGTGGCGTTCAAGAGGGTGACGACCTCGGGAAACTCATCGACGAGGGCGGCAAACTTGGTGGTGATGTTGCAGCTGGAGATCAGCTGGTAGATTGTGAGGTTGGACGTCTTGGCCTTGCCGCCGACGACGATCGGGTCGAAGACGGGCATGTCCGAGGACGCAGCGCCAAAACCGGCGTTCAGTTCATCGAGCGAGTCGAATGCCTTGGCATCCGAGCCCGATGCCGGAGTGTGGTCTCTCAGCCAGTCGCCGACAGCGTCGACACCGGACTTGATGGCATCGACGACACCAGACGAGACCGCCGGGGTGTCCTTGTCGGCCAGGACCAGCTGGTAGACCATGCTGGCGTCGGGGATGACAAACGCACCCGCGACGGCAGCGAAAGCGAGGAACTTCATTGTGAGGAGTGTGGAGAAACAAATGAGAGGAGAGGTGGGGAAGGGGAGGGAGGGAGTGAAGACTGTGAGCCTTGATCAATTCAACCCAGTCAGTTCGGTCCGAAGTATCGTAGAAGTCGCAAGCAGATCGACCAAGATGGAAGTAGTGGACAAGGTGAGGGCAGCCTTGTCTATATATCCGAAAGGTGAAGAGGGGAGAAGAGTGTGTCGAAGAAAACAAAGAGGCGAGAGAGCAAGAGCTGAGCTAGCTCCAACTGCGGCATCATCTGGTCTGACGTCAAACAGAGTCGGGCTTAGCGGGAAGGAGCAAAGGGAGAGTCGATCGCCGGGCCTTGGTGCTAGAAACTACAGTGAGCTTTGTGGTTTAGATGGACTTGGCAAGAGCTTTGTTTGGTGTAGCAAACGAGAAATACGGCGAAAAGCGGGATGCGATAATGAGAGAGGAGACATAGCAGACGAGCAAAAGTGAAGAAAAACAAAGAAAATTAAGATACAGAGCGCGTGCCTAATTGAATTCTGTCGAGATAACAAACAGTGGTGGAATGGCTGTAGAAAGAGTGAAGAAAAGACTGAAAAAAAAAGAAAAAAAATGAGAAAAATCTTCAGGTCAACTGCCAGGCAGACAGATTAAGGAGAGGAAAAACTGCCAAAAAATGGAAAAGAATGCAAACTATTGACAAAAGAGAAAAGAAAACAGCCACGAAATATGGTGGTCGACAGAAAACAGAAAACCTCTCACCCAGGTCGCCATTTGTGTGGTCTCTTACACGGACGCGCCCGTACAATCGCTTAGCGTTGCGCTGTAGGCTGTAGCTGAGCTTTGCCAGCTGCAAGGCTGGCGGGCTGCGGTTCGGCGGAGTCCGGCCAGCTCCGCTACGACCGAGCTCCTGTGGGAAAACGTGGGTTATGGGGTGTTTTCAGGGCCTTCAGAGGGGGTCTGGACCAAACATGATCAGATAAGAATCTCGAGATAAGAATTCTGTACAAAAAAAAAAAAAAAAAAAAGACTACAAAACGCCACGAGATACGGACGGCTTCGTCTTGGAAAGCGAACGCGATATCTCGTCCCATTGAGGAATAGTTGTCTTTTGTCGGCACCCTGTTCTGTCATACAGTTCTGTCCATATCGATTGGTCTCTGTGACGAGTTGCAGGGGAAAATAAATAGTAAATAGTAAATTATGGAATCCAGAATATGGAATACGTCGCATATGCAGGTATGAGATATCTACGCCCTGTATACGACTATGCAAACGATCCAACCAGGCTATCGACGCAGATCTGTTATACTATGCCACCTCCTTCTTTGTCTACTCCTGCCACTCGCCGTCCACCGTCTCGTAGTGCTCAAAGAAGCCCTGGAACAGCTGCACGCCCAGGCCGGGGTCCAGGGCGCCGGTCGTCGCGCGGATGCTGTGCATGCTGAGCTGGGGGATGCCGGCGTCGATGCTGCGCACGCCCAGCATGCTGCTCAGCGAGGGGCCAATGGTGCCGCCGCTGCGGGAGTCGTTGCGGATCATGAAGCGCTGGAGGGTGCTGCCAGAGAGCTCGGCGACGCGGGCCAGGATGGCGGTCGAGACCGAGTCGGTGGTCATGTGGCCGTTGGAGTCGTAGGCAACGGTGATGCCCACGTTGAGCTGCGGGGCATGGTCATCCAAATAATTGCCGGCAAAGTTGGGGTGGACGGCGTGGGTGACGTCGGCCGACACGAGGTAGGAGGCGGCATAGGTGCGGCCCACGAGGCTGGGGCCGAGGTTGCTGCTGCCGCCGGCCAGGGCCTCGACGGCGCGCTCGATCGTGATGGGCATGAAGTTGCCCTTGGCGCCCTGCCGCAGCAGACTGCCAATCTCCTCGTCGTCAAACAGCGCGGCCATCCGGATGACGCCCGAGGCGTCGTTGTCCTCGGCGCGCAGCAGGGCCGTCAGTGCGGACCACGAGCAGATCTTGTCGTCGATGCGGCCGGCCGAGATCAGATCGCGGTCGACACCCAGCACCGTCGCGGGCTGGTGGTCGTACAGCTCGAGCTCCCAGTGCAGGATCGCGCTGTAGTCGTCGATGCCGAGCTCGCCGGCGATCAGCTTGACGAGCTTGGGCGGCTGCTTCGCCACAAACGCGTTGGCTCCCTGGATCGCCTCGCCCGGGCCGTCCAGGCCGATAATCGGCACCATCTGCGTCTCCTTGTTGCCGCTGCCCGTCATGGACACGCCAAAGTGCGGCGCCAGCGTCGCCACCTTGGCAATCGGCCAGCCGAGCTTGACCAGCTTCGTCTGCGTCTTTTTCGTCTTGGGGTCCTGCACGACCACGCGGCCGCCAATGGCCAGGTCGCGGTCCCACCACGTCTCGTTGAGCGCGCCCGCATAGGGGGCGACGCCCAGCTGCTCGTAGCCGGCCTTGGTGGGCTTGCTGCTCACGGGCTTGAGCTTGGCCGTCAGGGCGTCAATGTGGCCGGCGACAATGGCCACGCCGTTGCCGGGGACGTACGCGCCGCCGACCGTAAATGCGATGAGCGAACTGCCGTTGCGGGTCACATAGTACTTGCCGCCGGCCGCGATCTTGGACGACCAGTCGTCGCGGGCGCTGAGCTTGACGAAGCCGGCGTCGTCCAGCTGGTTCTCGAAATAGCCGACAGCGTGGAAGACGGTGGGGTTCTCGCTGATAAAGTGCAGGAACGGCTTGGTAAAGGCTGCCGCATCGCCGCGCTTCCACGCACACACCACGCACGTCCCCGATTTTGCCCCTACCGGCGGCTCGACCAGGCGGCACGTCCGCATGTCAATGTCGGTCATCCGGTCGGCGCAGGAAAAGCACACGACATTGTCGGCGGCCGGACGGTCGGCCATGCCGGTCTGGTGGTAGCACTGCGACTCGCGCGAGCGGTAGATGGCGCCGGGGTTGGCGGCAGCGAGAGGAGGAGAGGAGGTTGGTGTCGAGAAGGCCGAGGACGAGCCCGACGACAAAGAGGCCACCGAAGGAGCTGGAGACATGGCGGAAGTCGGAGACGAGGAGTACGAGCCCGAGGCAAAGCGCTGGTTGAGCTGCTCGCGGTACGATGTCGCCGGGCGCAAGGTGTGGTAGCGCATCGGTAACTCGGTCTGGGCGTCGCGGCGAGCCATTGTGTGCGAGGTGGCGATGAGGTTGGATTCGAGTGACAAAGAGGTGAGGACGAAAAGGGTGATTGTGACAATGAGAGGCTTCGAAGACAGAAGAGGTCAAAAGCGGAGGCTGGAAAGAGTCAGAGTGCAGACGAAGGCAAGATGAACCGAAGACGAAGATGGAAGGAGCTTATCTGCGGCAGTGCTGCGGCCGATGGCCGCCCCCTCTTGTTTTAGCGTCGCAAGTGACGCTGCTCCAGGATGCCAGTCAGCTGGTGCCAGGCACGGCTCCAGGGGCAACCACAATTTGGGGGGATTTTTGCGTATCTTTGGGGGGACTGCGTGCCGCACTGGTCGTGTGAGGGGGGAGAAACAGCGCTAAGGCCGCCAATCCCGCCTAGCCGTGCACCAGCCGCCAGGGGACCGCATTCGCTGAGAGGTTGGGGAAGCTCGCGCATGCTTCCGCTGTCGTTATCGGAGGGGTTTGTGAGGTGTATTAGGGTTGTTAGGCTTGGTGTCCACTTTGACTCCAGCTCCTGCCCACATAGGAAGGTGCAATTCGGAAAAGACTGCCAAGATTCGTGACAACTGTAGTATCTTGCGTCACTCGGCACGGGGAAAGGAATAGAGTGGAAGAAGAACGTTAAAAGAGGGGAATGCTTCCTATCGCCATTGCCGGATCGGCAGCGACAGGCCGTTGTTAAAGTGGTTGCATTACTGTGCCTTGTGGGTTGTGCGCGGCACAATAATTCAGAAGATGGCCGTATTAATTGTTCATTGTCGACACGGAATTCATTCGACATCTTACCCGGTTTGTGAACAAATGGCAGCAATCTTGAGAATATGCTTGATTGATCCTGAGTGATGAGCTCGAAACGGAGTTTGTGTGATCTGTCGTAAGTCAATTGAAGGTCATGTTTTATCTATGACGACTCTACGCAATAAGACAGATATAGCTCGGGCTTCATGGCAAATAGAAATAATATTGAGAATCCGCTGAACCAAAAAAGAAAGACATGGAGTTTTGAAAAGCACAGCTCCCAAATGACCGTTCATAACAAAGATGTTGCTCCACTACCCCTGACTGCCTGGCGGGACAGCCTCCGCCTGTTTGATTATGACGATGCCTGCGGTGTGGGAGCGGCTTCTTCTTTTGGTGAAGAGGTGGCGGCAGCGTCTACTGGTGCCGGTGCTGCCGGTGATGCCGGTACTGGTGAGGATTCAGGAGCAGGAGCAGTTGCTGCGGGACCCTCGACGGCGGCAGCAGGAGCAGATTCTGCGACGGGGGCCGGCGCAGCAACAGGAGCGGGAGCGGGAGCTGGTGTAGGTGCAGATGTAGATGCAGATGCAAGCGGCTGTTCAGCGGGGAGGGATGCAGGCAGGGCTTCGGGTTCGGGTGCGGGCGAGCCGGCCTCGACGATGGCGTCGGCGCCGGTCGCGGGTTGGGCAGGTGCGGCATGCAGGGGTTTGCGGCCGTAGACGACGTAGCTAGAAAAATGAGGTCAGTATGCGGGCGAAGTGAGAACCAGAAAGAGCGAGCGAAGCGAGGACACAAAGCTTACATTGGCCAGTAGGCGTGGACACTGGGATCGCGGAGGATCTTGCGGGCCTTGCTGACGAGGACGAGCACTTCCTCGCGGGACCAGCCGAGGGCACGCGTGAGGGGCGCGAGCGAGCTGGGCTCGAGGGCCGAGTCCATGTTGGCTAAGCTCCACATGCCGAGATCCTTGTACTTTTTGTCGCGCGGCCAGCGGTTGGTGGGCCACTTGTAGATGGTCTGGACGATATTCTCGAAGCCGACCTGCTCCATCAGGGGCTTCCACTGCTGGGCCGACACGACGGGGCGGCCGAGCTTCTCCATGGACTCCATGACGAGCCCCATCCAGATCCAGAGGTCCGAGTCCTTTTTGAGCGTGCCGTCGTCGCAGCCAATCGGCAGGGCCATGTCCTGGGCCTCGTAGTATCCGCCCGGCTCGAGCGCCTCGTACGCCTTTTGGACGACGGCGCCGTTGTCCGTGAAGGAGCCGGCCATCATGCGGGCAAAGATAAAATCAAACTTGCGGTCCCAGGTCCACTCTTTTTCGAGGTCGTCGATTTCAAAGTAGCAGTTTGGGGGGACGCTGGACTGTCAGACGCGTTTATTCCTGAAATACAAACAAGGGCGTTTTGACTTACAACTCGGGCTGCACGGGACTCAGGTCGACACCAATGACTTCGGCATCGGGGTGGGCATCGGCTAGATTGTGTTAGCAGCGACGAGATACTATCAAGGAGAGAACGGCGACTGACCATATTCCATGGCCCAGATACCGGTGCCGGTGCCGACATCCAGGACTCGAGAGGCGCCATCGTTCTTGGGACACAGGCAGTGGTTGCCCTCGATCGTAAGTGTCATCACATGGTGCTGGAGATCTAGCCGCTCAATTTCTGCCTGTTAGGGGATGCTGCGATTAGTATATCTCGTCCGGCGTTATGTTGTAGTCTGTATCTCATGAATTGTGTCTGTTTGTGTTTGTCTGTGTCTGTACCGGGTGACGGGCCACCGGTGACAGCACTGGCACTACGACATGTTCAAGACTGTCTCGGAGCCGTTGGAAGACATGGGATGGAACGGATGATCATGGGCCTACCTCATCGTTAGGGAGGAAGTATTCTACGACCGTCAGTATGAATACATAAAGAGGCGCTCACCCATCGACAGCTGACTTACTTCCTGCGCTCATGGCATGGTACGTGCGGCCATTCTCGTGCTGGTAGGCCAAGATGCTCGACCGGAGTGAGGTAAGGGATTCGCGGAAAGGCTGTTGATCGTTAGTGTGAGTTGCTTTGGAGATCACTGATGTTCAAGTTCAACGATAGTGGGGAACGCCTGCCAACTGACAGCGGGAGGCAGCACGCTAAAACCGCTAAAATTCAAAGGGCACGGACCGGCCCACACGCTAATTTGGTTGGTGCAGTGACAATAAAGAAATGGAAGGAACGAAGGAACTCACAACATCGATTGCTGAATCGCCATCCTCGTCAATGTCTGCATCTGCAACCTGGAAGGGAGAAAGAGAGGAGTGTTAGTTTGATTTCGACTTTTCGTTTCTGGTTTCCTGGTCTGGTTTCGTGTATGTTCAACAGCAGTTAGGCGAGGAGGGACGAAGGGAAACGAAAACAGAGGTGAGTGACGAACGCGGCAAGTCGTAAATGCACGCAGCAAAGGTCAGAAGCGGGCAAGGTGGACGGCCGACAGTGAGCCAGGATATCCAAGAAATCGAGGACGGAATATTCAGTGAACCGAGGGCGAACATGCAGAAAACGAGGGTCTGTTTCGAACAGAAAGGCGAGTGACGACGAGTAAAACCAGGAAAGACCAGGGAAGACCAGGAAAAAGATGACGGTCACGGCCACGAGCACAAATGGGAAATAAAGGGAAATAGTGCCGGTAAGCGAGCGGCAGTGCGCCAAACGAAGCAATGATGCGGATCCTTTTAGTGCTTGCACGACCGTATTTTAGTGTGTTTTCGTGGTTTCGTGGTTTCGATTTTCGGCCTTTCTTTTCGTGTTTTTCGTGTGGTTCGATTATCATTCGGTGTCGTTTCTCGTGGATCGTCGTCCATTCCCGTCCTATCGCCTAACTTTATATATAGTGCTCTGGGGCACTGCCTTATACCGCAAATAAACTCACAATTGGATCGTCGTGGTCGTCCGGGTGGATGTTGGCGGCGACTGCGCTGTCGTCAATGATGGGCGTGGCGGCCTCGGCCGGTGAGGACGCCATGGAAATAGCTATGAAAAAGGACAAAAGGGCAAAAGGGCAAAAGATGGGCTGGGTGTGCGGCGAGGCGAAGATCGGTCGGCGCCAGCGTCGGTGTGCGCTTGTTTTTGTTTTTGTTTTTGTGTCTGTTTCTCTTTTCTTTCCTCTTTATTTGTCCGCGGAGAATATTCAAGACTGAAGCGAACGGACTTTTCGAAGCGAAACGACGGGAACACGAAAGTGAAAGAAAGGGGTGGGAAATAGAGGCCAAGGGAGGAAAAGTAAAAAAAGAGGGAAGAACCAAGATTGCTAAGGGAGCGGAGGTGCTTAAGCGAGACGTAGGATGGCCGGACCAGAAGTGTACTTTGTACGGCAAAGGTGCTACACCGTGCAAAAGGCGTAAAAGGGTGCAGGACAAGAAAGAAGCAAAGAGACAGAGGAGAAAAGAAAGCAAAATAAGAAAGCAAATGGTGTGGGCGGAAGGGCAAGATAATAAGAGAGAAACACAGGAAGGAGGAGGGAGATAGAAGCGAGGAAGAGAGAACAAAGAGGAGGTGAAGGATGGAAAAGACGGATTAGAGAGAGATCGGAAGATGGAGAGAAGGGGGCGAGGAGGGAGGGATACAGGAAGAGAGAGAAGAGAGAACGAGAAGAGTGGGAGGAAATGGACAAGAAAAGAGAAGCGTAGGACAAGAACGACCCAGGGACTCGGAGAAATAGAGTGTGTACGACAATGGCGAAGTGGGCGCGGACGAGGATGGAGGAGGAAAGAAGAATGAAGGTCGAAGAGGATGAAGAGGATGTGATGCGATCATTGAGGATGCAGATGCAGATGCAAGTGCAAAGCAGATGCAAGAGACAGAAATGCAAGCGAACCCAAGAACACAGAAAGGATGATGATAGAATGGCGATTGACGAGACGGAATACAACAAAGTATGGTCGAGATGGTCGAGATGGCGCAACAATCCGGACCTCAACCAGGAATCAACGCGCAAAACGGCAGAAAATGGACGGACAGGACGAACAGACTGTGGATGCACGTTGCAACGCGGAGCACGGAAAGAGATACGCGGCCGGGCAAAAGTGGAGGATTCTTTGACAAGAAATGGAGAAAGTGGTGAGAGAACGGTGCTTGTCGTGTTGAGAAGACAGAAAAATGAGAAAATGGCGGGAGCGGGCAAGGCGATGGATGAAGAGAATACATACATAAGAACGGAAGAACGTGGCAGCAGGGCCACTTGTCGCTTCTCGTCCCCTCTCTGTTTTCCTCTTTACGTGTACGGGCTACGGGTTATGGGCAATGGGATACGGGGCGCGTGGGCGTGGGAGAACAAAAGGTGGAATCGAGAGTCCTATTGAGAGAGCAAAAGTGGAAGTGAAAGTGCGAGCGTGGGAGGCCAACGTTTTGAGAGGCAGACAGGAAAGAGGGAACGCGGTCTTTTGTTGGTTCGCCGATTTTTCTCTCATTCATTTTTCTTGTGACACATCACATTCTCGTCCTCTTTTTGGCGCAGTTTGTGCAGTCTTTTTCTTGCAGTCGTGTGGTCGTCCGCGGTAGCACCAGTTATTGGCAGGGGCCGGCGAGCTGAACTGTTGGAGAGGAAAAGAGGAAGAGGGCAACAGAAGCAACGGAAAACGAACAAAAAAAATCAAAGAAAACAGAAATAAAGGACGGGAAAGAACAAAACAAGCAGCAGAACAAGATGGTATTGTGAGAATGGCACCCTCTGAGCGTCTGACTTGGAGATAGGCGAGAGGATAAACGAAGATGGAGAGCGATGGAAAGAAGAAAGTAGAAAAAAAAGAACAAGGGACCGAAAAGAGACCAAAAGAGGGACATGTAAAGAACCCAAGATGGAATGGAACGGAAAACGGAAGCAAATACCGGCGGGGAACAACAGAAACAGAAAATGACAGGCCAGTCAACATCCAGACCCTGTCGAGACAGCATCATCACGACTGCATTCGACTCGTCTTCCAGCATTAGCCGCGCATCAACAAAGCAGACTCTTGTCTTTACGACGGCCGTTACGCGTGCTCTGGGCAAAGAACAATGCAAACTAAGAAACTCGAAGGAGCTAGCCGGCCGTCGCGGCTTGGCTGTGCTTGAGACGGGCGCTTGTGAGGCAGAGATGCGGGCTTGTCAGCGAGGACAATACTGAGAACGGCCTAGAAAATGGATATGGAAAGGATCGGAGCCGGATTGTTGTTGACCGCTTCATACCCCATACTCACTCGGAGTACGATTTACACAGGACAAGGATTGCTCAGCTTGACAATGGAAAGGCTCTTGTGGCACCCATCTCGTCTCTGGTCGCCGAACTGGAGCTGAAAAAGAGGTAACGAGAGTTATGCAACATAATGTTATCACTTTTCTTCTTTCTTTCTTTTTCCTTTCAGTCTTCAGTCTTTCTCCTCGCTCCCCATGGTATGCTTTCTTTTTCAGACTTTACCCACCACCACATTTTCCTTTTCGTCTTGTCTTCTTTTCTCCTCGGCTTCATCGCTGTCGTCTGATTCGCTCGTTTCGTGCGCCTGCATTCGCCTGAGAGCAAATCCTCGTGCATAATCTCGTTTGCTTGCAAATCGTGCCCAAAGGACAGAAAAGTCGTCACTTTTCATCACAAACGTGTCTCATTCTTGTCATTTTTTTGTCGTTTCTCTCTGATGTCCACGCCCAAACCTGTCATATTTCTCAGTGGGCTTTCTCGCCCTTCATGTGTCCTTGGCGGATTTTAGTGCATTTTCCACCACTCTTTTCGACTTCTTCATTCTCGCCCTTTCTCATCCTTCCTCACTTGTGCGCCGTCCGTACATGTCCACAAGACACACACTCGTCTTTCTTGTTGAAAGGAGTAAATGCCTCCACAGATTGTCCCTCCAAGGCCCGTTCCCGCCCTTCATTCGAGTGTGCTCTTCTGTGCCTTTGACCCTTTCCACCATTTTTTCTTTCTCTCTTTTTCTCTTTCTCACTTTTTCTGCAGGCACCTTCCGGGCTTGTTGAGGCTCTCTTCCGAGCCAATGGCGACCCTCCATGTCAGTCCATGGCAGCCAGTGATCAGTTCTGTCAACCATGAAAATCATGCCTATTAGTGGGCTCCGTCTCCAGGTCTCGACGCCTCCCATGCAAGTCTCCATTTCTCCAGCGCAAGAGTCCGCCGTTTTGGCTCGAGCCTGTTCACATTCGTCTTTTGACCCTCCGCTGTCTCCTCCGGTTGGCATTTTGACAGCTCGCGGCCAACAGCAAGCCACATTCGGATCATGTCTCGCCGGGTAGTATGCTTTCTTTTTCTGCTTGCTTCTGCATTTTCTCTTCTCAAAAGACGTGCTGTCTGCCTGCCGAGCATCTCTTGCAACTGCCCCTTCCGTAAATCTTATGCCCCATTTCTGCACATCCTGCACATTCGACTCACTTTGCCTCTCGAGGCATGTTGTTTTCTTCTTTTGCGGCTGTCGCGTTTTGCTCTGATATGTCATTCAATATTGCTACTCTTCCGTACTGTGCCACTGACGAAAATAGAACATGTCCAGCGGCAGTCCACGTCCAACTGCCAGAAACGGACCAACAGACTTTCAACGGTCGGCCAGCACACCAACGTCAAGCTCTGATATGGCACATATTTTAAACGACCAATAAAGCAGCAAAGTGCAATTATTAAAAAGGACCCTTTACCCTTTATTTACTTTGCATTCCGTGGCCACCATCACCAACCAGAAAACATCGGATGCTGTTACAACTTACGGATGAGGCTGGCCGTAACAAAACCTCCCAATTGTTCCTGTCAATCGTGTTTGTGATTGCGCCGCATATCCTATTTCCTACAGACTATTTCCTCTTTCTTTTCCTTTACTCTTTCTCTTCGTCTCCTCTCCCCTTCTTCTCCCTATCTTTCTCCCCACCTGTCCACTCCATATGGATCCACCATGCCTGCGAGTTTGCCAGCCATTACGTCGTAATCCTCTGCTCATCCCTCCGCACATCACCTACATCTTATTCTACACTGCCCTTGATAATTATTCGCCCTCACTACATGTAGCTTTGGTGGCGTTACCACCTCTGCTCCTGCGATTGAAACGGTGGGAATCTCTCTTGACTTCGACAGCTTTCATGTCAGAGGCTTTTTGTGTGCGCAGGTGCCACCGTTTTCACCGTTCAATGTACTTTTTGTCGAACGATCATTGTTTACAAAGGCAAATTCTGTCGACACGCCAAAAGAGTACCTGGCAGGGAGGGCGTTTAATACACAACTTACTTTGGTATTCGTTCACGCACGTTGTCCGCCGTACTGTGCACTTGTCTTTACTTCTTTTGGACAAGAGCAATGCAACATCAGCGGAGTCTTTACCGTCTTGGACAGCCAAGCTCGCATTTCCTTCTCCCTTTCCACTTTCTCTGATTGTTCTTCTCTTGCCCTTTTCTGTTCTTTTGTCTGCCCATTTCCCGGCTTCTTTACTTCTTCTTCCCGTTTCCTTTTCCCTTCTCTTCAACTACCCTTATCCATGCAAGGCTCTCCCGCCGCCTTTTTTTTCTTTCTTTTTACATATATATATATATATTTTTTTTTTCTTGGGCCTCTCGTTCCCGCGACGGGTCTCTCTCGGCCCGCTGCACTACCCTAACCACATCCGCGACACCATCTTTTGGTGATCCTTTCGGGAGCTTACAAAAAGCCTGGTCATGCCCCTCCCTTCGGGCAACCAATCTCAACCTTTTTTAAAGCCTTTGCACTCTCGCTTAAGGCTTGGGCCTGTCCGCTGAGGTTGTGCCCAGTCGTAGCTGTCCTCTCACAAAGGGACAAAGAGCACTTGTTCGCAGCCTTTCCTCAGAAGTTCTGGCGAATGATGGCTCCAGCATCGTATCTCGGTCGCCAACTCTGATGCCACGCTTCGTTCTGGTTTTGTCTGTTTTGTCTGTTTCGTCCGTCAGGACCTCGCACCGTCGTTATGTACCATTATCACCTCCCTTCTTTGTGACCATCCCCCTCATCCCGTCACATCCGTTGTGGCCCATTGTGTCTTGTGTTTCTGTGTTTCTGTGTTTCTGTGTTTCTGTGTTTCTGTGTTTCTGTGTTTCTGTGTTTCTGTGTTTCTGTGTTTTGGCTTTTGAGTGGCCCGGCTGCTTGGGCTTCGTTCGTGTACCCTTTCAATTTCAATGCTGTCCCCAAACAAATCCTGGTTCATGGGCATGTCGGGACCCAAACCTGGCGAGCAGTTTGAAAAGTGGCTTGTACGCCTCGTTCCGACCCTCCCATCTTTCACTCTTTTTGCGCCCATCTGCCAGAATCATGAAAAGAAGGTGAACTGTAGATTGCACTGTTAAAACACTTGTCGGAGATGCTCGTTCCATCTTGTGTCTTTTTCTTGTCTTTCGTCGTGACCCATAAAAAGGCCGCCTCCTGTTTGTTTCTGTTTTTTCCAGAAACGACTCCTTGGGCATTCACCCACAAGCAAATCCCAAAAGCAAATCCCAGAAACGCCTCGTGCAACACGTCTTATCCAGACAACTGGAACCTCGCCCGTCCCTCTTATTGCGTCTCTTATTACCACGTACGTCCCAAGGATTCTGTCCCGAAGAGCAGGTGTTTGTAGTTCGTACTTTTTTGTCTCTTTTTTTTCCCAGAACCCAAGAGCCAATCTATTTTCCCGCCCGTCTTTTAATCCCTGCAAAAGCACGCCAGCACGCTCCTGTTGTCCCATTTTCTGCTTGTTTCCACTTTTGCGTGCAGACCCCTCTGTGACCCCGAGTCCAAGTTCCCGTCTTCGTCCCTTTTGCGCTCCTTTCTCTCTTTTTACTGGCCTTTTTCTTGCATCACTTTCTTCTCCGCCGTACGGCATTCCTTTACTTTTTTGTCACTCGTCTCCCTCTCCTCCCATTCGGCTCCGTGGTCCAGAAGAGGGGGAGCTGGGCCTACCGTAGTATTCCGTCTGGCCTGCGTACCCAGTGCAGTGCCGCTGGGTTGGATGACCCAGAAATTCTGTACAGGACGAAGCCAATTATCTTTCTTTTGACGCCTTCTTCTTTGGTTTTGCTGGGATTTTCTGGGACTGTCTGGGTTTTTGCTTGACCTTCGCTTGCATCTTGTCCTTCCTGTCCTGCCTATCCTCTCGTCTCCCACGGACTTGGCCTCCTCTTTCTGACATATTTCCTTGCCTTTGCTCGTCTTCTACATATCTGCACTTTCTTGTATTTTCTTTTTGACGTTGCTTTGCCTCACTTTTGGTTCCGTTGGCCGTGGTCTGCCTTTGCCTTCTTGAGCATATCGTATCCCGGAGGACAGCTGTCATATTTTCTCTTTCCAGACCGTGGTGTTGTTGCCCTCTCCGTTCTCCGCCGTCTTGTTCTCCTCTTCCTCGAATCTTTCTGTCGCCATATTGCGCTTCTTTCCCTTCTCGTCGCCCTTTTCCATCTTTTGTCTTTTGTCATCTCTCGCTTATCATATTTCATCTTCCTGCCCCCTCTTCTTTCTTCTTAACCGCCCGCCCCCTCCTTCCCCTTTTTTCTTTTTCCTTTTTGCTTTCTTCTTTCCTCTTTCCTCTTTCTCACCTTTTTGCCTTCTCATTTTTTATTCTCCGTCTTGTCTTTCGTCCCTCATCCCCCTCTTTCTCCTCACCAACATTTCCCGCCTCCAAATTTACCTCACAAAGACACAAAAAAACGACGTGTACTATTTCTGTCACTTGTCCTATTTTTTTTTTTTGTTTTGCCTCTCAGTCTTTTCTCCCAGTCGTTCCTTCCTCTCTCAACCCGGTGATTGTCTCTTCTCGTCTTGTGCATGGCATAACGCATCAAACAGCCCATTCCTTCCCGGCAAACCGAGAGACAAGACAAAGGGCTCAGGCGCACAACAGAAGAACGACTGAAGAAAGAAAGCGGAAAAGAACACTCAGACTCAACTCAGGACCCAAGACACAGGAAACAACTACCCAACCCCAGACACCTTTGTCGTCACACAGCGGGTGACGTGACACCTTCCTGGTTCACTGGTTTTGTTTCTCTGTTCTTTGGCTGTTCTTTTCAGTCTTCTTTAGGGCCTTCTTTTCGGTCTTCTATCATTTCTTCCCCCCTCTTTCATCACTTCATCCCTTTCCTGTCACAGCGGGTCACAAAACACAGACCACAACAGACAAGCTCCCAGCACACAAAAGATCCTTGTGCTTTCTTTTCTCGGGTCTTCTCCGTACTCCATACTTGCGTAGGTATTCCTTCTTCACCTCTAGGCCTTGCCTTTTCTGCTTTCTTGCGCCCAGCTTGTCTACCATTCTTCAACAGACCCATGTCGGTTCGTTTTTGGTTTATTCCTTATTTTGTTCTGCATCCTGTTACTCCCCAACTCCCTCGCCTTCTCTCATATTTTGTCACTTTCAAATCCCCAAAAACTGACTCGTCAAACGAAGCACAGCCTGCCCGCAGAAGCAAACCAACCCCCCTGTTCCCCGTCCCGTGTACTTGTACCGGAAAAGGAAGAAAAGGAAGAAAAGAAAAAAGAACAGCTGTCTGTGCATCAACTCGTGACGAACTAGTTTATTTTTTCAGTCCTTTTTTTGGTCGTCTTTAACTCATTGCCTCTTTTGGTATATGCTGACGGCTCAACTCTCCCAGGTTTAACCTTTTCACCTCTTGTCATATTTTTTCTTGGACAAGAAAGTTACAGAACAGCGGACTCGTACTTGTGACCTCGCAGCCGCCGACCATCGTCTACGTTTACAGAGTACCTTTTTTGAACTTTCGACCTTCTTTTCTCGTTTGCCTGTTTGATTTTCGATTTTATTTTTGGTCCCGCTCTTGCATCGATTGCATCCTTCCTTTGACACAAACTCCTCTGGTTCTTTGGGCTGTTTGCGTTTTTGCTAGTTTGCATTGACCACCATACGAGCCATACGACTCTAGCCTACCATTGTCGACCTCCATCTCGGTCTCGGTGATCCCATCACATCCCCCACTATCACAGATCACAGACCACAGCGAGCGCCAGCGTCTCTTCTCGCCAACAGCCCGCCCCCACTCTCTGACATGGCCTTTCTTGTGGCCGCCGCGGGGGTCGCCGCCCTCGCATTCCTGGTCTACTACATCGCCTCCAGCATCAGCAGCTACCGCCGGCTCAGCCACATCCCCGGCCCCCGGTGGGCCGCTTGGACGGACCTGTGGCTCGTGCGCGGGCAGCTGAGTGGCCAGCTCAACTTTACGCTGCAAGACGTCAACCAAAAGTACGGCAACCTGGCGCGCATCGGGCGCAACTGGGTGGTGTGTGGCGACCCCGAGGAGCTGCGGCGCATCTGGGGCGTGCGGTCCAACTACAAGCGGGCATACTGGTACCGCGGCCTGCGCGTGGACCCCTACCGCGACAGCACGTTTTCGACGCTCGACGACACGGTGCACGACGAGCTGCGGGCCAAGCTGCTGCCGGGCTACGGCGGCAAGGACGTGGACAACCTGCACGACATTATCGACGCGCAGGTGGCCGGGTTTGTCAAGCTGCTGGAGGACAAGTACCTGGCCGTCGAGGGCGAGGGCGAGAACAACAAGAACAAGGGCGACAAGGGCACGCACCGGACCGTGGATCTGGCCCGCAAGGTGCAGTTCTTCACGCTGGACGTCATCTCGGCGCTCGCCTTTGGCAAGGCCTTTGGCTACCTGGACGCCGACTTTGACAAGTTTGGGTACATCCGCACGACCGAGAGCACGGTCCCGATCCTCATGTCCACGGCCATCCTGCCGTGGATCGTCGACACCCTGCAGTCGCCATACCTCAAGCCGTTCCTGCCGAATGTTAGAGGCATGGTCGGCATCGGAACGGTCATGACGTTGGCCCGCGAGGCTGTCGATGCGCGCTACGGCGACAAGGCCATTGTCAAGCGCGACATTCTGGGCTCGTTTGTGGCCCACGGCCTGGGACGAGACGACGCCGAGGGCGAGGCCGTGGTCCAGATCATCGCCGGCTCCGACACGTCCGCCACGGCCATCCGCTCGACGCTCCTGTACATCATCACCAACCCGCACGTCTACACCCGCCTCCAGCGCGAAATCGACGAGGGCATCCGCGCCGGCCGCATCAGCAGTCCCATCAGCGACCAAGAAGCACGCAACTTCCCCTACCTCCAGGCCGTGATCCGCGAAGGCCTGCGCATGTGGCCGCCCGCTACTGGTCTTCTCCCCAAAGTCTCCAAAGCCGACGACGTCATCTGCGGCTACCGCGTCCCAGCCGGCACGTCCGTCGCCTGGGCGCCCTGGACCGTCATGCGCAACAAGGAGATCTTTGGCGACGACTGCGAGCTGTTCCGCCCCGAGCGCTGGATGGGCATCTCGGCCGACCACTACCGGGCGATGGACCAGACGGTCATGCTTGATTTCGGCGGCGGCAGCCGCTACGAGTGCCTGGGCAAGAACATTGCCATGATCGAGCTCAACAAGGTGTACGTGGAGCTGTTGCGGCGGTTCGACATTATGCTGGTCGACCCGGCACACCCGTGGAAGTCGTTCAACGCGGCCTTTTTTATCCAGAGCGACATGAACGTCCGCATCACACGGCGGCCAGAAGCTGTGAAGGCGTGAAGGCCAGCAAATTCGTAGTAGAATGGTTGGAGGTCGGAACGATATGGCAGAAACAGGAGAGTACGGGGCTGAACTGGGCGGCAGACTGCAGCTAGGATACCCCATAGCGATGATTTATTTTGGAGGTTGGGGATGTTTGATTTTGATTTATTTTGATTTTGATTTGTTTTGATTTCATGTTGTCTTCCTTGGATGGACATCTTCACTTTATGGACCTGTTTTTGATTATGATTAATTTGTGCACACTTCCACAGTGTGCATGACTAGCGATTTTGTTTCTTCTTTCTGTTAAGAAACGAATTTCTGTTTTCTCTTTTGGATTGGCCGTCTTCTTGATGATCACATATCCATCCAACATGTCTTTGTCGTCTCGGTGGTCTTTATCACGAATCTCACGATAGCGCTCAAATATCACTTACACCGCTGTAAGCCACTAATTTACAGTGCAGTCCACCAGACACAGGCCACTAAAAGTGATCTTACCAGGTGACATCCTCTGCTCTGCACTGTAAGAGATGCACGCCCGTAATCCGGCCTAAAGAGGAAGGTCTTCCATGCCGGGCGTCATCGGCGCCGTGAACCATTTACTGTGTCGGATGTCGCTGTGTTGAGGAGTGTTTTATGTTGCATTTTTGGCGGACATCGACCCCTCGCACCTGACGAACTAACACGGCAATTTTCGCCGATTGCAGACATATTGGCCAACATCTCAGCGCCTTCCGTGTTGAGCCTGTTCAGTGACCTCGACCTCCATCGCAACTGCCGATCGGCTTACACCAGACCCCTCCTTCCTTTTCGAGAACATCTCCTCTCCCGCCCCTGAACGTGACATCACAACTTCCACGATAAGAGGCGTCATCGTCGCATCTTTCTTCACAACATTCACAGCCCAAAACATCCATCCCAGTCTCCCAGTGTAAATGCCACCACCATGCCGCGCCCTGTGATTGCCGTCTGCGGCCTCGCCTGCGAAACATCCGCTTTTACACCGGCCCGCACCGACAAGCCCGCCTTCCACCCAAAAGCAGGCGCCGACGCCCTCGGCCTCTACCGCTTTCTCGATGCAGGCACGCCGCTCGCCGACGCTGCCGACTGGCGCGGCGCCCTGATTGGGCGAGCGCTGCCCGGCGGGATGATCAAGAGGGACGCGTACGAGGCGCTGGCGACGGAAATTGTGGAGCGCCTCCAATCGATTTTGGCCGTCACCCAGCTCGACGGCCTCTGGTTCGACATCCACGGCGCCATGGTGGTCGAGGACCTGGACGACAGCGAGGCGCATTTGCTGCGGAGGGTGCGCGCCGTCGTTGGCCCCGGCGTCGTCGTGTCCGCGTCCATGGACCTGCACGGCAACGTGTCGCGCGCGCTGGTGCACATGCTGGACCTGATCACGTGCTACCGGATGGCGCCGCACGAGGACGAGCTGGAGACAAAAGAGCGGGCGTGTCGCAACCTGGTGCAGTGTCTGACAGAACAGCCCGGGAAGCGGCCGATCAAGGCCTGGATCCCTGTGCCCATCCTGCTGCCGGGCGAGCAGACGTCGACGCGCGACGAGCCGGCCAAACAGATCTACGCAGCCGTGCCGACAGTCGAGTCGTTGCCGGGCGTCCTGGACGCCGCCATCTGGGTGGGCTATGCCTGGGCGGACGAGCCGCGGAACAGAGCCGCCATTGTTGTGACAGGATGGCACACAGAGGCGGTGGCCGCAGGGGCTGAACGACTGGCCCGCCTGTTCTGGAAAGCAAGAGCCGAGTTTCACTTTGTAGCGCCAACAGGAACGCTCGATGAGTGTTTGGACGTGGCGTTCAAGGCACCTCCAACGTCACGACCGTACTTTGTGTCCGACTCGGGCGACAACCCGACGGCCGGTGGCTCGGGCGATGTGACATGGGGTCTGACACAGCTTATGAAGAGGGGCGAGCTGTCACGCAAAACAGGCCACCCCACGGTCATTTATGCCAGCATCCCGGGTCCTGAGGCTGTAGCCACGGCTGTGGCAGCTGGCGTTGGAAGTACGGTCACCGTCACGGCCGGTGCTGCCGTTGACAATTTGCACGCCGGACCCATTACCTTCACCGGCGAGGTCATCGCCATCAAGCACGGCGACAGGCATGCGCGGACAGAGGTCGTCTTGAGGCCCGAGGGTACGTCGTTGTTTGTCATCCTGACAGAACTGCGCAAGCCCTACCACTACGAACACGATTTCACGGATCTGGGCCTCAGGCCGCGCGAGGCCGACGTTGTCCTCGTCAAAATCGGCTACCTCGAACCGCAGCTGTACGACATGGCGGCCGACTGGATGCTGGCACTGACGCCCGGCGGTGTCGACCAGGACCTGAAGCGGTTGGGTCACAAGCGGATCCAGAGGCCCATGTTTCCGTTTGACGCCGACAGAGACTTTGAGGCGTCGCCGCCCGACCTCTCGGCTCGGCTGATTCCCCTGTCAACGGAGCCTTTAGACGGGCCGGATGAGTGAGGGGCAAGTTGTGTATGAAGTATGAAGCATGAAGCAATGCAGCGAATGAATTCAAATTGTTAACGCCGTCCACCTTGTGAAAGTGACCGAACATGAGGACATGTTTATTAATGATTGGCAATCAATTCCGAACCCTGTCCTCCGAGGTGCGAAAAGTGTCCGGCCATTGACGATGGTGATGGTGATCGAGAGTCAATGCTGGCTGTCAGCGTCTCGTAAATACGACAGTGTCTGTGTGCAAGCCAGAACTGGAAGAATACAACATATCATCAATCCATGTGTGTATTCAGAGGGATTTTACGGATTTTACGTCGGATTTTTCTTTTCGTCATTTTTTTTTTTTTTGAAAGTTTTGTTTTCATTTCCAAATATTGGAAACAAAACCGAATAAATAAGATGAAATAATATAAAAATAGAAGAACAGTTGAATTGGGTGACAGCGATGCCACACAGCTCTCCCCGGCCGGTCTCCAAAGCTCCGACAATGACATCACAGGCCCTGACTCTCTCCAGATCCACTGAAATTGAGCGTCCACAGCACCCACAGCACCCACAAAAGCTCGCCCTCGGGTCCTGCCGCCACCGACGCCAAGACCGAATGCGCGAACAGTGATCCGCATGAGCTGTTAGAGCTCTACTTTCTTTATCATGTTGACTTTTTTCTCTTTTGTCTCGTGAGTGAAACTCCGTATTCTCCGTATGCTCCGTTGTCCGTTATCTGGCGTCTGTCGTCTGTCGTCTTCTACTGAGTGGCCCATTGCCTATTGTCTGTTGTTGATCAACTGTCCATCTCTTCCACGGCCAATTCTCCGTGCTGAAGCTCACCGTGAACAGCCTGTAGTTCAGTGTCCAGTGCTAGCCGGACTTCCGAGGCATTTTAACACGATGTAGTTGATTGTCGGCAGCTCGGCGCCTTCTTTTCTGTTTGTCTTTCTCTCTCACGTCTTTCTCGACGTTTGCAGACTGTCTCATTCCCTCGCCTCTATTTCCTGTAGTTTCCAGCTCTCCATTGTTTCTCCATTGTTTGTGCCTGGCCGTAAGGCTAAAAGTACCCGAGGTCGGCACCGACGCCGTTATCGCCGCTGCCGCTAACAAAACCGCCCGACTAGCGCTGAAACGTCGCTCTCGCCGCTGTTGGGCACTGTCATTGTGGCACTACACTGTCGCTCCACTGTCTCTACAGTGTCAGTCACGGCTGTCTGTTGCCGGCAGCGGCGACCGGCCACGCCAAATTTTTTTTGTCCCTAGGCAGTCCAACGGAGAATTTCGCTCCTTGTCGCCGCCGGTCTACCTTTACACTTTTTTGGTGACTTGAACGCCCAGTAAAAGGCCTGGGAATGCGGGCTAGTGGCAAACGCGTCGTCCCGTTGTCCAGTTCCCTGACTACAGTCGGCCATTCTTTTCGATGGTTGCAGTCGTTTTTTCATTGTCGTCATTTCCATAAAGCAGCTCTGTGCTGCCGTTTTCTTTTTCGTTCTTCTTTTGTTTTGCCTCTCGTTTCTTTTCAGAGACATCGACAGATCGCCCAATTGACTTACACGGTTCCACGACTTATACGGACAACACCAACTCTTCCGAACCGAACAACACATTTCCAACAAAACAAACCTCCCACCCCGATGACTGAAAAAGACGATACCAAGCCGGCTCCCGGCTTGGTACCCAACCACGACGCCAACGCCGACGCCGACGCCGACTCCAACAGTGACGAGTACGAACGCCTCGAAGACGCCGGCGCCCTGAGCCCGGACGAGCTGGACGATGAAGAGGAGGACGGCGAGGCCAGTGCGCCGACTCCACCCGAAGAGGGCTACGATGGACACCGGCCGGTGCTGTTCCGGTCGCGGACGGCGCGGACGTCGCGGACAAGCCTGTCGCGACGGACCACCAGAGAAGCTGAAGGCGTGTCGACCGGCGTCGCCAATGGTGCGAGACGAGCCAGCGCTGCCAGTGGTGTTGGGGCCGGCGTGGCTCGCGCCCAGACGGTGCTGTCGCGTATCCGGTCGCGCCCGTCGCTGCCCAGCCAGCCAAACGGCAACCCGTCGTTTTCGCACCCGCTGGGCCGCGTGCAGACGACCAAGGACGTGCTCGTGGACTTTGACGGCCCCGACGACCCGTACCGGCCGATCAACTGGCCGACGAAGAAGAAGATTGTGACCACCATGACGTACGGCTTCGTGACGATGACGGCGACGTGGGCGTCGTCGGCGTACTCGGCGGGCACGCCCGAAGTGGCGGCGGAGTTTGGCGTGAGCGCGGAGGTGGCCACGCTGGGCACGGCCTTGTTTCTGATCGGCTTTGGCGTCGGCCCGCTGCTGTGGGCGCCGCTGAGCGAAGTCTACGGGCGGCGCATCGCCGTGCTGACGCCCATGTTTGTGGCGACGTGCTTCTCGTTTGGCAGCGCGACCGCCAAGGACCTGCAGACGCTGATGCTCACGCGGTTTTTCGGCGCGTTTTTTGCGTCGGCGCCCGTCACGAACACGGGCGGTGTCTTGGGCGATCTGTATTCGCCCGCGTGGCGCGGCATTGCCATGGCCGGCTATGCCATGGCGGTGGTCGGCGGCCCCGTCCTGGGCCCGATTGTGTCGGCCGCCGTCGTCGTCCAGCCGTCGCTCGGCTGGCGCTGGACCGAGTACCTGACGGGCATCCTGCAGGCGTTCGTGCTGGTCATTGCCATTGTCGTGCTGGACGAATCGTACGGCCCCGTCCTGCTCGTCTACAAGGCCCGCCGTCTGCGGCACGAGACGGGCAACTGGGCGCTGCACGCGCGCTTCGAGGAGTGGGACGTCAGCATCGGCGAGCTGGCGTCCAAGTTCCTGGTGCGGCCCATCCAGCTGATCCTCACGCCCATCTGCTTCCTGGTGGCCCTGTATGCCAGCTTCTGCTACGGCATTCTGTACATGCAGCTCGGCGCCATCCCCATTATCTTTGGCGAGATCCGCGACTGGGGCCGCCTCGTCGCCGTCCTGCCGTTCCTCTCGATCCTGCTGGGCGCCATCCTCGGCGCCGCCGCCAACGTCTACAACCAGACGCTCTACAACAAGGCCTACCACGCCGCCGGCAACCGCGCCGTCCCCGAAAAGCGCCTGCCGCCCATGATGGTCGGCTCCGTGCTGTTCAGCGGCGGCCAGTTCCTGACCGGCTGGACCGGCGCCCGCACCGACATCCACTGGATCGTGCCGTGCATCGGCCTCGTCATGATGGGCACCGGCTTCTTCACCATTTTCCAGGCCGCCCTCAACTACCTGGTCGACACCTTCCAGGCCTATGCGGCGTCCGCCATTGCCGCCAACACGTTCCTGCGCTCCTGCTTTGCGGCGGCGTTTCCGCTGGTCGTCACGCCCCTGTTCCACAATCTCGGCGTCGGCCCGGGGTCGAGCATTACGGGTGGCTTTGCGGCCCTCCTCATTCCGGTGCCGTTTGTCTTTTACGTCTACGGCAAGCGCATCCGGGCGCGCTCAAGGTGGTCGAAAGCGTCAGTGTTTGACTAAGGACGAGCACGAAGTGCGAGGACGGAAACATTGAAGAACAATCTTGATAGAAACTTAATAGACTGTACATAACGATAACGATACCCATTTCAAAGCTTGCTACCACCTGCCCCATCTTACTTGCTCCTCGCCGTGACCCGTGTGTAGACCTCGCTCGGCTTGTTGAACCAGTAGTTGTGCGTCTTCCACGGCCGGCTGGGATCGGCCAATTCCAGCGTGAACTCCCTCAGCACCTGCGGCACCATCTTGTACATCTCGCACAGCGAAATGTTCTTGCCAATGCAAGTCCGCGCGCCGCCGCCAAACTGGAACATGTAGCGCTCCATGTTGGCCGCGTCCGCCCGGAACCAGCGCTCGGGCACAAAGGCGTCGGCGTCCGCGCCAAAGATCGTCGGGTCGCGGTGCACGACGGCCGCGTTGACGCCCACTCGCACGCCCTCGGGAAACCACGCGCCGGCAATCTGGCGGCCGCCCGCGGGCACATGCCGGGGCAGCGTCAGGCCGACGCTCGGGTGGAGGCGCATACCCTCCTTGATGCAGGCGTCCAGGTACTTGAGCGACGCGGCCTCTTTGTACTTGATGTAGGGCACACTGAGCGCGCCCGTGGCCGTGGCCTCGTCAATGTCGCGCGTCAGCCGGTCGTAGGCCGCCCGGTTCTGCATCAGGTGGTAAAAGACAGACGACACGGCCGCGGCCGTCGTGTCCGACCCGGCAAACAGCGCCACATACACCTCGCTCTTGACTTCCGTCGGGCCAAAGTCCACCTTGTCGCCCTTTTCCCGCATCGTCGCGAACAGGCTGGCCAGAATGTCCGAGGGCTCGTTGTGGTTGGCGTGTAAGAGGGCATCCCGCTCCGAAATGCACAGCGCCGCCGCATTATCAATGTCTTTGAGTGATGTCAACGCCTTGAGGACGCGCGGCTGCACCAGAGCGCCGCCCATCAAGAACGGCGTCCGCATATACGTCGGCATCACGCTGGCCGCACACAGGATCGGCAACAGCAAATCCAGCGACTTGATGTACCCCCGGTGGTCGTGCCCGGCCTCCAGAAAGCCAAACATGCGGCTGAAGAACAGCTGCCCGACCACGTCAAAGGCATACATTTGCGACCACGCCGCCATGTCGAGCGTCTCGCCGGTCGTGGCAAACCCGGCCAGCTTGTTCAGCAGCGCGGCCGTGCACACGTCGATGCTGTCCTCGGACCGCGCAATGCTGGACATGCTGTACAGGCTGTTGACAATCTTGCGCCGGCTCGCGTGCTGCTTCTCGTCGAGGTTCGTGAACGCGTCGGGGTACCGGCACCACGCCGGCCGCCACGGCGTGTAAAAGTCGGTCTGTCCTCAGCATGCGTAGCAGACAGATGAACACCACGGAGGAAAGTCTCCACTCACCTTGGTAAACCCCGAGTTGATGCCGTAGATGGTCTTGATGGCTTCCGGGTCGGAAATGGCCACCTCGTTCGGGGCAATCCGCACAATCTTGCCGAGCTGGGCATGCAGTCTTCGTTGCGTCTTCTCCGACTCGGCCCCGCGGATCTGGCCCACCATCCAGAGCCGCGACACCGACGCCCAGAACGGGCCCGGGTACTTGGCCAGAGGGTGGAACACGCGCGCGTACACAATCCATGCTGCCCAGTAGACCGCCAGAAAGACGGTGGCGGATCCAAAGAGACCGGCCAACGACGGCCGTGGGATGTGAGACAACGACGAGTCCAGCATCGTACGAGTCAGAGCAGTATATAGAAAGGCAATAAAAAGGAACAAAATCAAACATAGGCCTCCACGTAAAGGTCAAGTAGATATACGGAAGAAGAACAGGGCATATCAAGATAATCAAATCCACTTGCACTCATGGGGATGGCAAATCATATAAATATGAAGCCATATCGACGCCATATCCAATACGCTTCTTGCTTTCGTTCAGTACTTACCGTCTCCCTCCACTAGACAATATTCTGTCGTCCCGGAACCATCTCGGCATCTTGCTGTTGCCCTGCCTGAGACATGGCGTTCTGGCTGCTATGGTGCGTCGATAGCTTCTCCCTGTGGTGAGTTACTAGGGAGGGGAAGCGTTGCTCAGAATAGCACCAACGGACCCATAGCCTGATCCCATGACCCATGTTACCCCGGATTTTAGTTTGGGTTATGAATCCTCTCGCCTTGCTCGCTTCGGGTGGAGTGTATCCTCAGCTAGACTGGACCTGCACAGGGTGAGGGACATAGGGGGTTGGACCCAACAGCTCTTGTTGGCTCTGTCGTTGGTAGGTTCCTGCCTGTTGGGTCTTGTCTGTTCTTGGGTCTAGTGGAATGTCTATATTCAATGTGTGTTAACTCTTGAGAGACAGCTTTGCAAGCCACAAATGTGTATATTTCCCGCTCGACTATAACTCTCACCTCCAGGAAATTTCACACAGAACAATACACACATCATCATCAGACTCCTGGGAAGGGGAGGGGAAGTCGATCTTTTGAATATTGTATATCGGCACTTCAAAATACGGGCATTGTTATCGGGGAAAAAAAGAAGGTATTGTTGCATCACGATCGTACAATTTTGATTTCACACCTGGGCGGAATATTCCCACCTCCACAAAATAGTACCCCAAGAAGCAAGCCAAAACGAAAGCCAGCTAACCAAAATTCAAAAGAGTCAAAGAGTCAAAGAGTCCATAACCACTAAACACCACAGAACCAAGATCAAAATTAGTAAAAATCAAAAGCAAGCCCATGCCCAAAGTATCCTAACACCCCTGATCATCGTCAACTGATTTTGGTCTTGACCATCTTGGCCCTAGTCGTTTCTCGTCATGCTTTCTCATATATTTGTAAGTCGGACATCTGTCGGTGTTCCGCCTCTTTTCCTCGTCCCTCGTCTCGTCCCCCACTCGTCAGCTTACATAGCGATCCCGCTCCGCTCCGGGCCCATGTCGGGCGGGCAAAACTGCCGCAGCATCCGCGAGCAGTACGAGCTCGCCTTGCGGCAGCGGAACTCAGTCACCAATGCATTCAGGAGGGCCATGTCCTGGCCGGCACACTGCACATTCTTGACGCCGCTGCTGCGCACGGCATTGCTGACTGTGTTGCTGATCGGCGGGATGGTGGGCGCGTCGGGGGCCGCCGTGGACGACGTGCCTGGTGGGGGCGGCAGCCCATCGTCGTTGGCGCCGCCCCGAATGCGCGCCAGGATAAAGAACGCCACGAGACAGTACTCGGGCGCGTGCCGCATAAACCCGACGGCCCGCGGCCAGCCACCGCCCCCATTGCCAGTGCCCATCGACGCGGCTGCGGTCGTGGCCGTCGTGGCGTGCATTTCGTAGAGCTCCTGGTCGCGGTACGCCGACGGCCACAGCCGGATCCAGTGTCTCAACCCAGTCTGGATGAGGGCGGCCTCGCCGCCGGGACCGGACGTATAAAGCAGCGACGTCTCCACCCGGAACGTCATGGCGTAGAGGGCCGACACAATCGTAAACATGTTGAGCACGCTGAGCCGCGAAAACGCCTGCTCGACTTCTGTTGATATGGTGCCGTGGCACAGCGTCTGGACGGCCGTGGCAACGGAGATGGGCTGCGAGCTGCCCTTTTTGTTCTTGGCAGACACGCCATTGCCATTGCCCGTGCCCGTGATGGCGGCATTGGCGGCGCGCCACGCCGAGAGTTCGGCAAAACAGGCGTCGGCGGTCTCCGCACGGAAACACGATTCGGGCGACGACAGGTCGGCTTGGAGTTCGGGTAGCACCATGCGTGGCGGGTGCCGGTAGAAGAGGGCGTAGGCCGAGTCCAGGGCGAAAATGTACGAGACAGTCCGGATCAGGGACTCGCGCAGAATGTACTCGTTCCAGTCAAAGGCGTCCCGGGAGTCGGTGCGCACGGAGCGCAGCGTCGCCGAGGAGCAGCCAATCTCGCGGGCCAGGCTGACAACGGCCGTGTATCGGTCCTGGCGCGCCCGACGCTTGGCCCGCGGTGCACCTTCCCAGGTCTGGTACAGACAGACCAAGAACGCAGCCTGCAGGCGTGCGAGCTGAGCGTTCCGCCGGGCAGTGTGCGTCGAGTTCTCCCAGGCGAGCATCATGTTGACGGCCGGGTCGGCACAGTCCTCGTG
Source organism: Sporothrix mexicana (assembly GCA_021396375.1). Classification (NCBI taxonomy): domain Eukaryota; kingdom Fungi; phylum Ascomycota; class Sordariomycetes; order Ophiostomatales; family Ophiostomataceae; genus Sporothrix; species Sporothrix mexicana. The sequence goes on from WNYC01000040.1 coordinate 180,828, forward strand.
ATCGCAATCTTCATTGTCGCAGTCGTGGCCATTAATGTCGGCGCCGCTCTCGTCCGAGTCGTTCTTGTCGTTGTCGTCGTCGGGGTCGTCGAATGTCTCCTCGACGTCGTCGTGCTCTTCGCGGAAGACCATTTCTTCGACGGCATCGAACCAAAGCCCGGGCACGGCCATTTGCCCCCGCGGGCCACGTCCACCCAGAAGGTGGTTGAGATGGCTGTGGGTGCTGTTGTTGGGGCTGTCGTCGGGCGCAAGACAGGCACCCACAAGCACCATGCACGCTAGGAGCATGGTAGGCGCCGTGGATGGCACAAACGACGGGCCGTGGATGTTGGGGCTGTTGGGGTACCAGAAGGACCAGAACAGGGCCAGGCATTTGTGGATGTTGGCCGGTCGGAAGAAGTCGTAGCAGAGCGTCTCCATGGCGGGCGACCAGCCCTCGTCGACCGGACTCTTGCTCTTTGCCTTGCCGTTCTTGCCATTCTTTGACTTGTTTGTGGCGGCCTTTGGCTGTGCGCGAGCTTGCCTTGCCAGCGTAACCTCCCGAATCTGCGAGACAATGTCGTGCGTTTTGGCCAGCAGACGCGTATTGTCTTCGTCGTCCGTGGCGGCGGCAGTCAGAGCCAGAGGTGACCAGCCAGACCAAGCAAGGCTGGCGGCTGACCGCCCACCGAGACTGCTGCCGCTCACTCTGCCGATACTCAGCATTAGCTTCTCCTGGCCGACCTGGGCAATCGTGCGCCGCTGCTCCTGGCTGCCGCAGTGGAACGAGTCGACGAGGCCACTGGTGCGTGTGATGCGCTCGAGGAACGAGAACTCGCAGAGCGCGGACAGGTCGACCTCGGTTGGGCGGCGGATCAGGCGCAGCATGAGTGCCGACGACTGCTGGAAGTTGTTTTGTTGTTGTTGCTGCTGCTGCTGCTGTTGCTGTTGTTGGATATGGTGATATGTGACGGTCGGGTGCAGGTATGTGTACTGCATGTAGTCTGGTTGTTGTTGCATCATTGGTGCAGCTGTTGTCGTCGGCATAGCCGTGGTCATGGCTGTCGGCATGGCTGTTGTGGCCGGCAGGGGCATCATGGGCATGGAGGCCGAGGCTGTTGCTACTCCTGCATCGGCAGGATTCATACCGACGCCCAAAACGTCCATCAAGTCACCATTGGGCGCACCAAGTCCGAGGTCCATGTTGAGATCCAAGTTGCCGACGGCGACGCCGCTCATGTTGCCCATGTTGACGGCATCCATATCCACCCCGTCCAAGATCCAATCGATCTCGTTTGACGTGAAGAGCGGAAGTGACGGGTCGATATGTTGTGGTTGTGCGGTGTTGCTGCTGTCTGCATCGCCGACAATGCTGGTCGTGCTGGCCGAGCTGTGTGTTTGTGCTGCTCCGGCAATGCTCGCTGCTCCTGAGCTTGCTGTCTCGGACGAGGCTGGCGATGTTGTGTCTATGACCTCCACCAATGTGTCCACCGAAACCGAGTCGGGAATGCTGACAATCGTGTCGACGATTCCAGTGGATGTGGATGAGGTTGTCGTTGAGTTGTTGGGGGCCGGCACGGCCCGCGTATATGTGCATGTCCGCTTGCTCCGGACACACGTCTTGCAAGGGTCGGTAAAGGTACAGGCCCGCTTGAGACGGCAGCACCGGTCGCAGGCCTGGGGTTTGCGGCCGCGGGTCTTGGGCACGACGTGCGGCGTCTCTAGCGCTTGTCGACGGCGGACGGCACAGGTTGTCCAATGGCGCTTGAGAGAGTCGCTGCGGTTGAAGAGGCGGTGGCAGAAGAGGCAGGAAAAGCCCTTGTGCTTGGGGTCTTTGGCCTTGCGCGTCTTGGGGTCGGGTGTCGCCGTGGATGTCGTCGAGGCTGTTGTTAGTATCGGGGTCGTCGTCGGGGCCGCGATGTTCGTATCCCTGGCTGGGTCCATCGCGACGGCTTCCGGCCGTTTGGCGTCGGACGTTTCCATGCTGTCTTGGTTTGTCGTCGTATCTGTCGTCAATCGTCAAGTGCTAATCGTCGATGCGGACGTCGTCAACGTGAGTGTCGTCGGCTCGGTCTGGCTCGGCAATAATACAACGAGGCAGAGTCGTATTCAGAGTCGTAATCGAGGCGAGACGCCGCAGGAATCCAGTTTAATTTCCGATTTTCAGCCAAAGGAAGGGACCAGAGGCGTGGAAAGACATTCGCAGGGAGAGCTTGAAGGCGTGAAGCACCGGCATCCAGCATCCAGCATCCAGCATTCAGGCATTCATTCGGACTTCATTCAAACTTCAGATATGAGTTGTGGTTCTCGGTGGAATCCGGGGAACAAACGAGTGTCAAAAAAAAGGAGAGAAATGCGGGGAAGCCGACTGGCCAGTTGATTGAACGAGGAAAGAACGAACCAGGTGAAGCCTTTCTCTTTCCTCTGTTGCCCTTGTCTGCCTTTCCGTCTTTCTATTGTATGGAGTACTTTTGTGGCTCCTATTTCGCACTAAAAGGAGAAGTGGAAAAAGTGTAAATAGTGGGACAGAAGGCTGGAGGTTGGGAAGGTGCGATGGAGCTGTGTTTCTGTGACCCGGTGAGCCTGGATATGAGCTGGACAGTTCAAACAGAAAGCTGAGAGCAAGTGGCGCGAAATAGCGCAAATTGGCAGGCGCGAACAGCCAATGGGTATCGCGCTTGCCTGTCTGCAGTCTGTCTTTGCCTCAAACACCATCGCCACCCTGACGCTGTCCAACGCCAAATGCACTTCCTGTTGGTCCATGACAAAGAAACGACAAAACACCAAAAAGTACGACATACCAAGACGACCGATATCTGAGACCCCTCAAAACGCCCTAACCTGGCCATGCAGTTTCTCGACCGGCCGAGACTGGATTTGGCTTTAGCACCAGGATGCTGTACCACACGCCCGGGTCCCAGTCGGGCGAGAGAGAAGAGGGAGACAGCTGAGAAAGCTGAGAAAGCTGGGATGGAAGAGCGGGAAATTCCCACACATCCCTTGCCCCGTTTATTTGGCATCGACAACCAATACGATTGATCCTGTTCGTTGTGCATCTGGTGAGTGTTGACATTGTAACGCCTTGCTTGCATCACTCTCAATTGGTTCAACGTTCAACGGGCATTCTTGAGCTTTATCGTGAGAAATTGTGAATTGATACTGATCAATTGTCTATGTACGGAGTACTGCTAGATATCTTGAGACCTGCCTGCTACGCACCCTACAGAGTCCACTCCTCCTTCTTGTACTTCTTGGGCCACACGCCCGACTTGCCCGGCGCCATAATGCCGTTCGGGTCGACCGCGTTCTTGATGACCTCGTTGAACCGCAAAAAGCTGCCATTGTTCCAGTTGTACGTGCCCATGATCTGGTCCATGACCGCCAGGTGCGTGCGGTACTCGCCCCAGCCGCGCCGCGCGCAGTCGTCAATCAGCGTGCGGATCAGCCAGTGCGCGCGGCGCTTCTGGTCCTCGTCGCGCTTGTCAAAGACGATGCACACAATGTGGTGCATCTCGCGCATGCCGATTGTAAAGGTGCCGATAAAGTCGAGCTCGGCCTCTTCGCAGCGGCGGCGCGTCACCTCGTACTGGGCGACGGCATCCTCGCCGCGGACAGGGGCAATGGGCGAGAAGAAGAGGTGGGCGCCGTTGGGCAGCCACGAGACCCAGCGGAGCTCGTCAAACGTCGGGATGCCCTGCATTGTCAAATCGCGAATGCGGAGAACGGAGCCCTCCGGGGTCTCGTCCTTGAAATAGAACTTGGCGCCGGGGATGGCCGAGAACGAGCCCTTGATCGCCGCCCACAGCGCGTTGCGGACGGGCTCGGGGCCGTACAGCGCGCCGTAAAAGTTCCACCGGCCCAGACCCAGCTTCTCGGCAATGGCGTCGAGCTCCTCGTCGTTGAGCACGCCCTTCTTGTCGGTGTAGCTCGTCTTGGGGCCCATGACGGCAGCGTCCATTGTGATGTGGCGGATCGTGGGCACGTTCTGTAGGACCATGGCCAGGCGCAGCGGGCGGATGATGTCGACGGCCTGCTTGAGATCCCCGTCCTTGGGCAGCGTGATGAGGTACGACTGGTAGCCTCCCGGGTTCGGGAACAGCCACATGCCCATCTTGGTGACGATGCCCAGGTTGGACTGCGTGAAGAGGCCGTCGACATATGGACCAAAGCCGTAGGGGAACAGCTGGGCGGACGAGTTCCACGGCTGGTCCTCGGGCCTGAGACCCATTGCGGACGGCTTGAGCGGGTCAGGCAGTGCGCCCATGCCTGTGCGGATCAGCTCGCCCGACGGCAGCACCACCTCCATGCCGCTGTGCATCATAAAGTGGTCGCCGTATGGCGTGTAGCCGACGCCGCGCTCCAGCGTGTTGCCCAGGATCGAGCCGCCACCCAGATCCGGAACATCGATCCACAGCTTGTCGCGGAGGTTGTTCTCCACCAGATAGTTGTGCATGTCCAGGAACGTCACGCCGGGCTCGACCAGGCAGTACGCGCCCTCGACATTGACCTCCAGGATCTTGTTCATGTTCTTGCCCATGTTGAGCACCAGACTGCCACGGACACGCGGGCCGGCACCGCCATACCCAGAGTTGCGGCCAATCGAAATGGGCCACAACGGCAGCGACAGCGGGTTGGCCAGGCCGACAATGGCCTGCACATCGGCCACATTGCGCGGCGCCACGACGGCCGAGGCCATGAAGTAGTCCTGGTCCATAATGTGGTGCGGGTCGTGCGTGTGCGTCGGGTCCTCGTACGACTTGTCGTCGATCTGGTCCATGGACACAATCACCTCGACGTTGTCGGCGCCAACGACGGCCGTGACGTCGTGGATAAACTTGTTGAACTGCTCGAGGTCGACGCCGGGTGGCAGAGCCAGCGGCGCCGAGCCAGCAGGGCGAGAAGGGAGAGAGGACATGTTGTGATGAGAAATGCTTGATGAAGAGCAATGCTTGATGACGAGGACTGCTTAAAGGTCCGAAGCTGAGTAAAAGGCGAGATATGATGAAACTAACAGAGAAACAGAGAGAAACAAAGAAACAGATGCAGAGCCAACGCTCCCTCGATACCACAAAACGGCAGCAGAGCAGTTTGTATTTATGCGAACCTGCTTGCATATCATTTCCATTGACCACTCATCTTTGAACACACAGCACTCGTCTATTGGCCTTGTTATTGTTATCCGCCGTCTCCTCACTTGCACGGCACGCTGCATCTCCGCGTTCGACCCCGGACTCTCCACATCTCCCTCAACGTCGACATCCTTCTTTGATACGCCGTCCTCTGCTCCGCACGTCAATCACCTCTCCACACTCTTTGTTTTCCTGGATGCCAATTGATGTTGCCGACAATGTGACCCCTCTTCAACTGTGACGCTGCCAGTTGCACCACTTACACCCACGTACACATATCTGGGCGCTGCGGTCGATGTGGGAATTCCCCGTTTCCCGTCCCTCACTCTCTGTTTTCATATTTATCTTCTCCAGTTTGCATCCCCGTATCCCGTCGTCGCACTGCGGCCCGTGGCCCTGGTCTGTGTTGGCGTTGTTTTGTTTGTTGGCGTTGTGGGCGGTGGCCCGCCGTCTGCAGATCAGGGGAAATCCCACGGACATCAACGAACGACTCGAGTCAGAGTTGACGTCGACATACACTTTCTTTTCCCGCCCTACCCCAGAACCCCAGAAAGAAGACAACCCCAGACCCCAGACTTCCCCAGATACACAGTGCCCCTCGACAGGCCTCACGCTCCGACACACAAATAATACCCGCCCCACAGGTCGCCGCACGGCACACGGCACAGGTTGCTCGCCAACAATGCCAGCTGGCGGGGCCCATCACAGATGACCGTGTCGTCTGTCGTGTTTCCAATGCGCGTGTTCCACCGCCGCAGGTCGTCTTTCGAAATGCCGGCAGCGTCGGCTACGCTGCCACACGTCGACCCATCCTCTTCCTCTCCGTCCTTTTGGTTTGTGGCCGTCGGCCGCGGCGTCTTGTACCAGCGGTGGCAGCCCGGGACGACGCCCGGCAGGATGGGCGACGGCGTGGCGGTGGACTCGAGGATGACGGCCGAGGGTGTGGGCGATCCATCGACCGCGTTGGAGCAGGCGGCAGTCTGCGTTTCGGTACGGACAAGTGTCTGTGTTTGTGTCACTGTGGACGTTTTGACCGAAATGTCGGGCTGTCTTGTCACGGTCGTTGTGGAAGTCACCGTCTGCGTCGACATGTCAACCGGTGTGCCGTTGGCCACCGCCATGGTCTTTGTTGTCGTCGACGTCTCCCAGTGCGTGGCCGTCAGAATGGTCCGGCACGTCGAAGGCACTGGCGTGGGCGGCTGCGACATGCAGATTGTGCACACCGGACAGACTGGGCACTTTGTTCCGCTGCCAGCTTCGCCTGTCGGGTTCGGTGCTCCGCCAACACCGCTTGTGCCCCCTCCCGGATTGCATGTTCCAGCCGACAAGTCGCAGCCCTGCCCACAGTACGTGTCGCCGCTACCGCAGTAGCCATGAGCAGAACAGCAACTGCCCCAGGTCGAGCCGGCACAGGTGAGGCCAGTACTGCCGCCACAAGTGCCGTCATTGCTGATTTGGAGGGCACCAACAACCGGAGCAAGGAGCAGCGCTGGGATGATGGAGATCCACCTTGATCGGTGTGGGCGAGCCATGTTCACACGGTGTCTAGAAGTCTAGAAGTCTGAATTTGACGAGCCAACCTCGTTCTGGAAGATGACACGCCACACGCAATTGTAGCCGAGATGCATGTCCCTCTTATGGGAGCAGTGGCTGCTGTCTGCCACGGCTGCCGATTTGACAGGATTCAACCGGGATGGTACGTGCTAGACAACACACAGCGGCACATGGCGGCACATACAATTCAATAAACAAATAAACGGCACGCATAGAACTCAACCGGGATGGTTCTTTGAACACGCAGACCACGCGGCACAAAAGCTTGTCTTTGTATATTTTCCGTATATTACCGGGGAATAGGAGAGTAAAAACACCCGAGACGAGAAACGTTGCTATTCTCCGCCTTCTTTGCCTTCTCCAACCCGAAGATCGAACCAGTGCTGTAGCATCGCTGCAAAAGGATGGACAGACAATGCCTTTTGTACTGCTATTTCCTCGAACTTTCCAGGATATTCTGCCTGCAATTGTACTCGCATGTTCCGCGCCTGATGTGCTGTGCTTGGGGTCGCGAGGTACAGCTGTGTAACACGCATCAAGATGCGTGGAATTGGATGTGCAGAGTCTTCTTTTATGGCAAGAGCACTGCCGCCCACTGTCTGGCCCGTGTCTGAATTCAAAATCTTCTCTGCGTCTTCCAACAGACCATAAATGGCACCGAAGCATGTTGTTGGGTCTGGCTTGGTCACGGGCAATGCACTCTCCAGGTCAAAACAGGGCGGCGCTTCTCGACCGCCGGCTTTGGCCGACTTGAGAGCCTCCCACCGGGCCCAGGCTATGCACGACCAGTACAGTACTGGCCGCGGAGCTTGCGGTCGGTGTAGGCCGAGGGAGATGGCCATGGTACACGCCGCCGTGACCATCATCGGTGCTTGCAAGCCGGCCAGTTCCGGGCAGCAGAGCAGAAGCAGCAAGGCTTGCAACGTGGACATGGACGGCCGGGCGCACAGATCGTGGGCATCAAAGCATTCGCGGACCGACTCGATGATGCCAGGGCTGAGCTGAGACGTGTCCACGTCAGGACATGTCAGTGTCGACAGGAGACAGATGGCGCGCGTGAGAAGCGGCGGTGCAAATGGTGTGCGGCCCACGAGATCAGCCCGCTCAACAACCGGCCACTGAGGCGCAATCTTGTCAAAGTACCTGGCATGTGTTAGACGAGAGAAGAGCAGGTTGGTGGATTGATGATTGATGATTGATGATGCCTACCAGTCCAGCATCGTTATCAATGGTGCCTGTAATGGCTGCGGCAGGTCCAGGCTGTAGTTGCTGGACCCGCTGTCTGCTGCCGACGAGGTGCCGCTCTGTACTGCTTCATCCGCGTCCTTGCTCCGTTGCGGGACGACTTGGCCGTCGACCGTATTGTCGGCGCTGGCGAAGGTGCACTCAATGCGACGTCGAGTGCAGTTGGCGCAAGGGATGCCTTGCAAGCATCTTGGGTCGGCTGTAAGTATGAAACCTGAAGTCTGGAATCACGGGGAAAGGGACACCATTGTCGGTCAAGATCTCGACAACCTACCGCTTCTTTGACGCTTTGCACTGGTCGCATGCAATCGATGCACGGAGCCGTTTCGGGCTGGGCGCGTCGAGGGGCATTTTGCACGTCGTATCACGGAGGCTGAATGAATGGAGGAGAAGTCAATGCGCAGCGACATTTGGCCGACATTTTAGCACATTCAGCACCATCACCGGATGCGCCAACTGCCACGAAGCCCCACCGTCTGTTAGCGACTCGGCACTAACACATGACCAACAGTGGTCCAACCCCATAAATCAACAACCTCATAAAACTCCTAATGCATGCATCAACCGTGGTCCTTTAATATTTAAATAATCAGCGGCCGTTGCTGAAAATAACAGTATACCCACTCCAAGCCTTACTCGAGGCTTCTGCTATGCCTTGCGGTTGTTCTGCTGTTTACGAGCCTAGGCCTGGCCACCGTTGCCAATCGCTTGCTCAATATGGATGCCTCTTAATGTTCGGCCTTGAAGCATATCAAAATTATGTGCAAGGTACAAGCTTTTCTTTTCATAGGCCACATGTTGCTTTAATCTACCAATACAAAATATTTCTATAAAATGTATCGCGCAGGCCAAGTCTTGGCTGTAAGTTTGATTTCAAAACAGAACGGGAAGCAAGAGAAAACGACAGTGATAACGAACGCACTAGAGTGTTGGACTGGGATCTGAATTTTGCTACAGTGATACAATGTACTGCATTTTTAGCGCATGATGTCTCTGATAGTCACCTAGCGAGTCTACCAACTGCTTGTGTTAGTGGCTTCAACACTGGGTTCAAGTTCAAGTTCAATCTTCTACCCTTTCACTCAGTACACATCCTCATTCCTCATTCTTGATCCATTCTTGTGCTATTGCGTGGATTTCAAAATGAAGAATCCCGTCGTAACATGCGACTCTTGCAAAAAGTAGGTCGATTTGTCTATTGTGTCCATCACGCATCGAGTTCCTTACTGACAGCGTCAGGCTCAAGCTCAAATGCAATTGGGACCGCTCGCCATCGTTCCAGCCGGCATGCGGACGCTGCCAAACATACGGGCTTCCGTGCCTCTTTGGCGGGTCGGTGTGGGCGGCGGCAGCACTCAAGGACGTCGTCGCCTCGTTCCCCGGCGCGCCGTCGCGGCGACTCTACTGGGGCGCGGCGTCCAATGCGGGCGGCCATCCGCTGGATCTCCACACGGAAGCGCCGCCGCCGCCACCGCAACCGCACACCCAGCAGTCCGGGTTTGCACGGCCGTTGAGCCCAGGGCCGTCTCTGCCACCAGCGGCAAGCAAGGCCCTGCGGAAGACGCGACTGCTGATCAACTCGAATATGAGAACGCATCTTTACAATGTCTTTTTCGACCATATCCAGCCGGTCGTGCCCGTCGTGACCCGGCAAAGTCTCGCCGAGGGTCCAATGGGTCCAACGGGTCCAACGGGTCCAATTCCTACCCTCCTTGACGCCGCCATTCTCGGCTTGGCTGCACGGCACCATTTGTCCATCTCATCGACGCGCGACTTTCTGCACATTCGAGATGTCATTTTGGACGAGCTCAAAGACACGCTGTGCAATTTTCGCCGGCCGTACACGCCCCAGATACAGACTGTACAGGCCCTGTTGATTTTGACACTCCAACTCGAGATGTGTACAAGAGCACACGATGACCTGCCGAGCATTTCGTTGCGGGTGGCCATGGCTTGTCGCATGGCCCAGGATCTGGGGCTGCACAGGTCGTTTGATGCCGGCTACAAGGGCGGCAGTCTGGACCAGAACATCTGGGCCATGTGTGTATACAGCGACACGGTACACTCGGCTACCTTTGGCCAAACGGCACAAATTGCATCTTCCGTGACCGAGCGTCTGGCAGAGGATGTTTACATGAAGGCAACGAATCTTCTCGAGCTCGCGGATACCATTCCAGAGGGAGCTGAACGCCAGGAAATGATGGCCCGGGCAAGGTTTTTCCACTTGGTCGGCCTCATGTGCGGCCTGCGGAAGATCGTTCGATGCTTCTTCAGCGTCAACCCATCAAAGACAGTATCTGTTCAGGACAAGGCTACAGACATGTTTCACGTTTTGTCTGACTTGCATCATCGGTCAGAAGAAATGATGCATAGCCATCCAGGCGCATACAACGATGAAGCCATCCGCTGGGCACGTCGGTTGGCTGCCACCAATCGTGTCCTTTTCTCGATCGGCCTACGTTCCGTCGCAAACGAGGATGGTCCTCTCGGTCCTCTTGTTGTATCTAGCACCTCAACCCTTGTCGAAGACGCTTGTCAAATTGTCGAGTGGACAACGCCTGCAGCTTTGAGAGCCACAATGGGCCAGATGTTGATTGTCCTCTATGGGACTTCACGGTCACTGATGGTCGTCGTTGACGCGTTACGAGGAGCACGGCGCGATCCGACTGCTTTCCCACCTGATCAGGTTGCCCGCCTTGAAAGCTGCACTGTTCACGCGGCATCTCTAATGGAGTTTCTTCTGCGGAGCGGCAGCTGGAGCGCCTTTTGGACCCAGGGCCACAGCATACGGGCAATTTTGGCACGACTCGACCAGCCCAATGACGCAGATAGTCGACTCTTTCCACAAGCAGCGGTTGGTTTAAATCCTGCACCGGCTCTTACCGACAACTCGCCACCCCAGCTCAGCCCAAGCTTCCCCATGGGCCAGACAGGAAGCGCCGGCATTATCTACGCCAGTATGCCGATGATGGACCCCTCGGCAATGCCAATTATCGACAACAACATGGCAAATATGGCAAATATGGGCAACACAGGCAGCATGTTTCCGTCGACAAACTGGGACGACTTCTTTTTCAACTACGTCCAGGAGTACGGATGGTTCACCCAACCTGGACTCATGGGCGACAATAACGACGGAGACATGTATGCTGATTATGTATTTGAAGACCACAATATGTAGATGGCTTCTTTTATGAGTGCTACGAATATATTTTAGAAATATACCCAACATCGTCCAAAGCCCTCCACTTTATTGCCTACTGTCTAGCTATAACGTCAAGCATCCACCTCGATATGCGTGACGATGACCTGTGCCTTTTCGTCATGAATCTCGACGCCCTTGCACTTGTACGTGGAAAAGTCCTTGACCGAGACGTTCTAGTTTGTTAGCAATCTTCAAATATCATTTCCAGATATCATTTTATGGGAACGTTGGAGACGTACGTTTGCAAACATTTCGTCGAGTTCCTCAAGGCTGCGGCCCTTGGTCTCGGGGAGGTAAAAGTAGGCCCAGACGAAGCCGAGCAGCGACAGCGGGCCAAAGATGAAGCCGACCTTGGCGCCCAGGTTGGCGGCGTCCGTGTTGATGAGGTACGGGAGGACAATCTGGATGACAAGAGTGCCGGCCCACGTGCAGGCCGTGGCCAGACCCTGGGTTCGCGACCGCAGCGTGTTGGACGCCACTTCCGAGGTGACAATCCAGGCGACAGGGCCCCAGGACCACGTAAAGACGAAGCCAAACAGACAAGTGAACGCCACAAGACACTGGGCGGCCGCCGTGCTTCCAGGGTCGGCGGTGCCGACGGCGGCAAAGACAAACATGCACACAGCCTGGAGAGCACCGCCCCACAGCAGAATGGTGCGGCGGCCCATGTAGCGCACGCTGGGGAACATGGCAATGATGCCGGCCAGCTGGCAGATCTGGACAACGATGCTGACAACGAACGCATTGCTGACACCGGACACGGAGAAGAAATAGGTGCCGTAAACATTGATAAACGAAATGCCAGACAGCACCTGCCAGGTGACACAGCCGCAGGCAATATGCGTGCGGCGGGCATCGGTTCCGCGGAAGATGGCGGTGATGCTGTCCCAGGCCGAGCTCGATCCAATCGCCTTGGCCTGGCGCTCGGCCTGGATATGGGCAGCAATGTCCTGGATCTCGTCGGCAATGTGGGCGTCGCTGTACTGCTTTCCGCGCAGGCGACGGACAGACTGCACGGCCTTTTCGGAGTTGTCCTGGGTCATGAGCCAGCGAGGGCTCTCCGGCACAAACCAGACAAAGACACAGATGACAACGGGGAAAACGAGCTGCGTGAGGAGAGGAATGCGATAGGCCCAGCGGGTCGGCATGGCGTGGGTGCCTTGGTTGATGCAGACACCCAGAACCTGGCCAATATTGATGCCCGTCTGGTAGAGGCCAATCATGACACCTCGCAGGTGAGCTGGTGCCACTTCGCCGTTGTAGACAGGCACAAAGTTGGATGCAAAGCCAATACTGGCACCGGCAAAGATGCGGCCAACATAGAGAGCGCCAAGGTTGGTCGAGGTCACCTGCATGAGGACACCAGCAATGGCCACGGCGCCGGTACAGAAGAGCCCGATGCGGCGGCCGAAACGGCTGCCAATGTAGCCAGAAGCGAAACTGGCCAGGATACAGCCAACAATGACGAGACCACCAAGTGCCGTCTGTGTGCTGGCTGCAATCCCATAGGCTCCCGTGGCAGGATCGTATGTGCCATAATCTTGAAGGAACGGCGTCATGGCCATGAAGCCGCCGAGCTCTCCGGTGTCAATGCCGAACAACAAGGCGCCGGACATGACAAAGAGGCCGATCAGCAGCGGGCGGACCCGGCTGCCGGTGTATTTTTCGGTGGTGGACATGTTGGCTGTGTTGTGAAGGTGTTGTCGAATGTGTGTCCAGGAAAGAAAACGATACTGCTGTGTTAATGTCCTCATCCAACGTTTATGTTGATCTTCCACGGCTTATATATATCTCGAATGCCGGCCGGAGTCCATTCGTCCTCATGCATACGCGGACATAGGCCAACTGTGGGGATCTGGGGAAGGCAAATGAGGAGAAAGGAGAGCGGAGATGAATGAAAATTCAAAATAAAAGTTAAATCAAGGGAAGAAAAAAGAAAAGAGGTCGAGTATCCCTTGGTCTCGGCCCATCACAGGATGCTAGTCTGGAGACCCCATGCGCGGGTGAACCTTTCAGTCGGGTCATCGCCGGCGAGCCGCCATGACTGTTCAGAGTATGCGGCTCGTTTTGTCTCACAATATTTCAACAATATTTAACCGTTTTCTCTCCTCGTCCAAGGGGTAGACCATGTCTGTGGAGAATCTGGGGAAGACAGCCTTTGAAAATCAAAGAAAAGTCCAAAGTAGAACAGAATAAATCATGAGTAGTGGCTAGTTTGTGTCGGCTGGCCGCCGATGAGCCGCCATGGCCACTCCCACGCTAAACCCACAGCGGACTGCTCCACAATGGCGTAGACTGTAAAAGACCAAAAGGCGGAGTCTAGCCCATTGGTCAATCGGCGTGCAACCGCCTGTGCGAGGCTCGTATGGACGTCGGTAGACGATGACGGCAAGAGCTGAAGGATGGAGAATAAGGAGACAATGGAGGATATAAATATTAAAGATTGGTAGTGCAGTAGCATCCAGTAGCGGCCGTGTCGTACGTACTATTAATATGCAGTCTATGCCGCATTCAAACTCAAACAGATCGAAAAACGAAAAAAAGAGAAAAACATGACAAAATCCGCCAACAATATGCAAAAATGCTAACAAAGGAAAACACCAAAATGAATGAAAACCGATGCCGAATCTCTCCCTCTCTCACAGACCCGGTGCTTTGGTCGGCTGGCAGACACAACCCTGCCCCTGGATGCTTGTGACAGGCGGGGCGGCGCACGTGTCGGCGGTCGTCCAAGGCGTGTCCGCGCTTTGACCCCTCCCGCCACCGCCACCATTGGCACCACTGGCACTATTGCTTTCGTTTCCAGAAGCAGAAGCAGAGGCAGAGGCAGACTCTGCACGCACCAGCACCGAGATGATCTGGCCGGTCGAAAGCGCAAAGGGGCGGTGGCCCAGGACGCGCAGCAGGCTGGTGATGGCGCCGCTGTGGCTCGTGAAGCTGACCCAGGTGCTGCTGTCCGTCGTAAAGACATCGTCCAGCAGCTGCTGGCTGCGCGCGTCGTGGGCGGCGGGGGGCTCGTCGGTAGTCCCTGTCCACATGGGGTCGTGCTCGGCGAAGCCGGCCTCAAAGACAAACGAGGGGAACGCGCCCTGCAGGCTCGTCTTGGTGGAGCGGCGGTCGCAGGTGTGCGTGCTCACGTCCTCGCGCAGCTTCTCCTTGACGGTCGGCTTGAAGGGCGACTCGGCGGGCAGCGACAGGCCGCCGAACGTGAGCTGGGCCGTCTGCAGGCACCGCGTCAAGGGGCTGACATAGTAGCGCTGCGGCGCGGGCTGCTTCTGGTTCTGCAGCTGGGCGGCCCAGACGTCGTGGGCGCGCGTCGCCTGAGCAGCGCCGACGGGCGTCAGGTGCGCATCGTTCCAGACGATCGGCGTGGCTGCGGTCGTGTCGTTGGCGTTGCCGTCTTGCTGCGCCCAATAGCAGTTCCAGGCAGGCGTTCCATAGAACGCTTCGGCCACGTTGTGGTCGCCCTCGCCGTGGCGGCCCATGAACAGCACCTTGTAAACGGCGCCCGAGCCCGTCTCGACGGCGGCCGCGTTCAGGTCCTCAACGTACCGCGCAAAGCGCTGCCACTGTGTCTCGCGGTCGCTGTCGCTGCCGCCATTGCTGTCCGTTGGATAGGCGCGATCAATGAGGCCAAAGTTGGTAGTTGCGTAGTCAAACCCGTCGGCGTGGGTGCTCGATTCGCTCTGTAAGAAGACGCCCTTGACGACCGAGTATGTGTAGCCTTTTGCTGCTCCTCCGGGTCCCGACGACGACGACTGTGCCCAGGATGCCATGACGTCTGGCTGCGGCCAACCAGACATGGAGCGGGAGAGGGCCAGGATCGTCACAACCGCCGCCAAGAGGACAAGGACCCGGCGAAGGGGGAAAGAGAGGACCATTGGAGAAGAGAGAGTGGTGCAGAGAGACTGACGGGACGGGACGGGTTGGAGATTGTCGATTGTCGATCAGAGAAAAGAAAGGCGAGGGAAAAGACAGGAAAAAGAAAGACAAAGAAAGAAAATGACGGGAACTGGCGCTGCGATGTGCTGTGATGTGCTATGATGTGCTGAAGATCACAATAGGTGGAGTTGCCCGAATGGTGGAGAATTCACAGGTCTACTCAGTGCCCCTAGACGAAAGTTTAACCAGAGCTGACGACAAAATCACGAAATCAAGAACCCAAAATCTCCAGAACGTGGCAATGGGAAAGTAAGATGCTGATGGAACCGGCAGGTGCGGCAGGAACGGGAACCAGGACAAGGTAGGAACGGCAGGAACAACTGAGTGGTGGGCGCTGACATGTCCGTGACAGGACACCAGACTGACTGGGAAGGAGCAACCAGGATCCAAGCGAACCAGGCACGACGAAGGAAGCAAAACGACGGGGGAAAGGGCCTAACAAGGCCTAAAAAGATTTAGGCACTCTCAGCAACACCTAAAACGTCATTTAGTTGCCCTCCAGAATGGGGTACAGACTGATACAACACTGGAAAACGTGTGAAATAGTGCGGAAAATGGCAAAACAATGCAGAAAAAACGTGTGAAATCGCGTCGCTCGTGGCGCAACAGTGGATCTTTGGCCTTCCGCTTTGATCGCCAGCTTTAATTCATCTCCTCATCTCCGCAGTTTTATTGGCCACGAAAAGGGCATAAAGGGGCTGAATGCAGCTTAATGGGGTTTTAAAGGGGTTTAGGGGGCGGTGGCAAGTTACTGAGTCGTGATGGGCAGTAAAAGTCGAGAATAGGAAAATAGAGGGGCCTTTGGGGCAATAGACCAGAGACGAGGCCGGTTCTAGAACAAATGCAGGAGAGCGAGGAGAGCGACCAGGACGACAAGGAGATGGATCAGAAATAGAGGAGAAAATAGAGGCAAAAAAAGAGGAGACAGACCGAGCATGGACCAGGATCTGGACTGGCAAATGTCAAAATGTCGGCAACGTCGCCAATGCTACAGTAATTCCGCCCAGAATTCACCCCAAGTCACTATTCTTCAGCACAGGCCAGCCCTTCCAGAATAGGCAACGAGTACGACGTACGAGCCTGGTACAAGAACTACAGCGGGTGGGGAAGCAGTCGGTTCGCCGCCGATGGACCGCCCCTGTCTCCTCTGTTCGGTTCCTTTCGACTTCTCTGAGCTCTCTCCGTCTCTCACTCTCTCTCCCCTCCACTTACACCACTAACCCTGGTACAGCTTTGGCTCCTGCGGTACGTCGGCGTATTGCCGCCTGAAGTTGAGAGACACATGTCGGCAGACACGGGGTGCGTCACAGAATGACGACTGCGGAGAAGCCTGTAGAGTAAACAAAGTTTTCTGAAGATAAAGAGAAAAATGAGGAACTTATTCTTCGAAACTAACTCACGCCGCGTGTGAATAAAAAAAAAATGAACCGTTGACCAGAAATACAGTAATCCTTGCATCCGCCGGATACTCTCTCATCGCGATCCGTCTTACATTGTCAATATCTTCTCCGTTCCGGCATATATCGGTACACAAAATACACAACCCCCCATATATATCCGTCGGCAGCACACAACCCGTTGGACGGTCGCACACGAGATTCTCCTCCAAGCTTCCTACTCACATTTGAATTCACTTGCATCATCACGACGACATCAGCAACCCTCAAAATGGCCTCACGAAACGGCCAGGTTCTGTCTCTGGACAACTTCGCGGCGCCCAGGACACTCCAGGTGCCAAACGGCCCGACCATCAACGGGTTCGTTTCGACACATGGCGTGGCCAACTATCTCAACATCCCCTATGCATACATCCCAGCACGGTTTCGCACAGCCAGACGCATCGACTTGGCGGACTTGCCAGCAGACAGCGAGCTCGATGCCACAAAATATGGCCCTCGGTGCCCACAGCCTGCGGACGACATCCACATCCTAATGTCGCACATGTTTGAGCAACTGCCCATGGCCCAGTACACCGAGGAGTTCTCCTGTCTCGATGTCAACATCTACACGCCCAAGGATATCCCACATGGCACGACGCTGCCCGTCTTTGCATGGATCCACGGCGGTGCATTCCGCGCCGGCGACAACACGACCGAGTTTGACGGCAACCACTTGGTGGCCCGCTCTGTTGCCCTTGGCCAGCCCATGATTGTTGCCACGATCAACTACCGCCTCGGTATCTTTGGCTTTACCACGTCAAAGGAAATCGACGAGGAAGCACGGGCCGCCGGCGAAACAGCGCCCATCCGCAGCCAGGGCACCAACGACCAGAAGCTGGCCCTGCAATGGATCCAGTCCAACATTGGCCTGTTTGGCGGCGATCCGGCCAGAGTAACGGTTGGCGGCGAGAGTGCTGGTGCCATGTCTGTCCGCTACCTCTTGCGCTGCCGGACCGACAAGCCGCTGTTTTCACGGGCGCTCATCTGTTCGGCACCTGACGTGGGGTCCATGCTCCGTCAGGCAAGCAGCGGCCAAGCCCAGTTTGATGCTCTCGTCAAGGCTGCCGGGATCGCAGAGAAGGCTCCGTATCAGGTCAAGCTGGCCGCCCTGCGGAGCTACAGTGCCGACCAGCTCATCGGCATGTTGCCGGCGGAAATGGCTCAAGGTCTGCCGACGCCGTTTGTCGATCCATCGTGGTTTGACGACGACGGCGACAAGCAACTCGAGGACCATGTTCTCCCACCGCCCGACTACTGGTCGCGGCTGCCCTCGTGGTGCTCTGAGATCATTGTCGGCAGCACCAAGGACGAGTCGGCCCTGTTTCTTGGCCGGCCCGAGAGCGTCGCCTGGACGGAAGATGAAGCAAAGACAATGCTGGCCAATGTGATCTCCAAAGACCCCGCCCAGCCCAACACACCGCTCGTCGACGCCATCTGGAACGCGCCCTCGGTCCAGGGCGCATCGACGCCCTTTGGCCGCGTTGTGGCTTTTGCTACACACCTCTTTAGCGGCGGCCCTACTCATGCTTTTGCAGCCGCTGTCAGTCGCCAATGCCCCGACCACAAAGTCTACATGTACTCGATCGATCTGGTTGATCCATTCCCTGGAACGGCCAGTGATGGCACTCTCCTCACAAAAGACGACAAGCCTGGTCCCCTCTCTGGCTTTGCGTGGCACTCGTTTGGCAATGCCATCATGTTCAACCAGCCCGCCTGCCAAAAAGACGCCGAGCTGGGACAGACGACCGACAGGATCACTGCAGCTCACATCAGCCTCGTCAATGGAAACGGAGGCAGCACGGCCGGCTGGGAACCCTTTGGGATTGCCGGGAAGCGCATGAGCTGGAATGGCAGCAAGATTGCCATGGTGGAGGTGGGACTGACGGCATTGGATCCGGTGCATGAACATTTCAAAACCGCCGGGGATGAGGCAGTCCTGAGAGACTATGAGGACTTTATCCAAGACCAGGCACGAGTGGCCAAGCTGTTTGCCTAACATGGGCGAGAAGAAAATCGAAGAAATTCAAAACGATGAATGAATCCCCCGCCATAGTAAGGAAAAGAAAAGGAAAAAAAAATATCAAAGGAAATCGTCAAGAAAGATCGTCAACAACTTTTACAAAAAAACTACGTGTCTCCCCCCTCACCCATCCCCCTCCTACTGAATTTCCGCTGTCTACCCCGACGCGAGGGGTGCGGAGAACTGTTGTGTAAAGCGGTGCTAGTTTGCGGATCGTGGCGTGGTGCCTCTTCTCCGCAATTTGATTTCCTGAACCAGGAAAAGCATTAGCAGGGAAAGCGAGGGTACCTCACCATAAGTAGAGTATGAATAAAAGGCGAGGAACATGTAAATACAAAGGAATTTGGAGAATAAATTGCTTCTAAAATCAAAACACTCGACAATATCCAATTTTCTGCTTTTTTGCTTTTTTTCATTGTCACTTTCCGCCTACTTCAACGTCTTCTTTCGCCAACTCCTCCCACCTCCAAATCTCCATAATGGCCCCCAACTTCGACCTCCAGGACAAGGTTATTGTCGTCACTGGCGGCTCTGGAGGCATTGGCCTCGCCACGGCCGAGTTTCTGCTTGCGCAGGGCGCCAAAGTCTCCATTGCCGATTTCTCGGCCAAGAGCATCGAGACCGCCACGGCCAAAATCGAGGCCGCCAAGTACCCGGGCAAGCTGCACACCCGGCTGGTCGACGTCCGCGTGCCCGCCGAGGTCGACGCCTGGATCGCCGATGTCGTCAAGACCTTTGGTGCCAAGCTCGACGGCGCCATCAACCTCGCCGGCGTCATCCCCAAGGTCATCAACATTGAGCGCGTCGAGGACCTAAACGACCCCGACTGGCAGTTTGTCATGGACGTCAACCTCAACGGCGTCATGCACTCCATGCGTGCCCAGCTCCGCGAGATGAACGAGTACGGCAGCATCATCAACGCCAGCAGCGTCTGCGGCGTCATTGGCTTCGCCAAGAACTCGGCCTACACGGCCACCAAGCACGCCGTCGTCGGCCTGACCCGCTCGGCTGCCAAGGAGGTCGGCGACCGCAACATCCGCGTCAACGCCATTGCCCCCGGCCTGATCAACACGTCCATGGTCGCCGAGGCCGACAGCAAAGCCAAGAAGGACGCCGATGGCAAGACGAGCGCCGACGAGGCCACCGCCGTCAAGTCGTTTATCAAGCGGCTGGGCAAGCCCGAGGAGGTGGCGGCGCTGTGTGCATGGCTGCTGTGCGACTACAGTCGGTACATTACGGGCACTATCCAGGTCATCGATGGGGGCTACACTTGTTAGGCAGAGAGAATGTAGATCAATAAAAATACAGCTTTTATTTCATGACTTGATTTCGGAGAAACGAAACGAGTTGTCATTTACTTGATTTCTTTTCGGCTTTCTTAAAGCCTTTCTTCTTTTTTTTTTTTTTTTTTTTTTTTTGAGAAAAAAAAATGAAGAGGGAAATAATCTTGATAAATTTCTTAAAATAAATCCAGTTCAATTTCAGCAGCCAAATACGGCGCTGTAACAAAAAATGATTCCACAGTATCCCATGAACTTGACGTTTATTCTGTGGCACATCTCCATGACTCGTTGGCCCATGATGCAGTAGAGAAACTCACTGGGCGGCTCCTGACCAAAACACACACCAAATGCATACTCGGTCATGATGGCGCCCAAAAAGTGCGCCTGGAAAACCAACTCCCCGCAATTACGAACTACCGGCCGGGGAATCAACGCCGGGCCACGGCACTAAATCTAAATACATTTAAATGCAATGAATCATGTAGCTTACCAAGCCTGAGCAAGCTTTGTTCGTTTGCAACTTGCACAACAGCAATACTGGACAGCCTTTTGGAAATCTGGACGTTGGATATCATGAGATTGTCATTTCCGTACGTCTTTCTATGTACAAAACTAAGAACACATATTGGCCTGGTCTAAAACCAAAAACCTAAAACCTCTTACAGCCACAGCCAGCGCCCTGCCCGGCGCTCGGCCGAGATGGGGATGTTGTCGCCATCGTCTTCTGTGTTTCCAGTGCCATTTTCACCATTTTGTCCTTCAGCAGAGACAGGTGCCGAAACTTTAGGCCCTGCCGTCTTTGGATCGACTGGAGAGCGGCTGGCTGCCATAACATCCGGCATGGGCGTATCTTTGCCAGCCGACGGGTTGCTTTGTTGGTTGGTAGCTTGGCTAGCATTGACGTTAGAGCTGTTGGTGTTGTTGGTGTTGCTTCCGTCGTTGGTCGCCGTTGTCTGGCCCGACGACAAATCCCCGAGGCCGCCATGCATCAAGAGGTTCTCGAAAAAGGCAAAGTCAACACCCTGCAGCGTCCAGTCGTCGGCTGACCCGCCACCGCCATTGTTGCTTCCGTCTGTGGCGATGCTTGATGGCATAAAGGTGCCGCTGGGTGTCGTGGACGGAATTGTAGGCGTGTTGATACCGTCTCCTAGGCTGTTGTTGGCGTAGAACATGTAGTTGCTGGCCTGAGGATCGCCGTTCGGCAAGAACAGCAGAGGTGGCGGAGCCCCCGTGCTACCCAGAGGACCGACACTGGACCAGCTGGGGACCATGGCCAGACCTGTCAAAGGATTGACAACGGATGTCTCGCCGGCAGAGAAGTTGGGATAGGTGGCGATGAGGTCGTTGTTGAAGTTTGGGTTGGGTGCAACACTGGGCAACAACGAATCTAAGGAGTTGAGCTGCGGGTTGTCCTGGAGGAAGGAAGGCTGCTGCTGCTGCTGCTGCATCTGGAACTGTTGTTGGAACTGTTGCTGCTGCTGCTGGCGTTCCTGTTCTTGCCGTTGTTTCTCTTGCTCCTGTTGCTGCTGCATCTCCTGCTGCATCTGCTGCTCTTGCTGCATTCGCTGGTCGTCTTGGTTCCCTGCAATGACACAGGTGATACCGTCGGCTGGTTTGTGGGCCAGGGTGCTGTTCTTAGCCTCCGACGACAGGACTAGAGAGCACTCATTGCCATTCACCCTGAGAATGCCTTCCTTGTTGATACGGATGGTGCCCAGGAATGGCACCCAGACGCGAAGATCTTCAGGAGCATCCTTGGCCCGGACCTTGAGCGTTGCCTGTGCATCCTGGCAGCCCAGAGATGCGGCCACGGCCAACGATGCATCCAGCTCCACGTCCAACATGCGTCTGAGGAAGGCTGCACTCTTCGCCGACAGGGCATCGTCCTCGTTGAGGCGCGCCATCTCGTCCATGCTCTCGAGCACGCGCTCCATCATGCCTCGGTCACTCAGGCGTTGGTGGGCGAGAAAATCGTTGGCCACAATCTGGTTCTGCTGCTGCTCGTTGCGGTGGCTGTCGAGATGCGCTAGACACAGGGTCATGCTGGCAAGTAGGGCAAAGAAGTCGATGCAGCGACAGAAGAAGGTCACCTGCTTGAAGCTGCGTAGCGACAAAAAGCGAGTCAAGACTTCACGGCTGGCGCTGACACAAGTGATCTTGCTGTAGGCGTATTTGTCGACGCTGCCAGCACTGCCTCCCACGCCGCACATGTTCGTGGCGGCAGCATTGGCGGCCGAGTTGCCGTTGGGAAGGGAGAAGCCGGGAGGGACCGTGGTGGGAATCGGTTCTTTGTTTCCACGCATCAGGTGTGCCGTGGGACGGTCCAAGGTGGCAGCCGCTGCTGTTTCATCTGTGACAGTGCCCGATGTGGAGGCACTTGCGGCCTCGGCAGCCATAGCGGCTGTTTCTTCTGCCACGGCCAGGGCTGCAGACTTGGCTGTTGTGTCGGTTCCGCGACGTAGCATGTATGGGAGGTGCAGTTGGGTCAGCAAATGGTAGTGGAACAGCTGGTCGACCAGCCGCTGCGTCTGCATGAAGACGGCGGTGCCATCGCCATCCCAATCGTTGATTTGAGGTGTCAGCCACCACTGCGCAGACATGCTGCGAGAGGCACGCTGCAGGGCCAAGTCAATGGCCTGGGTAGACAACACATTGGAAACGTCGCTGTAGCCGTCGTCGACATCGGCGTCATTCATGCCTCCGCAGCCCTTTCCTTCGTCGTCCTCGCCACGCCAGGCCTCGTTGCGCTCGATGATGCGGCCGACGATGACGGCATGGGCTTCTTCGATACGCCTCAGGTCTTTGTAGAGGGAAATATAAGAGGCGGTACCGGCTTCATCACCCTCAAGACTGGGTGGGATGGGTGGCAGTGGGATATCAAACTGTTTTTGTGAGTTGTTGGATGACAACGTCTTGAGGGCGCCTTTGCCATATGCTGGGTGAAGGACGGCTGGGTCACCAGGCGCACCTTGCGGCAAACCCAGCATCAGGGACAGGTAGCGGTCGGCGTAGACAATACGGAACCAGAGACACTGGGGGACAATGGGTAGCTGGGTTCCTGGGTCAATGGACTTGATCGAGGCCGCGGGGAAGCCTCTCTGCAGGCCCATCAACTGGCCCATGGTCATGGCACGACGGAAGGCCAGCCATGCCCGTCTCAGATTGCCCTGGTTGGATTGGATCACACCCTGCATGACAAGGCACTGGACACCTTCAAGCGAGCCGATGAGACTGTCATTGCCCGTGACAACGGTGTTTGTGGCGCAGACAGCACGTTGCATCAGTTCACGATGAGGCACACGAAGCTTGCGCAGAGCCGGGTCGAACCGAGGGTGAAGATGCTGCAGGAATGAGGCAAGCATCAGGAGCTTCTGGCCGACGAGGACAAGGTGCGAGCCAAGGGGCGGCAGGAACAGAACGGTACTGGCGGACTCGCGGC
The DNA here is from genome assembly GCA_021396375.1 of Sporothrix mexicana. Taxonomy (NCBI): domain Eukaryota; kingdom Fungi; phylum Ascomycota; class Sordariomycetes; order Ophiostomatales; family Ophiostomataceae; genus Sporothrix; species Sporothrix mexicana. Next base: position 204,063 of record WNYC01000040.1, read on the forward strand.
TGACGGGGGGTGTTTGGGCGGCAAGAACGGCCGAGAAGGGCGTGTACACAAGGACCTTGTGGAGGCTGGACCGCGCCGGCGTGGCCAAGGCATCGAGAATCAACGCTAGATCGTCGGGAGACGGCCAGGCGGCGGCAAGCGTGTTGTATCGACGGACGTATTCGTCGTGCATGTGGCTTGCCACTTGGATGGCCCGATTTGTTGTTGCGTTGGGAGCATCGTTGTTGGGGTTGTTCATGTGTCGTGGTGGGTACACGCCATGCTGATTTGGCGCATCAGTACGGTCACCACCAGCCTTGGATGCGTTGCCCGACTGGGAGTCTCCTTCACCGCCTTCAGAAACAGCTGCATCCGCCTCTGAAGCAGCAGCACCAGCCTGGCTTCCACTTCCAACACGAGTTGCTGTCGTGCTTGTTGTTGATGCTGGGGTGGCTGGGCCGGCAACCTTGGGCAGCAAGGCACCGGGCTGTTCTTCATCGCCCATGCCAGTTCCTCGCTCGTGGCCAAACCAGGTCGTGTAGGTTGTTGGCCGTGCCCGTTGTTCTTCGCCCTCCGTTGGCGTCGTCATTCCAGTTTGGGAGACGGCAATGTAGCTTTCGCGCAAACTGGCCATTGTCTCGGGCGGCGGTAGGCGCACGTCCAAATCACGGCTCTGAGCAGCAGGCGGCTCATGTCGCATCGGCCCAATAGAGTCAGGGCCACCTTCCTCCCGGTCTGAAAGTTCGTCTGTGGCATCAATCTGTCGATGAGATTGTCTCGAAGTTGATGCAGTTGGCCGTGACCGTTCCGAGGTTGGCGAGTTGGCGGACGTCATCGATGTCGTCGTGGACGGTGAGCCATGGCTGGGACCGCGGCCTGTGCTGTTCTTGATGGCCTGGTACTGTTGTCTCTGGCGTTCTTCTTGTTGCTGCTGTTGCTGCTGATTCTTCACCAGCATCTCCACCAGTGCCTCCATACGGCCCAGCCGGTCGTCGACATGCCGGCTATGGTTCGCGGCGGCAGACAGCGCCGTGGTCTCTGGCAAGTCTTGGCTCACACAGGGCGTGCCTCGCCGACGGCAGCCATCACAAACGAGGCCGGCAAAGGACTCGCTGTCGCCAATCTCGTCTGGGTCGAGGGGTGTGCCATCGGGTGCAGAGAACGTACAGCGGATCTTCTTGCGCTTGCAGGCCCAGCAGCTGTGCGTGCCCTTGCGAATCTTGCGGCGCTTGGTGGCGTGCGTTGCGGGCGGAGAGCCAGTGGTTGTGGGAGGAGGTGAACCAGTACTTGACCCCGCGGCCGATGCAGCTGTGGAAGTAGATGCTTGGTGGCCCTTGCCTGTTTGGGCAGCCTTGACAGGGCTCTGGTCTGAGGAAAGAGCGCGACGCGGCGGCATTCTGAGAGAGAAAGAGGGAAGGTACGATAGGACGTAGCTCAAAGACGAGGCTGAGAAAGTGTGGCTAGTGCGCACAAACCGGTATTCGGACAGAAAGATGGCCGGTGTCCGGTGTCCCGTACTGGTTTTCCGTGCAATGGGAAAATGGGGGAACTCTCCGGAGATGGAGGATGAAGCTTCACGAAACACGTTCTGCCATGCTCTCGGCGGAACGATGATAAACGTCAAGAAGTGAGAAATACGTTAGTTAAAAAGAGAAACAAAAAAACGAAAATGTGGAATCTGAAATTGAATTGGACTACAGCTGAGTAAAAAAGAGACATAACGAAAGCAACAAGGGTGCAAATGGCCCAAGGGATCCTTCTGCTCGAGGCATTGCATTGTATTGAATTGTGACACAATTCCACACATCTGACGCCCTACAGATGGCACCAGCTGATTTTGGTGAGAGGAATTGTTCTTTCCGCCGAGCGCGGCGGAACAAGGGGCTTGGCCTTCTTGCCAGAACAGGTAATTATGGAGAAACGGACAGTCATCCGTCCGATTCTTTGTCATCAGGGACTTTGGTGCGTGGCCGCCGTAAATAGCCCCTGGTAGTTACAAATTAGCGTGCCATCCCGGCGCCAAAACAGTGGGCGTACCAACCTGAGAACATCCTTGTCGTCAATCTTGCCAAAATCTTGTCCCGTCGTATCTGGCGTCATCCTGCCGTATTGAAAACGGTGAAACGGTGAAACGGTGAAAGAAAAGAAAGGATCTGGATCTTTCTTTCCCAAGAGCCATCTTATCTTGCATGCGCCCCCCTTTTTGATTTTCTGGGTCGGCCATTGACTTTCTTGGCTATTCGACGCAAGGGTTCGAACATGTGAATTGCCTGGCGGCCTGAGCCACAACGATTTGCACGCTCTGTTCACACAATTTATGTCTTGTCTCTTATCCTGGTCCCACGCTTGGACACAGCGCCCGAAACAGCCATTCTCCGAGCCACGTTTCTCTCTTACTTCAAGAACGTGGCTCTTGGTATTTGTAGAGGAAGGAGCCGGAACATATCATCCATTCCGCCAGGATGTCTGTTCGCCCGTGAGAATCGTGACTGTGCCTGTCAGCCGGCTCGACTATCGCAAATATCAATGGTCCGCAGTCCGAACACTTGCTTGTTAGCAGCCCAACCAGCACGACCGCCAGTCAGAAAGAAGAAAGACACGACTGAGTGGAAAACGTCTAAACGGAGGAGGCCTGCGCCATGACTTTCTGTGTGCTCCGGTTTGTCGTCTCGCGCTTGTCCTGTCACTTGTGTGACTTCTCTATCTTTGGCATGGTAGATGTCGGCACCGGCGCTCTCCTTGACCGTGTTCGCGACAGGGGGGTGGGAAAATGAAACGCGAGATCACGTGCACGCGTTTACACGATAAATCGAATATACGTCCGTGGGCGTCGGCGGTCGGACGGTGACTTATGAGATGATGTGATAACATAGCCAAATGTCTCAAGGATAGCACAGCAGGTTCTGTCCACGGTTCATCAAAGTCTCCAGGCAGCGAAGAGAAAAGACGGCAGGAGATCTACCGATATCGTGAATTTATTGTTGTTGCTGACAAGAAGCCGGGACAACGTTTTGTCATGACGGGATCCCGAGGAAAGGACGAAGCGTGATTCTGTTCAATACGGCCACGAGGACAACTCTCCAGGCGAAACGGCGATTCTTCTGATGAAATGCTGGCTTTTGGCAATGTTGAGTTTGGCAAAGCCCGGGATAGTAGCAAGTCCCTACTCGAATGCCTCACGTCACCTCGGGCTCTGCTGTGATACACGACATGATGCAAATAAAATTGACAGGAATTGCTTGGACTTCAACCAAGTAAACAATATAATCAAAATGAACAGAAATTGGCGTTCGTGCGTGGGCTGTAGTAACAGGCCAACCTGAATAAATCTACATCAAAGTCGACGGCCAAGCACGAAATGGTGCCAATCACCAAGATCATCAGGAGACATGATTATGTCGTGACGGACAGAGTTGATTTTTCCAATAATATATATATTATTGTGCTCAGACTTGACTTCAACTTTGTCTATTTCTTGCATTATATTACGATACGGACAGCAACAAGAAACCGTCGAGGAGAAGGCATGTTATGGAGGAGGAATGTCAACAAAACGATGCATAGTAATTATGTGACACAGCACGTGCATGTACGACAAACAATGCTGCCATGTGCCATACCCTGTGCATACACAGCATCAACTATATTTTGTGCGCTTTCACGTTATAAAAACCATTCAATTGTCCGACGGAGACTGGCTTTTCGTTCGCACTGGAAAGTGGTTTCGCAAACAAACACCCGCAATCAGAGAAATTTGGAAAAGAAAAAAAAAAAACGTTCACGGCAACAGCAGAATCCTTCGATTGCAAAATACAAAAGACAAAGTCAGCAATTGGACCAAGTTTTTGTAATTTGGAGGATGCATACCCTGTAAAAACGCAGGTTCTTCGTAAGCTGATATACGGGCGTCGAAATGAATCACAATTGGCCTGCAAGCAATGGCACAAAATTGAGTGCAATAGCCAACTGATAGTGCGAACGATTGTTGTGGGTTGTGGAACGTGGGCCAATAGCAGCGGCCCGATGGCTACAGTCCGTCAGATGCAGATGTACGGAGTACAGCAGCCCCACAGCTTGCGGTCCGTTTCAGGCATTCTTCTTTCCTTTTGCCAGCCCTGAGCTTTCCCTCAATTCTGAGTTCTCGCTCGGACTTGCCCAATTTACCCTTATTTTGTGAATGTGTTTCGACAAACAGTTCTGTCTCGTCTGTTTACTATCATCTCACCGTTTTGCTATCCCCTTACTACGCATTTCCTTTTTCTGTGTTCACTCTTTGCATCCTCACAGGCCGTTGCGACTCTGGCTCCTGGAATGCAACCGTGCTCCGTTTTTGTGCTTCCGTGATACGTGTCTATGCGTCGTTTTCCTTTATCCTTCCTTTTCGTTTCCGTTTTTTTTCTTCTTAGTTTTGTTATCCTAGATCCTTCATAATAATTGCGCCTTACATAAACGTCGATCGTCTGATACGCGCGTTTTTGGGTGGATGACGTTCCAAGCCCCTTGGGCCTTCCGCCGTGCTCTCGGCGGACCGCTGTTTCTGTCCCAGCACGGGCTACGCATTGCCTTTTTTGGAACCATTTTTCAGTCAGCACATCTGGACCCTCTTGGCCCTCAGCCGCACGGACGGACGTAAAGCGCCTTGCGTGGTGTTGCATTCTCTAATCTCCAGTCTGCTTACGAAACTCCAGGGCCTTAACTCCACGTCAAGCCTTTCCCACCATACGGAGTATTTTCAACGACCCTTCTCACTTTTCGACTGCCTTTCCTCTGTTTCTCTTTGTTTCTTCATGGTACGGAGTACTGTACTCCGTACTAGACTCAACTCTAAATTGCGTGCCGGAAGGCTACTTGCAAGGTCCGTTTCATTTTTTTTTCTATTTATTTTGCTTATTGTTCATATCTCGGCGTCTTAACTTGATTGACCAGATCCTTCGTGCAAGATGTGCTGTTCTTCTGCTCGTCTCGCGTCCCTTTTTCACGTTTCTCCCCTTTCTGACAAATGCCCCCACTGAATCAGCAGCAAACGAGCGAAAGCTCGGTCATACGCGGCCCAACATCGTTCCTTCTTTTGTTTTTCGTTCTCAATCCTTTCCCTGTTTTCCCTTTCCTCACACGGCTGAACCACCGTTCCAATCTCCGTTCTGCCCTACGAGGCACGGTAGTTATTCTTAGTCGTTTAGTGACTTTACGACGTAGTCCCATGTTTTTCCTCTCTGGACGTAAGACCTAGCAGCAAGAAACCCGGCCGATTTGGCCAACGGATCCAACCAAAGTGGATTGCTGCGAATTCCGAACAAAAGAATACGGCGTATGCAAGACGGAAAACTGAACGTGAACGGCATTCTCAATTCACGCCGTGTACGACATACATGTACGATTTATTACGCCGTAAAGCAAAAATCGATACAGCACGATTCATGATTGGATCCACATACTTCGTTGCCTGCCGGTTGGCTCTACCTCCGTTTCGTGTATCATTATGACCGACCTTTTCCACTAGAGGCCCCTTTTTCGTTGCCTTTTCGCGTATTGTATCTCCTTGCGTGGCCGTTTCGAGTATTTACGACCGTTTCCCGTTTCCCATTTTTCGCGTCCCGTTTCTCGTGTCTTGACATTGAGTGCTGACAACCGGCCACACCCGCCTGTACATGATTGCTTATTTCCTTTTGCCAAGTGAGCCAAGTTGTGGTTTTGGTGCTTATCAGTCTCTCGTCAGCCTCTTGTAGGGCTTGGTAGGGCGTGTCTTTCTTGTCGTTTATCTCCAAAGACCGAGTCGGGGCCCGGAACGTAGTTGGAACCGGACGACTGCCCAAAGCGTGCTCCGTAGCGTGAACGGTCGATGCTTGACTAGATCTTTTTTTTCACGTTTCTATCATTTTCTTTGATCCTTTCAACCTGAGACTCACGCCATGCCGGCCGGGACCCTGGCCCATTGTTTTTTCTACCGTTTTGATCCTGTCGTGAAAGACGAAGGAAGAAAAGGAAAAGGCTTTTTTTCTAAACGGAAGAAAGAAAACGTGAGAAAGAGATCCACATTGAGATCCGTTTGCCTACGGAGTACATGTACATGTAGAGTGCCGTGCCAGAAGAAGAAAAAAAGGACAGAAAAAAGGATCGAAGCGTGTATATAATAACACGATGCAAGCCACCGACACGTTCAGTCGTATCTCGTCTCTTCTCTTCTTTCCTCCTCATTCCTCTCTTTAATAACCAATCCGACAGACCAAGTAGTCTGCTGGCCATACTGCTTGCCACACTACGACATAATAATCTGACTTGACATTTGTTTGTCAACATCAACATCAACATCAACCCCTGACAAGTTCAGTTAAATCGATCACCATCATCAACGCACCACCACCACCTACCATCAACATGAGCGGCGACAGCACGCGTGTGCCGACGCCGGCCGGCACCCTGACGGACCAGGAAAACAACACACACAACACGATCGCCAACAGCCACCTCAACGTCAACAAGGAGGACCAGGTCGGCGGCGAGACGACCGACTACGACGAGAAGAAGGAGTCTGGCGGGGATGCCACCAGCATCGACGTGGAGAAGTCTGATGCGGCCGCCGCTGCGGACAAGGCCCAGGCCGCCAAGGGCGGTGTTGCTGTCGACGAGAACGGCGATGCCTACCCGACGGGCAGCAAGCTGATCTTTGTTGTGGTGGCCCTGGTGCTGACGACGCTGCTGATTGCCATGGACATGACGATTGTGGCCACGGAAATCCCCAAGATCACGGACGAGTTCCACGGGCTGGACAAGGTGTCGTGGTACGGCGCGGCGTATTTCATGTGCGTTGGAGGCTCGCAGTCGACGTGGGGCAAGATGTTCAAGTACTTCCCGCTCAAGACCACCTTCCTGGTGGCCCTGGTCCTGTTCGAGGCCGGCAGTGCCCTGTGCGGCGCCGCCCCGAACGCGACGGCCCTGATTGTCGGCCGCGCCATTGCCGGCCTGAGTGCATCGGGCCTCGTGTCGGGCGCCTACATTATCATTGGCTTCTCTGCGCCGCCGACCACGCGTCCGCTTCTGACAAGCATCACGGGTGCCGCCTACGGCATTGCGTCGGTGATTGCCCCCCTCATTGGCGGCGCGTTTGCCGACCACGTCACCTGGCGCTGGGCTTTCTACATCAACCTTCCGATCGGTGCCGTGTCTGGTCTGCTGTTCCTGATCTTCTTCAAGACGCCGACGGCCTCGCGCCCCAAGCCGGCCACGCTTTCAGAAAAGGTCTGGCACACGGATCCCCTCGGTGCTGCCCTGCTGATGGGCGCCATTATCTGCTTCATCCTGGGTCTCCAGTGGGGCGGGCAGACCAAGGCGTGGAGCAGCGGCTCGGTCATTGGCGTCCTCGTCGCCTTTGGCGTGATCCTGATCATTTTTGCCGGGTGGCAGGTCTTCCAGGGCGAGCGCGCCATGATGACGCCGCGCCTGCTGCGCCAGCGCTCCGTGTGGGTGTCGGCGCTCTTCTCGTTCAACTTTGCCGGCGGCTACTTCCTGATTGTGTACTTTTTGCCCGTCTACTTCCAGAGCATCGACGGCGTCAGCCCGACCAACTCGGGCGTGCGCAACCTGCCCATTATCATTGCCGTCACCATTGCCACGATTTCGTCGGGCATCCTGATGGCCAAGACCGGCCGCGTGGCCGCCATGATGCTGATCGGCGGTGTCCTGGCCACGATCGCGTCGGGCCTTTTGTACACGCTCAAGGTCGGCAGCAACTCGGGCCACTGGATCGGCTACCAGGTCCTGGCCGGCCTCGGCTACGGCTTCTCCTTCCAGCTGCCCATTATCTACGCGCAGAGCAAGACGACGGCCGAGGACATGGCCGCCACGACGGCCATTGTGCTGTGCTTCCAGACCGTCGGCGGCGCCTTTTACGACTCGGCCGCGCAGTCCGCCTTTGTCAACACCATCATCCGGAAGCTCGCCGTCTACGCGCCCGACCTCAACCCCGCCATTGTCATCAACACGGGCAACACGCAGCTGCGCACCGTCTTTGCCGGCGCCCACCTGGACGGCGTGCTGGCCTCGTACATGGCCGGCATCCAGCTGGCGTTCAGCCTGTCGATCGTCGGTGCCGGCACGGCCACGCTGATCGGCCTGTGCTCGAGCTGGCGGCGCATCGGCCACAACCCGGACGCCCTTGGCGGTGCTGCTTAGGTGTCCGAGTATTCAGATCATTTTCGGAACGAGAGCCCCGAGAATCCCATATCATGGCTGGCCAGGTCTTTTAATGCATAGTCCTGACCCGTTAGGCGTATAATCCTTCCTATATTCCCCGCGTCAAAACATTGGTTATCACGCCCTTTCAATCATTGCGTTGTCATTCTCTCCCTCTTTTCCCCATTTTCCCATTTTCACACTTGCTGCATCTGCTTCATATTATAGAACAACTCATTGTATTAATTTTGTGCTATTTTTTTTTTTCTTTCTGGCTTTCCTGTTTCTACTAGATCTATCGTATTATATCCACAGTTGACAGAATAGACTTTCCTGACGGCCCCAACAAACAAACCAATGCAAGACAGGTGAACTGATGCACATGTGGCACACGACACACACCGCATGCTTAAAAGAGGTTGCCCTTGGCCTGGGTGCCCTTCTCCTGCTCGACGCTCTTGAGGTTGATGTTGCGCCACAGGAACAGGCACAGGACGGTCGGGACCATGAAGACGGCGCCGGCAATGACCATCTTGTGCATGACGGCCGCGTAGGCCTCGATGATGGCGTTGCGAACGGGGCTGCCGACGGGGTAGCTGAGCTGCGTCTCGAGCGACGCGTAGATGTCGGCCGTCAGGTCCTTGGAGCCCTCGGGCAGCGCCTTGTAGAGCGCCTTGGGCAGCTCGTTGGTCCAGAGCGCGCCGGCAATGGTCTCGCCGATGGACGCGCCAATCGAGCCGAACAGGCCGTAGATGGCGAGCACGACGGCGACCTGCTGGTGCGACACGGGCGCCATGACGGCCATCTGCGAGGTCATCGACAGGAAGCCGCTGCCGAAGCCGTTGACGAGCTGGCCGGCCACCAGCAGGCCCGTGGTGGTGTCGGCCTGGCGGAACTTGATGAGCAGGCCGGTGGCGATAATCATCAGCGGCAGGCCGACGGCGCCGACCCACTTGTAGTTGCCCGTGACGCTGGTGAGGGCGCCGATAAAGGGCGCCAAGAAGGCGGCGCCGAGCGAGAAGGCGTTGAGAATGTAGCCCGAGGTCGTGATGGACTGGTTGTTGACGACCTGCAGGTACGAGCCGTAGTACGTGTCCCAGCAGAAGATGGACGTGAACATGAAGCCGTAGACCAGCGAGCCGCCCAGCACGCCGCGGTCCGTCAGCTGGGCCCACGGCAGGTACTGGACCGGCGCCCACAGCTTCTCCCACAGCCCGAACGCGACCAGGCAAAAGCCGCCCAGCACGAACATGGCGATGATGTAGCCCGTCTTCCAGCCGTTGGGCGCCGACGTGGCCAGCGAGAACGGCAGCAGCACCAGCGCAAAGCCGGCCGACGACAGCAGCAGGCCCACCAGGTCAAACTGCACCGTGTAGTACTTGACCGACGCCCACAGCGTGCGGCTGCTGCGCTTGGCCGGGTACACGCCCATCTTCTTGGCCTTTTGCGTCTGGTAGACGAACACGCCCAGGATCGGCGCCGCAAAGCCGACAATGATGATCGCCCACGAGCCAAACGCCCAGCGGTAGTCGAGGTTGTCGTAGTAGAGCTCGGCCAGCTTGGAGCCGGCAAAGACGGTCGCGATCGTCGGCGTCTGGTTGAAGCCGAAGATCAGCAGCCGGTTCTTGAGCGTCGTCATGTCGGCCATGACCACGTTCAGGATGTACAGCAGGCCCAGGTAGCCGACCCAGTACAGCGTCTGCGCTGCCGCGTACGTCTCGACGTTCTTGCAGGCCGCCTTCATGACCTGGCCGACTGTGATCAGCACCAGCATCAGGATGAAGCCCTCGACACGGCCCTGCACATCGGCAATCTTGGCCATTGTCAGTTGCGCCACGCCGCCGATGATCGACGACACAATGCCGACGGTCGCGAGCAGGCCGTGCGCCTCAAACGACGACGTGACGTACGGCGACAGACTGCCCTGGATGTTGGACTGCATGGCCAGCACAAAGTTCATAAGATAGATCCTGGGGAGTTGGCACATATTAGCATTAGCACTTAATGCACATGATGCACATAATTATCCAAACGTGCTTGACCCGCGTACTCACAGAATGAACATCAGGATGATGGTGCGCTTCGACCACACCTGCGTAATGGCCTCGACCTGCCGCACACCCTCCTGCTTGAACGACGAGGCATAGTCCTGCACATCCGTCTTCTCGTCGCGCGTCGCCTCGGCGACGACCTGCGCAATCGACTTTTCCACGTCGGGCGTGCCCACCACGGGGCTGTCGTTGACGTCGTTGACGGCCATCTTGTCGGTGCTGTCGACGGATTCGTTTGGGACGCTGGGTCAGGACAGTGGGTGGGACGAGTAAGAAAACAAAAAGAAAGGACGGGGGGAGGTCGGTTATGAACTTGTGAACACCCTTGTGAATGAAGGCAGAGCTTCGCTTGCTTGGTTCGTCGTCTTTCTTTTTCCAAGAAGAGATCGGCAACGCAGGTGAGATTATATACTTATCAGCTACAAACCCTTTGCGTTTCCTGGGAGTACCCTTGCCAAGGCGCCGAGACACAGCAGAGACTGACGTCGCCGAAAAAAAGAGAGAGAAGACAAAAGCTTCAACAAGTAATGTGGGTCTCTCATGTAAGTGCTCTGTATATGTCCTCATTATTGATATTGGATAGTACTCCGTGGATACGAGTATTGACAGACCCCATACGGTCCACGGCTACGAGGGTTCATTGGTGATGGGTGATAAAAAAGAGTGGGAGAAAGTGCGCTTGCATGCACTTGTAAAAGGCCGCTTGCATAAAAGAGTGGTTCTTTCCACGGGTACACCCCTGTCTGATGGCCGGCTGTCATGAGCGTGAGTGGGTTATCAGCGAAAAGATGCAAAGATGAAGAGATTGATAAAACAGTGGGAAACTGCGGCAGACGATTATGGGTGATTTTGGACGATTTCGGACGATATCGGCGTGGCCAATGTCATCCTGGTAATTCCTGGTGGGCTGGACCATGCTGGACCAGGCAAGCCCAGACAAGACTCGACTCGTCAAGCGAAGAGAAAACAAAAAGAAGAAAAAAACCCCCAAAAGAAACTCAAAGTCTTGGACGACATGTTTACAACGCGACCACAGTCGGCCAAGCAGCGGGCCACGCGCTAAATGTAGACAAAGCTCCAGTCGAGACAGGCCAGCAACGTGGGAGACGAACACAAGAACACAACAAGAAGAAAAAGTACGGAGTCCTCTGTACGATAATCAAGCAAATCATCACCAGGATATGATGGGGGAATTAGGACCAGCATCGCGTGGACGTTCACCGGCGTCTGATGTTTGATTGGTTTGTGTCCCTCGTGATGGTTTGGCAAGGTCTACGACAGTTTCTCTATTTTGGCAATTTTCACATGTGTCACGTTTTGAACTCGCAATTTTAACGTTGTTTTTTTACCACCTTGTCGTCGTTTTCTCGATCCTCACACGACAACCGATCAAACTTTCTCCATCTTGGCGGGTCTCGTTGCGGCTTCGTTCGAGGCTTTTTAAGAGTTTGAAGGGTTTGGAGGGGGCACCTCGGGAGACCCTCTAAAGACCGTCTGGAAAAATCCCAAGGAATCTCGAAATCTTGGGGTCCCGGGAGTCACATGGCGATAGGATCTAGATAGCATATGGGGTTTTTCAGATCTTTTTACCTTTATTTGACGTTTTCCCATTTCCCCCCTCGATTTGCACTGCTTTTCTTCCTCTTCTTCTCTCCTTTTTCCACCAAAATAAACCAAAATGCACCAAGACGCACCAGGACACACCTAAATTCTCCCGGGTCGAGCCCCCATGCTTCTTCCACCCTCTTTTTCCTCTTGTTTTCGTGCATGCCCGCAATAACCGGAGATGGCGTGGGATAGCACGTCGAAAAGTGGACGTGGTGGACTGCTGTTTTATGATTCTTGTGGTTGCAGTGGTCCGTTGTGGACTCTATGGGCTGGCTTGACCAGGTTCTTGGCGCCAGAATACTACCCAAACGCTGCCGATCCAACCCTTTTTGATCCTTTTTTCTTTTCTTTATTTCATGTAGACAGTATTTTGTTTCCTTCCTCTTCAACGCCCCCCGTTTGGCTCTGTAGCGCTGATTTCGGTGTGATTTTTTATGTGGGCAGAGGGTGGCCTCCCTCTGAACACGGTCCCTCATTGGATTGTTGTTGAATTCTTGGCTCGCATGTTGGTGAGCTTTTAGTGCCATTTGGCTGAGTGGGGTAATCTGATAACTTTACTCCATCTGATAAAAAATTTTCATGCCCAGGCTTTTGTTGTCTGGTTCAAGTTTCGCTTTTCGTCCCTTGTCGTCGCTTTTCGTCTGTCACCTGTCTTGTTCTCCTCGTCGCTTCTTGTTTCTTTCTTCTTTGGTCATGATACCGTCGAAAAACCTTCGTCTCGACTTGTCAACAACACGGCCAAGCACAGAAACCCAAGTTTTGGTGTCCGCATTTCGGTAAATCAATAAATGTCGGTTCGGGTAGGAAAACGAAACAAGCTGGCCGAGGCTCGCCCAGGAAATAATTAGAAATTGCAGTTGATGCTGTGGATTTGACTAGAGTGTAAAACACAAATACTCAGTACATTTTTACCGTGTACCGATTTACTCTGATTTTTCGTTTAGTCCATTCTCTTCTCTTCTATTCCCCGTTCTCCAGTGCACATACATGTGTCATGTACGTCGTAGTTCCTGGTTGCCCTATTCTTATCAATCTTATCCGGGTCCGTGGTACATGTACCATTTTAGGTCAAGGCCCGCCCGCGAGAAAAAGAAGAAAATGGGCCTGTCCCAAAAAGAACCAGAAGCGCCCTGTAAACAAATACAACCGCCTGCAACCGCCATTCCTTCAAAACGCCTCTTTTGTTCCTCTTTAGCGCCCGGCTCCTATGATCCGTAAGGAACGGGCTTGTGGCAAAGCCAGAAAGGGCAAAGAAGCAGGGAAGCATCAAACGTTTGAACAATAAAAAGAAAGAATGGCATCAAAAAAGAAAGGGCACCGGTGCCGGCAAACAGGGTCACAACGCCAAGCGGGCCCGAGTGTTTGCGCTTGTGGACATTGGTGTACGAAGTAGATGTTATTGTCAGTGGTCAGTGAGTGATCAGTGAGTGGCCAGTGAGGGGCCAGTGAGTGGCCAGTTGCAGTGAACATTGAGGTGCGCCCAGGATGTTGACACAGCTAACAGTCCTGTGTCTGTCCGTGGGGTTTGCATGGATGAGGCGTGTTTTGGGCGCGATTTGGGCGAGATTTTAGACGTTTTTATGAGGTTGATTCCAAAGAGCCGCAAGTGGGCGTGTGCACTGTCGGTTATGTCGTGTGTGTGGACACTCGCCTTATGGACTTGCCCTTTTCAGAGCTGTAGACAACGCCACGAGAAAACGAAAAAGAGGAGAGAAGGTCAAATATACACATGCAGGTGAAGCAAGTGCTACATGTAAGATGCACCATCCAGACACGCAACGAACACGCATCGAACGGGCCACGAAGATCAAGTGAGCCACTCGGTGAGGCCTGCCCGAGCCTTGTGTTCTAGAATCGATGGAGTGGCGGATTAGTGGGCACGGCTGGAGTCTTGTTTGGAGTGCTCCGTTGATTCGGAAAGACTGTCGAAAATACGGCCGGCATAAGATCATAATATATAAATATGTCGTGTTTCTTTGTGCCTCTTTGTTTCTTTATTTTTCTTTTGAAAACAATACCAAAGTAATGAATCCACCACCGCCCTCCACGCTGCAAATACCAAGAAACTAATAAGTCGAATCAATGCAACTTTGGTGACAAGACCATGGACCACGACAACCTTGCCAGGCAAGAGGATCCAAAAAAGAGGCAAAAGCGGCAGGCAAGGGGTGTCATGAGTTAAAGAGGAAAGAGAAGAGAATCCATTGATAGGCTGATTGATTATTAAGACAAAGCTCTTGACAGAGCCGACAAACGTCGGAAACCTGTATGCTGCTCATTCTTGGGTTATTGTTTCTCTGTGGCCGTCTTATGGAATATCATCTCTGCCTTGGTAGTAACATGATAACATGGTATGTACACAGAATTACCCATATCGTCTTATTGCTGTTTATGCCACAAGATCTAATCTGATATGATAATAGAAAACAGAAAGGGAAAGAGAAAGGAAAAACGAGATCAAACAACGGGCGATCCGATCAACGGCACACGAGTCGACACACGAGTACGCACGGCTACACATCCACACGTTCGACTTGTTCGTGCTCGACACCCTCCTTCCCGCCCGACTCCAAGGCGTGGACCGCGACGGCCGTGACGCCGGCTGCGTGTGCCGTCTCGTAGCGCTTCCGAGCGGCTGTGGCCCAGACGGGGGCACCGGCATCGAACAGCAGGTCCATGTCCTCGAGGGAGACGCCCTTTGTCTCGGGGACCAGAAAGTAGGTAAACACAAAGCCGACGACGATCCAGGCGGCATAGAAGAGATAGGTGCCGTACTGGATGCTGTTGACCATGTAGGGCAGGCTGTAGACGACGACAAACTGGCCGAGGTACTGCGTCGACGTCGGAAACATCATGGCAAAGCTGCGGATGCGCGTGGGAAAGACCTCGGCGGCAAAGATCCAGGGGATGGACGTCCAGCTGGCGCTGTTGGCGATGATATAGATATAAATCATGGCCAGCGCGGCCTGGCCGCCGGGGTTGCCGCCGCCGACCTGGGCAGTGGCCGGGTTGTTGCCGACGATCTTGGTGAAGGCGCCGACATAGAACATGCAGACGGCCATGACGGCGGCGCCGACGAGCATGGGCACGCGGCGGCCGACGCGGTCGACGACAAAAAAGGTAAACAAAATGCTGCTGACCATCTTGACGATGCCGTAGACGCCCGTGGCCAGCAGCGACACTTCCGTCGTGGAGTAGCCGAGCGCCTGGAAGATGATTGGGCTGAAATAATTTACGGCATTGATGCCTGTTAGTTGCTGCAGCATCATGAGCGCGATGGACAGCAGGACGCGGTTGCGGATGCCGGGGGCACAGAGCTCGCGGAACAGCTGGCGGTGTTCGCGCAACACGCCGACCGGACGGCCATGGGTGGGCGTGCCGTCGAGCTCGTGCTCGATCGACAGACTGGCCTGGACTTCGGCCAGCTCGCTCTCGACGACCGGGTGGTCGGCCGGCAGGTTGCAGACCCAGGCGAGCGCCTTGCGCGCATCGTCGGCGCGTCCCTTTGTCAGCAGCCAGCGGGGCGACTCGATCATAAAGGGCAGGCTGGCGAGGCACAGCACCGACGGGATAAACTGCAGGGCAAAGGGGATGCGCCACTGCGCGCTGCTGTGGGCGCCGGGCAGGTGCCGCACGACGCCGTAGTTGACCCAGAAGCCAATGGACAGGAAGATCTGGACCATGATTTCAAAAATGGCGACGAGGCGGCCGCGGATGGCATTGGGCGAGAACTCGGCGATGTAGATGGGCAGCACCAGCATGGCACTGCCGACCGCGAGGCCCGTCAAGGCGCGGCCCGTGTAGAGCAGGCCGACATGCGGGAACAGCTCCAGAATGCTGCCAATGACCATGGTCGCCATCGCCGCCATGAGCGCCGGGCGCCGGCCAATGCCCAAGAACGCGCCGGCAAAGTAGCCGATGATGGCGCCGAAGAAGGCGCCGGCCTGGAAGGTGGTCACAATGTTGGACTTGAGGCCGGCCAACGCATTGGCCGAAGCGGCCGTGTCGAGCCCGAACGCATGCTGGAACGACGGCAGGGCAAGTGTGCCGCCGATGAAGCCGCCGTCATATCCATAGCACGCGGCGGCCTGGGCGGAGCATGGTTAGCAAGAAAGTTCGCGGTTTCGCGGTCCGGTATCAAGTGAAGAGGGCTATAATACGCACCCATGAGGCTGAAAAGGTCAGGACATAGGGCCGCCATCCAAAGATTTCCTTTGGCAGACCCGTGGTCTCAGGCACGGCAAACGGGTTGGTCAGGTACTTCATTGCGTGTTATGAGATGAGATGAGACGAGACGGGATGGGATGGGATCAAGACGACGCCCAGACCCAGATTGAAGTCAATGCTGGCACCGACCAGAATGAAACGTGTGAGACGGGACAGGAGAGGACAAAAAGAAAGAAAGAATGGAACGGATAGGAGACAACGGGCACAGTGTAACCTTGTGGCAATATATGAATTCAAAACAAGAGCGTCGATCTTTTATCTTTTGCGAGGGCGCCGCCTACTTATATTGAGGTGCGTCCGCGTGGAAAACAAAAAGAAGGAAAGGCACGACTGGACATGGACATGGGGTCCCCATGGGGTATGCAGTGCAGACTGTGCGTCAAAGTGATGGGAAAGACGGCAAAAACAACTGGGAAAACAACTGGGAAAAGGAGAAACCCATGCTGGACGACAGAAACAACGGCGTTTCGACACGGCGGAACCACGCTTCCATGGGAAGGAAACGGTGAAGATTGGCAGGATTGGCAGGATTGGCAGGACTGACGAGGCCTTCCCCGGACTACAGAGGCAAAAAACCGTCAGAACGGTCGCATACAATGCGAGTAATGCAAAATGGGCAGAGTCGGATGCCGCTAGTGTCGGCTGTCAGGCGGACGCGAGTCTAGGGGAAATGAGGAGAAACAATGAGAAACCTCAGAAGCGGAGGCAAAAACGGCCGTAGTCTGGGGTTTGACAGCAAAGTGGGTCCGACTCACCGGGAAGCCGTCGGAAACCCGATGCATGCCGTCAAAATGGACCAAGCATAAGGAGATGCCGCAACACGCAAAGTGCCGAGTCGGGGCCGTATTTTTCTGGGGCGAAATGGAACCGCAAGAGACTCCGACTGCGGAGAATACGAGGAATGATATCCAGACTTTGAACGGCACCAACACGGTCTCTATAAAACACAAACTCTTGGCTCTTTGTTTGTCGCGTCCTGCTACGTCGTGGCGGCATTAGTCTGTTCCTATCCCTTCCATCAGCAAGACATTATTCGTCGACTTGTCAGCTTGATCTACGCTTTATCTTGCACGTCTGTCAACCTTTCTCAACCTTTCCTCGCCTTCGTCAACTCAACATCCCCCTCTATACATCGCCATGGGCTCTACAAACAACTCGGGCGCCATGTCGGCGTGCGCGCGTCTGCGGCTGATGCTCGCACAGCCCGGCGAGATTGTCACGGCGGTCGGCGTCTACGACGGCATCTCGGCGCGGCTGGCGCTCAACGAGGGCTTCAAGTGCCTGTACATGACGGGCGCGGGCACGGCGGCGTCGGTGCTGGGCATGCCGGACCTGGGCATCACCAACATGACGGACATGGCGACCAACGCGGGCATGATTGCCGGCCTGGATCCGACGGTGCCGCTCATTGCCGACGCCGACACGGGCTTTGGCGAGTCGCTGTCGGTGGCGCGCACGGTGCGCGCGTACATGCAGGCCGGCGTGGCCGCCCTGCACCTGGAAGACCAGCCGCTCAACAAGCGCTGCGGCCACCTGGGCAGCAAGGAGCTCGTCGACGAGGACGTCTACTTCCGCCGCTTGCGGGCGGCCGCGGCCACGCGCGATGCCCTGCGCGCCCAGACCGGCCAGGACATTATCATTATCGCCCGCACCGACAGCCTGCAGAAGCTGGGCTACGCAGCGGCCATTGACCGGCTGCGGCGGGCCCAAGCCGCCGGCGCCGAGGTGGCGTTCCTGGAGGGCATCACGACGACCGAGCAGCTCGAGAGCGTGTGCCGCGACCTCCAGGACACGGGCATGCCCGTGCTGCTCAACATGGTCTCGGGCGGCGTGACGCCCGAAATCAGCGTCCAGGCGGCCCAGCAGCTCGGCTTCCGCATCATCATCTACCCGTCGGCCGTCCTCAGCGTCGCCATGGAGGCTGCCCAGGCACAGCTCAAGTACATGAAGGAGACCGGCCTGCAGCGCATCCCCGAGTCGCGCAAGTACCAGGGCCCCAAGGTGCTGTTCCAGGCCATGGGCATGGACGAGCGCGTCGAGTTTGACCGCCAGGTCGGCGGCTCGACGTATGCCAAGGGCATTTAGGAGGCGTGTGCTGCTGCTGTGTACATAGATTATAGCTCTCAATTTAGCGCAGTTTACTGTAAAACACGGTATCTTCACTGTCTCCGTGTAAGTCAAGTCGCGATAACATCAATGGCATAGCTTGTCATCGGCAAATCGATTTCCGGTAAAAATGGCCTTGAGCGTTCAAATTACATTCAACATGCCGATTTCCGGGTTTTCTCTCGCATATCGGCGCTGGCTATGCCGCGTTTGTATTTCAAAGTCGCTCCTTGTCCAAGCTGACCAACTTCTTCAACGCCCCTGAAGCCTCTCCAGACCCACTAAAGTATCGGAAATCCGATCCCAGAATACGCCAGCTCTAGCGCATTCCCTGCCTTCCCCGCTTTCTTACCTTTCATACACGCTGCCTCGTCACTGCTCAAGCTTCTCTCACATCTCACTTCGCAGATGCTCCCAGCATATCCCACGACTTGTGTCTCGGATTACCGAAATCCTTCAGTACTTGAGGAGCAGGATCCCTTTTCAAAAGTGAAAAGTGGGCTGGGCTGTCGGTGTCGCGATATCGAACTCCACGTGCAAGTGCAATTCCTCATTGAGCCACGACTAACATCGGCACAATCGCCGACCACGTCCGTCCCGGACTACACCGAAATGTCTCCAACACCGCCGCCGGGCACGCCGGCTACGGGCAGCAGAACCGGCAGCGGCAAAGCCATTAAGCGCAACAGCAAGGCGTGCAAACGGTGCACGCGGCGCAAGCAGCGATGTCACGGATTTCCCGTCTGCCGGGCCTGCGAGGAGGCGCGGGTCGCGTGTGAGCCGTCGGCGTATGCGGTGCAGCTGTACAGTCAAGGCGGGGCGCCAAACGGGGCCGACAATGCGGCCGCCCTGCACCGGATCCAGACGCTCGAGACACAGCTGGCAGAGGCACTGTCGGAACTGGCAGTGGCAAGACAGCAGAGTCAGAATCAACAGAATCAACAGAACCAAAATCAAAGTCAAAGTCAAAATCAAAATCACAATCAAAATCAGGCACCGAGCCAACATCAGCATCAAAACCAAACTCCTCAACCACAGCCTCAACGGCAGGAACCGACGCCTCAACCAACACCGCAATACTCCGACCCCAGCCAGCATCCCTTCCTCCTCAACCGCGACATGCCTCTCCTCTTCACAGACACGGACGATGCGAGCACACTAATCGGCGGGCAAGGAGGCCAGGCCGCACACAACATGGGACACAACATGCAGCCCACCGTCGAGCAAATGGTGCAGGCGACGGTCTGGTCCAAGGGACTCTTCTCGGTCGGCGACAGCGTGCAGCCCATGCCGGCCGTGCCGCCCATGACGCCCATGTCGCCCATTCCGCTGTCTTTCACCGTTCCGTCGGTCCACCAAGCACAGCTTCAGCATCCACAGCTGCAACAGGCACAAGCACAAGCACATCCATCCCTACAGCCACCGCCTCCCCCTCCGCAACCATCGGATGCCATGGGTCGGCGGATGCTCGATGCCTATTTCACAAAGATCCATCCACGCTATCCGTTTCTGGACAGAGCCCATCTGTTTGGCCTCCACGAACGCGCACAGCAGCACGACGCCAGCGCGCCCCCTCTGCCGCCGAGCCTGGCCAACCGCTTCGATGTCTTCCGCCTCAACATGGTCTATGCCATTGGCGGCACGCACCTGAAAATCACCGACCCGCTCTGCGAGGCGCAGGCCGAGACGTATCTGGGCGTGGCCTTGCGCGACGTCGCCGTCGTCCAGAATGCGCAGTCTCTGTCGACGCTCCTGACCATTGAAGGCCTCGTTCTTCTTGTCCTGTACAATCTGCGGGCGCCCACCAACACGGGCATCTGGTACCTCACCAACCTGGCCATGCAGACCTGCATCGACCTGCGGCTGCATCTCGAGGCCGCCTACCACGATCCAGCGCTCTCGCCGGCCCAGACGCGCACCATGCGCCGGCTCTTTTGGAGCGCCTATGTCCTCGACCGCTTCATTGCCCTGTCGTTCAAGCGGCCCTACAGCGTTGCCGAAAACGACATTGAGACACACATCCCGGAGGAAGCGCCCGACGCGGGCTGTGACGACGGCGACGACGGTGTCGGGCCCATGTGGCGCCGCTTTATCCAGATCAAACGCCTCGAGTCGCGCATCCAGACCGACGTCTACGGCCTGGCCGAGCCGCTGGCCCTCCGTCGCGCCAAAATCGGCCCGCTCCTGCGCGCCGTCGACGCGTGGGGCCAGTCCAACGAGGCGCCGTCGGCCAACCTCACGCCGTCGGAGCGCGTCTACCTGCGCCTGCAGTGGAACGCCGCCGTCGCGCAGCTGCTGCGGCCGTTCCTGTCGGCCATGGCCGCCGACGACCCGCTGCTGGCGCGCTGCCTGCACGCCGCCGGCCACGTCTGCGCGCTGTTCCGCGAAATGCACATGCGCGACGCCTACGGCCACTCGTTTGTGTCGGCCCACCTGACGTTCATCACGGGCGTCACCATGTGCTACTGCCTGTTCCGCGCCGCGTCCGGCACCAGCGGCCAGCTCGAGCTCGAGCGCCTGCTCGACCACCGCGTCGCGCACCACCTGCGCGCCTGCTCGTCCACCATGTTTATCATTGCCGAGCGTTACCACCGCCTCCGCAAACACCGCGACATCCTCGAGGACATTATCGGGCGCATCATGGATGCGCGGATGTCGGCCGACGCGCAAGAGGGCGGAGCAGGAGGAGGAGGAGGAGGCGACCGGCTGGCCGAGGGTGGAGGTGGAAGTGGAAGCTCCGCCAACAAGATTGTGGCCCGAGAAGAGACACCCTCGTCGGCCCGGTCGCACTTCTCGCAGCTGGACTTTGTCGCCGTCCAGAGCCTGCTGAACCTGGCGGCCCAGCAGGAGCCCGACACGTGCACTTCGCCAGCGGCAACGACCGTCGTGGCCACCCCAGACCCTCACAGAGACAACAACATCAACATCAACAACAACAATATCAACATGCATGCCCTGCCCACAAACGTCATGCTGCCGCCCTCTTGGCCAACACTCGACATCAATGCCACTGGGTCCTGGGATGTCGACCGCTACAGTCTGGAGATGCTGGGACGCATGATTTCAGCGTGAGGACAAAAGAGGAAATTCAAAGTTTACTGCCCGCACAATGATACGGGTGATTCCAAAGCTGTCTCTACGGTTTTACTGTGATATGGAAAAAGAAAGTACATGTACGAGTTTTCAGCTTTCTTCGACGCTGGATGACCCTCAACTGTTCTGATGTCTCCCAATCAAGTAATTGCCTGCGAATCACAAGCAAATCATATGCGAAATGTCCCGTCCGTGAGCCGAGCAGACAACCTTCAGTGTCTTCTTACACTTGTTCAACTTTCTTACAGGGTGCATACCGGGTACCTTTGTGTGTGTGTGTATGTCGTTGTTCTGGTGCATCATTTTGCGTATTCGGGCTGTGCTGCCTTACCCCAGATATTGCTAGCCGCTTCACCAGGTACAAAGGGGAAAAGTGCATCCCAGACTGTTGGAGTCTTAGTTTTTGTCCCACCACCTAGCTGTCATCGGTCAAGCCTGCCGTTCCGCGTGTTTGGGCGAGTCTGTTGGTCGTACAACTGCCCGTTCCGCACATTGGGGGCCAAAGGTGCTTTGGTGCCGACCGTTGGTACTTTCTGTGTAAGTCGGGCCTGTCTTTTGTCTTTTGATATCGAAATGGACGTCTGCAAAATACCAGTCTTTTGGAGTCGTTTACCCATTTCGAGATGCCAATTTGCAACCTCAAAAAGTGAGTACTGTTTCGATGACAATAAACACAATTGGGAGGTCGTTTCTTACCCTTTTCTTCTGTTAATTTTCTACCTACTTCTTTAGCATGTCGTTGTGGACGTCTCCAGAATCGTTGGTGCCACCCCCGCCTTCTTTACCCCAACTTTTGATTTATTACCCTTGAGCCCTTCCTTTCTTCTTGCTTGTATTTCTTATTTCTTTTTTCCTCTTTGTTCTTTGGCGCCCCGCCCGGCGCAGCGCTAAGCGGGCCCTACAAACCCGCCGAACCAAGTTTTCTCCTACCCGGCTGACCCCAAGGAATGCATGCAGCCAGGATGCAACCAGAGATGCCGAGGCTCTGCGATTGGGAAGGCGTCAGGCACATGAGATTCAATCGACATCGACTGTTGGTGGTGGGAATGTCGATATGTTTTGCATCACCACAAACATTGTTTTGGTTTTTTTGGTTTTTTTTTTTTTTTTTTTTGCTCAAATAGACAATTCTTGACTGGTCTTAATATGAGACATGGAATTTATGTCTACGGTAAATAATCGAAACGAAACAAATAAAGCAAAGTTTCTTTGAACAAATATGTGGACAAGTGAGGCATCTCGAACATCTTTGACATGTGCTCGTACATTTGCATCGACAATCGTCGTTTCGTTCCCCACACTCGATCTTCTTCCCCATATATTGTATTTTCGCATTCAAAGGACACTCCCTCACCCCGCGGACCCGCAGTTTGCAGCTGGCAATTACCAATTTACAATTAACCACTGCCGACACTGCCGTCCGTCAAGATGCCTTTGCGTGACCCGTGCCCCGTGCTGCATGTTACCTGACTTGACGTGCCCCGTGGGGTTCTTGGTGGTCCCCGCCTTTTATTATTTTTTTTGTTCTTTTTACGTCGTACTCATCTTTCGTCTGGCCGTCAATTGGTACACCTGTTCATCTGCCGATATCCATTCGACGTGCCCCGTTACGGCGCCCAATAGCCAAGTCCATCGTCCATCGGTTACGACCCATCGTGAGTTGTCAATCACCATCTACACGGCCCTACTGGGCCGCACGGCAGATGTCACGTCTAAGCGGGCGGTAGCCGTCCTTTCCTTGGACGAGTGTGGGGGTATACTCCGTGTTGTATGCATCGGACGTTGTGATGGAAGTGATGGATGTTGTGATGGGAAAGCAAGAAACAACCTGAAAAAACAACCTTATTTCTGGGCATCACGTCGGAATGCAAGTGATCAAGTAACCAAAACGACTCTGAGCATCGACGGCATTCAACACGTGCAATTCGTCTCGCAAGCTTTTGCCCGTCCAGGCCGCGTCCTCTTCAGCCGATCACCATCTCTTTTGTCTTGTGTCGACTTTTGGGCTGTCCAGGCCCTGGCGTCTCCTAGAAATAACAAAAAGGCGGCGGAAAAACACAGGACCAGTTGAGTAAACACAGGACTCCAAACCGCCCCAAGACCCCAAGACACACGACGCGCCGGAAAGTCGTTCGATTCAGTGTTAGCGGTGACGATCTTTTGATTTTGGCGTGCTTTGGCATATTTTGGCGTATTTTGGCGAATTTTGGCGTCGTTTGGTCCCCCGAAACTCCACACTGTTTGTCTCTCCGGACTCGTTGTGTCTTCGCGTCTCTTTCCTTTTTTATCGCAGTTGATTTCTCCGGGTTTAACGTTCAAGAGGCAGACCGTTTGTCCCCCGTCCGTCCCTTGCATTGCTTTTCCGTCTTTTGTCGTCCTGTTTGTTCAGCTCTACGGAATACTTGTTTATGTTTTTCTCTTCCTGTTTTTCACTGTCCTTTTTCTCTGGGCACCCGCGTTCGTCTGCCTCCTTCCTTTTTCTGCCCAGTCCAGTCCTCGCTCTCGCTTTTGAGCTTTTTTTTTTCCTTTTTTTTGATATCCTCCTCACTCGCGGCCGACATCTTTTCCTTCTGATTTCCCCTCACTGGGCAACGTCTCATCATCATAGCCTTACGAGGTAACCAGGACCAGGGAGGTTGTCTGGGCCTTTCACTTTTGTTCTTCCGGAAAACTCGCTACAGGCAAAGAGCAGCGATTGACATTGACCCACGAGCCGCACGAGAATAGGGTAGTGATCGGCCTTTCGTCTGTCTTTCTGTCTCTTTTCGCAGTCTGTTCGACTACCAACCTCCCCCATGTAGCTCGGCTCGAACCAGGTTTCTGGGACATTGTGAATTATCGCCATGTGCTTTTGCTCTCTGAATGTGCATACATGTATGTCGTACGATGTAGTAGCATCTTCATCCATCTCCTCTTGCAGTCCGTCCCTCTTTGTTGACGCCCAACCCGGACGGTGTGTTGTTCTTCCCCGCAAAGGTCCCGCAAAAGGTCGAGTCCGCCATCCGGCCACCGTCCTTTTTACACATTCTTTATTTTATTTTTCCCTCTTTTGTTTTTCTTTCTCTTTTTGCAGCTTCTTTCTACCCCTCCCCGGCCGTTCTTTCGCAACCCATCTCGTCTTCCACATGCAACTAGCATCGCCCGTTGCCTTGTGCCGACTCGTTCTCCATTTTCTTCTCCATTCCCCATTCCCCATACGCCTCTCCTCGTAAAATGTAAATCATAAATCCAGAACCATGACTATAAAACGGTCTCAGATCCGCTCCCCTTTCCTCGACTGCGATCGTCGCTCAGAGTTGTCCACCAGCCTCTCCTATCCTCCCTGTGGTCTTGTGGTCTTGCTGTCTTGTTGTCTGGCCCAGATTCCTGTCTTGCCCCCTTTTATCTGTCTCTCCCATAATCGCCTGTGTGGCTATATTTTTAAGTTAAATTTAATATACCCCAATATACCCCCAATATACGCAGCCTTGCTCCCGCTGCATCTGCACGTCATCACCACTTACACGGGCATATACCCACGACAGGAAATTCAAAAACGGCCTCGTCCCGCCCAGCACCACCATGAAGACTGCTGCTGTCGCGGCCGTGCTGGCCAGCCTGGCTGGCTATGTGTGTGCCGTTCCTGCGGCCGCCGCCAAGCCCATTGAGGAGCGCGGCGTCGGAGTCAGCGTCACTTACCCCGAGGGTACCGTCAACGGCGTCTCGCTCCTCAACATTGACTCGTTCCGGGGCATCCCCTTTGCGGAGCCGCCCGTCGGCAACCTGCGCCTCAAGCCGCCGCAGCGCACCACAAAAGTCGGCACGGTCGACGGCGCGGGGATCGGCCCCAGCTGCCCGCAAATGTACCTTTCGTCCGGCAGCGGCAACCCGATTTTCCAGCTGGCGGGCGACTTCCTCAACATCCCGCTGCTCCAGACGGTGTCGGGCGCGCAGGAGGACTGCCTGACGCTCAATGTGCAGCGGCCGGCGGGCACCAACGCGACGGCGAAGCTGCCGGTGCTCTTCTGGATCTTTGGCGGCGGCTTCCAGTTTGGCACAAACGCCATGTACGACGGCGTGTCGCTGCTGACGCAGGGCGCCAAGATTGGCGAGCCGTTCATCTTCGTGGCGGTCAACTACCGCACGGGCGGCTTCGGGTTCCTGGGCGGCAAGGAGATCAAGGCGGACGGCGCGGCGAACCTGGGCCTGCTGGACCAGCGCGCGGGTCTCGAGTGGGTTGCGGACAACATTGCGGCGTTTGGCGGCGACCCGGACCGCGTGACGATCTGGGGCGAGTCGGCCGGCTCCATCTCGTGCTTCGACCAGATGGCGCTGTACGGCGGCGACAACACGTACAAGGGCAAGCCGCTGTTCCACGGCGCCATCATGGACAGCGGCAGCGTCATCCCCGCCGAGCCCGTCGACGGCGTCAAGGCGCAGGCCATCTACGACGAGGTGGTGGCCGTCGCTGGCTGCGCGGGCCAGGCCGACACGCTGGCGTGCCTCCGCGGTCTGGATTATGAGACGTTTCTGAACGCCGCCACGTCCGTGCCCGGCATTTTCAGCTACAACTCGCTGGCCCTGTCGTACCTGCCGCGCCCCGACGGCACGGTCCTGACCGACAGCCCGCACAAGCTGGCCCTCGGCGGCCAGTACGCGTCGGTGCCCACCATCATCGGCGACCAGGAGGACGAGGGCACGTTCTTTGCCGTTATCCCCAACAACGTCACCAGCACCGACCGGATTGTCAACTACCTGAGCGAGTACTACTTCTTCAACGCCACCAAGGCCCAGATCAAGGGCCTGGTCGACACGTACCCGACCGACATCGCCGCCGGCTCGCCCTTCCGCACCGGCATCTTCAACGAGCTGTACCCCGGCTTCAAGCGCCTCGCCGCCCTCATGGGCGACATGACCTTTACGCTGGCCCGCCGCGCCCTGCTCCAGATCAGCAGCATCACCAACCCCAACACGCCCTCGTGGTCGTACATTGCCTCGTACGACTACGGCACGCCGTTCCTGGGCACCTTCCACGCCACCGACATCCTGCAGACCTTCTACGGCGTCCTGCCCAACTACGCCAGCGAGGCCATCCAGACGTACTACATCAACTTTGTGACCACGGGCAACCCCAACAAGGGCGCCGCCGTCAAGATGCAGTGGCCGCAGTGGAGCCAGGGCCAGAACGTGATCCAGTTCTTCTCCGACAAGGCCGCCCTGCTGGCCGACAACTTCCGCCAGGACAGCTACGAGTACCTCGTTAGTAATATTGACATTTTCCGTATTTAGGGAGCGGGGGGAGTTGATTATGATTTGATTTTGATTTTTGATCTTTTGGGAAATTGTTTTGAATATTCGAATATTTGAATATCAATCACGTACATATGGTACAGGATACGGAATGTATAGGAAGGGAAACGCATAATGACGGGCACAACGTATATATGGATCTTAATAAAGCACAAAAGCAACAGCAAATAAGAAAATAAGAAAATAACAAATCAAGAAATCAAGAAATCAAAATACTCTGAATACCAAAGCACAAGCACGAAACAAGTACCAGAAATCAATTTCTATATAGCCATGTCCCGGTCTTTGGCCAGGACATGCGGGTATATAAGTAAAATATAAAAATATAAGAATATAAAATAACAATGAACAAAATCAAGGAGAGGGCATTATGAAAAGATAAAATCAAAAGAACATCAAACAGGCGTGACCAAATCAAATGAAGCACAAGCTCATCATCAACATCACAACGGAATGGCAACAGAATTGTGTCAGACCATCAGCCTCGAAAGACAAAATCAAAAAGAGAAGAAGAAATAAAAAGAAATCATAAGAAATAAGAAAAACATACCCCTGAAAATACAACACACCCATCCCTGCTTCATCACTTTATCATCTCGTTCTGGCCAAGGAACGTCCGCGCCAGCTCATCGCCGCCCTGCTCGGCCGCCTCCATCCAGTGGATCGCCACACACATCAGCGCCGGGTCATTGCGCACATCGTACACTCCACTTCCGCCATGGCCACCTCCATGGTGTCCGTGATGCCCGTGATGTCCGTGTCCATGGCTGCCAGGACCGCCACCCGGTCCACCGGACATCATGCCAGACGATCCACCAGCACCGCCCCCACTGCCACCATACTTCTCCATGACTGCCTTCTTGAACACTTCGCGTGGCTTGGACAGGGGAAGCGTTGTGCGTTCGACAAGCTCAGGGTTCGACAGATAGAAAATGGCAAGCTCGCGCTGTGATGTCGGGTCGCCCTCTTTCGCAGTAATGGTGAGCATGCGAGCAGCGTCAGCCAATGAATACGCACTCGACAGGGGCAGTGGCAACGAGAATGGAGACAATGGAGACGATGACGGTGAGCCGTTGTTGGAGCCGTCGCCCGCTGACGAGGCCGCTGAGGGAGGCGGAGGTGGCGGCGGCGCTGTCGGGGCCTTGCGTGTCTTGGTATAGATGCCCACAATCTCGTCGGCCACCTCAATCATCGTCGTGCACACTTCACTCTTCAGCAGCAGAGCCGCGAGGCCAGCAGCCCAGAACGACTTGCCTCGCTCCGACCGGTCCAGGATTTCGGGAGGCACAAAAGCGGCAATGAACTGTAGGTCGCGGAACAACGTCTTGGGCCGGATGGACGGGTCACAGAACAAAGACTGCAAAATACAAGCCACGGCATCCTTGGTCTGCGAGTTACTGCTGTGGCCACCGGTCCCATGGCTCATGGCACCAATGCTGCCACGGCGGGACATCGATGGATGCTGCGACGAGCCCAGTGTACTGGATCGCCGTCCCTTGACATTGTCAATCGCTTCCTCGAGCGGCTTCGGCCGGTTCGTCGACGGGCCCAGAATCGTTGTCTCCGCAGAAGATTGGCCCGCCGTGGCATGACTGACAACAGGACTTGCACCAGACTTGGTCAACAGAGCCAGCCGTTTGCGTGTACTGCGGGAAGAGAGTGACGCCGTGATCAAGTTCTCCAGCTCAAAGAGTGCAGCCAACTTGGCGTGCGGGCTGGGATGAACGCAAAACATCCGCAAGAGGCGCTGATACGCTTTCGTAAAGGGAAACTCGGCCGTCGTCGAAGTCTTTTTGTGTGCCGGCACGTTTGCTGGCTTCGAAGTCATGTGAAGAAGTGACCGCTCGTGACGGGCAGCTGTGGTGGTGTGGTCGCTGGCTGTGGCTGAGCTGTCGTTTCCGTGGCTGCCACCCCCAGTAGCATCCGGTGTATTGCTTCGGCGGCTCATCGTGGAAGGCGACAAGTCACCAGCAGAACCAACACTGCCAGCGGTAACTGTCCGACCGTCGCCGAGGTCGTTCTTCCGCTCGCTATTATCCACGACAATCTGCTTGAGCGAGGTTCGGTGGTTCCTCCTCTTCTTCTCGACGGCGGCGTCGTGTCGTTGGCGCTTCTCAATGGCTTCACGGCGCTCAATGCACTCTTGGCCCAGGCTACTGAACCAATGGTCGGTCTCGGATCCGCGCGCAAACACGAGATTTCCCAGATCAGACAGAAGGAGGCTTGTCAGCGTCTGTCGCAGATCGTTCAGGAACCGGCTCTTTTCTTCAGACATTCTCTGCTGGAAGACCGTGTCAACAGACGACGCTGACGTTCCAGGCCGGCCGTTGCCTGACAAATGCGACGGCGTTTGCATCCCGTCCGCGCCTCCATGGCGAGAAAAGAGAGGACGACGGGAGGTCTGGTTCATTGAAGCAAATGGATTTGAGAGGTTCGTGGAGCTGGCCGTTGGCGACTGTGCGCGTGAAGTCGCTGTGCTGGGCGACATGGATGCTTGGAACGGTTGGAACGGCGACCAGAATGTATTGGACGTGTCAATGGCTGGGACAGGAGAGTGCAGCCCGCCCGAGAAATAATCCGGGCCACCCAAGACTTCCGAGAACGAAGTGCTGGCGCGCGAAAAGCTGTATCGGCCAGAATCAAACGATTGGACACTCGGGTTGTTTTGGCCAAGCGTGGCTCTCAGGTCGCCACGGAGAGATGTGCTGGGGCGTCTGTTTAGGCCGAATCGCCGGCTTTCAGAGTCAAAGCTCCGAATACTCGATGCGTCGTCCCAGGGCGTGCTGGGAGCATCTAGATCTCTGCCTCCAGATCGACTACTGGACTCGAGATGCTGGCGGTCTCGCATAAACAAGTCGCTCGACCACAGCACAGGTGCGTCCACAATGCTCTCGCCAATCAGCTTGTCTGTACAGCTGGCAATCTCACAGGAGAAGCGATGGATGCGCTCCTCGCCCTGGCAGAAATTGGCAATGCCGCATTGCTGCAGCCAATGTGCAGTCTTCTCGGCCTGGTCATCAGAAAGCTTGTTTGGTCCGCCTTGGCTTTCCGTGGCGGCTAGGAGCTCCACGATCTCGCTCTCCGTCCGGTACAGATACGACGCCGCCGGTCCGCGTTGGTTCCCAAGCCGGGATCGTTGGTAGGCGTTCCACTTTCGGCTCGTCCCCATGGTCTTCAACGCCACAGCGATATTGCGCGTGAAATCATATGGGCCTGAGTTCCGCACGTCAGTGACATACCACATTTTGTCGCGGAGTGCCCTGAGCCGCCTCATCATTGTATCGATGGCTCCTTCGGCCCGTTCTTGGGACTGCTTGAGCCAAATCAGCCAGGCCTCGTACTCTTCGACGGCAGCAGCCGAGCGCCGGATCAAGTCCCGTGGTCCGCGAGAGAAAATATTGAGCAGTGCGGCAAACCCATTCTGCCGCAAAGATTGCGAGTTGAGTGCATTGAGCTGCTTGATTGTGTTCCAGTACTGGTGTGCGGCGAGGAAATCAGACTGGGCATGTGACTGTGACGATGCGGCCTTGAGCATGGAGATCAACATTGATTCGTGAACTTCATGCTCGTCCTCGGAGTTGGCCGTGGTTGGTCTCTTTCCGGTGTCCGGCTGGTGGCGTCCTTGAGACTCATGTGAATCCAGTGAGTCGCTTGGCTGGTGGGTGGGAGGTGCCGTTGAGTATTCACCGTTTGAGTCCGTGTGACGAAGATACGGGTTGCGGCTCTGCAGTGGAGAGGATGCTTTTGGCGGTCTGCTGGTCTCTGTTGTGATCACTCTGTTCTTGTTGCGGTACTTCTTCAGACGATTGGCACGGTTGCTAAACGTATGCGTTGCGCCCGTTCCAGGATCGAGACCTTGCGGAATTTCATAATCTTCAACCAGCTTCAAAATAGAGTTTCTCAGGTGATGGTAGTCAGTGTCCAACTCGGTCTTGTCCGGTCCAGATAGCTCGTCCTCGGATGCATCATCAGTGTCGTCGGAGGATGAAGTAGCATCTTCCTCGATTTCATCGTCCTCGTCCGGGTCGTATGTCATCTGCGTTGACAGGGTGTTGCCGTCTGGAGAAATGAAAAGAACAGCCCAACGCTCCGCACAGGGATGGCAGGAGCCAAGTACACAGTCCCGGCCCAGGGAATGAGCCATATCCTGGATGGCTAGTCGCAGTCTGTAACCGTCGTCTTCGTAGCTGTTGAGTCGTCTCTGATCGGCCCCTGATATTGAAGGTGGTGGAGGTGATGATCTGAAGGATGATGTGCCAGTCTGTTGGCTCTCGAGGAGCGGTTCCACAGAAGTCGTTGCATCACTGGTCGCTGAAGATACACTCGTGCTTAGAACGGAGTATGTGTCGGTGTTGCTTCTCTGAGTGTGAACGGGAACAGGCTGGGACGTCATGGAAAAATTAGAAATGGAACCAGGTCCAGAGCGGAAGCTCCCTGATTGGGCTGATCTGGGCCGACGTTCCGGGAACAGTGCGTTAACCATGGTGACCAAGTCTGCCGGGCTAACAACGAGATACGGGTGCACTTCGACAGTCTCTCGCAATGATGTGATTGAGCGGGCAGGCAATAAGCGAGCTGTTGGCCGGTAGGCTTTCGAGTCACGAAACTTATTCATGATGTTTTCAATGTGGACCTTGATCAATGGTGGTGTCGAGACCGGAATGTTCTTCGCGTGGCTCATGGACATGGTCTTTTCCACAACTAGCTTCTGCGCACGAAGTGCCACCTCCTTGAGGATCTTTTGCCGGCCGTATTCCGTGATGTGGTATTCCGCCATTAGACCGTGGGTCTCCGGGTGGATGATGACACTTAATAACCAGGCGCCAAACAGCCATTTGTAAACAAACCAGCTCCGCGTGTTGTCCACGAATTTCGCATCCAGTTTCTTCAGGATTTGGTTGCCAAGTTCGATGAGGCCTTCCGGGATTCCGGTTGCATCCTCGTCGTCGATCACATCAAACAGGTCGTTGACGGCACGGTCGTAGAATTCATCGGCAGCAATCTGATCCTTGGCAGTCCAGTCGTTGATGTGGAACCGAGTTCCGTTCTGGTCCTCGGCACGGTCCAGGAGGAAAGCACCGTCTTCAAGAATTTTCATGAGAAACCACTCCATATTGGATCGACCAGACCATTCACGCATGGAGCTCCAGGCATTAAGAACAGCCACCAAAACAGGCTCACCAGCAGCTCCTTTTTCGGAAATTAAGCGAGCACAAGTTGTTGCCCAGATGTCGGTTCTGCGTCTGTCTTCTGCGCTGTCGGGACCAGCCGAGTTTGCATAGCAGGTGTGTATCAGCGCAGAAAGCGGATCGTGTCGTTGGAAGGACAAAAGCTTCTGAACAGCGACGTCTTTGCTTGGTCCGCCTCCAACAGACGTGTTGATCGAGGGTGTTCGCCCAGACGCTGAGCCCCCTCGCGTCGACGACGGACGGCTGCTGTGGAAAGGTAGAACCGAGTCAATGGGTTCCATGCCCTGGGAGAACGATGTCAGCGAACTCAATTCAGCAGTGCTCAAAGAGCACAGCCGTGTAGCCAAGTAATCCGGATTGTTTCTTATGTTTGTCAAAAACGAGACAAAAATCTCTCGAGCGTCGGCCGAGAGGTCGTTGAAAAAGGGAGTGGCAGATATGGTGCCCGGGGTGGGTGCTGCCCCGTTCAGTGAGCTAGCATCCACTGCTGTGTCCAAGCTCTCAGAAGAGGGCGGTGACCTCAGAGCATCAAGTTCCGGCTCGAAGAGTGCGTACTTTCGCAGCTCGTCGCAGCTTTTCCGTACATTGTGAACAGCATTGTATAGGTTCGCAAATCCAGTCCGATCGTCGCTACGAAAGCATTCCGTCAAGTTGCGGTGGGCCATCTCGCCGCAGCGTACAAAACGAGCGGATAGGGCGGTCGAGATGAGGTTCAGTTGTAGTCGAGTCCTTGTCTGTGTCCGCTTCCTCTCCTGGTACTTGGACAGCCTCACCAAATGAGCCAGCTCATTTAGCGAGGTGCCCTCTGCCTCGGCCGCAACACGTCCATTGGAATAAAGAGAGGTATCCTGCAGGAGCGGCTTGGCAGAGAACTGATATTTTAATTCAGAGATATCGGCAGGGCTAGTCGGGGGGCTTGCTTCGGAAGTAGAGTATGATATGTTCTTCTGGTCCGGCGATTCGCTTTGTGTATTCGCCGACAAGTCATGTATTGGCGGTGGTATTGGCGGGTGCATCTGCGTCACGGCAGGTCTGTGTGGTATTGAAGAGGCGTATGCTGGGGCGGGTATAGAAGAGACGTCAGGATTCGATGCGAGGGGACCGCCCATATTGGGCAATGGGTCGTCTGTGGGAGATGATATTGAAGACATGCCGGAGAGCATAGAGGAAGTCGTGGCGGTCGCTGTGACGGTTGCAGTTGTGGCAGCAGCCGCTGTAGTCTTGCTGGAGACCATCAGGTTGGTCAATGTCGGTGGCACGGTCAGCGGACCGGCCGAGGTCCTTCGAGAGGCGCCGTCGCTACGGCGATTTGGGTACGACATGTTGGCTTCTACGCGGCGGGCAAAACTCCGGGAAGCGTGCACGGGTGGTGTGAGGTGTGACAGATCGACATGCTTCTCCCGGCTATCGAGGAGCGGCGGAGTTGGTGATCTCGGCAAGCCATGCGGTGCGGAGGTAGTCGGAGCGGCTACAAAACGTGGTGATTAGCGTTCGTCCAGTCCCTCCTTGACCTCGTGGCATACCATGTCTCTCAAATGACAGCAGATGGGACGGAAGCACTTACAAGACTGGTCTTTGTTCACAGGCGACGATAGAGACCGTTGCAAAGGGACCATAACGGTACGAACAGGACAGGCAACGCCGGATTAAAAGTGAGAGCGTAATGTGTCGTTGTATTAGTTGGAGGAAGAAGCTGTGTCGAGTCTTGATTTCTGGTGTCGCCAGATGCACCAATGCCCTATGCCGAGGCGGGCGGCAAACA
Organism: Sporothrix mexicana; assembly: GCA_021396375.1. Classification (NCBI taxonomy): domain Eukaryota; kingdom Fungi; phylum Ascomycota; class Sordariomycetes; order Ophiostomatales; family Ophiostomataceae; genus Sporothrix; species Sporothrix mexicana. Next base: position 237,536 of record WNYC01000040.1, read on the forward strand.
ACGGCAGTGAGCAGCGTCCCAAGAGAACCAGCAAGGCGGGTGCGACGATGGACACAGCGCCGATGCAAGTGCTGTCCAAAGAGGCGAATATATGTGTATATATGTATACCGTATCCCACACAACGCGTATGTATTCTGCGTGTTATTTGGGTCGTAGCTCGGAGGTCGTGGCGCCACAATCGAGAGCCGTCCACTAGAGGAGGAGGATACGCGCGGAGAAATGTCGGGAGGGGAAATCGCGGCCGCAGTGCGAGGAGAATATGTCGGGATGACGCTGGCAACGATCAACGAAAATAACAGTGCAATGTTGAGAGGGTTGTCTGGAGAATAAGAGAAGAAGAGAAGGAGAAATCGAAAGGCCAGACGGCGCGAAAGGTCCAGAGGTCCAAATGATCCAACGAGGGAAGCAGCGAACGGTGCTTGCTGGCCCCGGCAAAGGCAGGAGGGGAACGGCGGCTGCAGGATGTGTGAGTGATGCGTTGTACCTTCCCTGCCAGTGCTGCTGTGCTATGCATGCAGTTGCATACGTGCGTGCAGTCCGCCTTTCCAGCCGTTCATCCATGCAGGAAGGAGCGGCCAGCCTGCCAGCTGCGCTGTGGCGACCTATCCCAGCCAGGCCTAGCCCCAACAAGCTGGGGACCTCCCGCCAACCACTTTACCCCACGGATCAGAAAGGCGCCGCCAACGCGGCCAGCTAACAACCAATATCTACCCGCTACACAACTGCCAGAGTGCGCGCGGGTTCAGGGCGAACGGCGCTGTTGAGGAACGGTGAGCGGGAGAGCCCACAAGCCTCGTTTGTTAGCAGCGCAAAGGCTGGCGATCAAATGGAGAAAGAACGGCGCAAGTGTCGAGCTACAAATCGCTCCTTCCTTATTCTGATATTTACATGGAAACGTGGGCATTGGAGCATGACGGTGCGGCAGTAATGAAGGCACAAGGCGAGTATCTACTGTTGTGTGCGACGTAGGACCGGTCAGCTTGCCCGCCAAGTCACAGATTAAAACAACACCGCTGTGCTGGTCGCCGTCATCCGTTGCCACGGTCATTGTCGTGCTCTTGTCTTCATGTGTGCCTTTTGGCGTGTCGCGTATGACTGCGTGTTCTCTTGTGTTTCGGTGCTTCCTGCCTTTAAGTCGGTCGCTCTGTCTGAAAAAGGCTGGAGACGGCCAATCGCGCCTTCCCTTATCCCAACGTCGCTTTCCGATGGTATCTGTAGCGGGACATAAAAAAAGGCTTCGAAAGTGGAAGGAACGTGCTGCGTGCGAGAGGCGCAAAGAAATCCATGACTTAATTTGAGAGCAGATGTGTGCTCACACCCTGTCGTGATGTGTATCGTGCCTTCCATATGCAAACCACTTAACGCGTCGAACCTGCCGTGGGATCGTTTCGTTCCTTCCACTTCTGCCACGGATAATTCTTGCCCCAATACCCTTTTTCAGACATTTCTACTATTGCACGTATTCTGCTCGACTTTGCCACATCGTTCTGTCAAAATCCCAAATGCTTGTCGTTCTTTTGCCTGCGAACATCACCCTTCTGCGTGTATTCTCGTCCATCCGATCCCAGCAAAATATCTTGCGCCCCTCTTTCCTTCATCCCGGCCCCCATCTGGCCCCGCCTCCAGCGCCCTTCTCAGATGCATCCAGCCAATCCGAGAGCTCCACGCCTCTCCCAGGCTGCATCTACCGGTTTTTTGTGTGTCTTGATTGTCTGCCAACACATAGCCTCAACAAGGGACAATGGCCAGGCCCCATGCCCATTTTTGGTCTTTTTTGTGCGTCTGCTTCCTTTCTGCTGGGCCTCGCCCCATGGCCATCCCAGGAGACCGGCCTGACTTCTTTTCTCTTCGGGACACAAATATGCTCCTGCAGACCGAATCCCAAAGGAATGGGCGTCAAAGTGTGGAGGAGAGGATGCAAATGGACGGTGAGTGGATATCTCGAGGGATTTGTGCCGGACATCCAGCCAAGTATTCCTCAGTAGCTGGTTGACCGCCAGTTTTGGGCTCTTGACTACACGTCTTCTATTTCCTATCCAGCTTTTCGTCCTGGAATCCTTTCTTGCTTGCTCCGCCGACTTTCTCGTGTGAGCGGGTCTGCCACATGGTCTCGTGGTCTTCGCCTATGCATGTGGTTGCCGCCTTTTTGGCAACCATCTCTTGTTTTTGCGCTCGCACATGCATCGCTTGTCTTTGTCAGTTTTGTCATTATTCTATTTGTTGTTCCCTCGACATCGGCACATTCAGCCCCTCCGTGCGCCATCCAACCATATCGAGCACCCAAGTATCCCAAGCATCCCAGCCAACAAGAATGGACGCGATGTCGCAAGCCGCTGCCGTGTTTTGCATCTCATCGACCGGCTCTGGCCGCACTTGGGTGAGCGGGGCGGCAAGAGACCAAGAAGCGGCATGGGAGACCATAAAATGACACGCAGCTAATGGTCCATTGGTTCTGGGACTCAAATGTGTGTCACGAATCACGATATGGCATTGAGGCCCTTCCCCCGAAGCAAGGCCTCGGGGGGGCCCTTGGACGGCCCTTCTTGAGACTCTTGCAGTCTTGACTTTTCAATTTCACGAGAGGCAAAGTGTGAAGACTCAGTACTTGGCGCGGTGCCACATGTCTAGCCAAAGAAATACCGAGCGTCCCCGTCCGGACATTGGATGTTTTTACGTTGTGCAGCCGTCAGTGTCTCTTGGCCTCGCAAAATCGCCCATTATGCATGTCAGAATGGCTTCGTCAGTCTCCCATGGCCAGCTGAGGACCGTAAACGACATTGAAAGAGATGCCTGTGTATGGACAGGCACATACGCCCGGCCAGTGGCAATATAGTAGGAAGCATGAATATGTGTGACAAGCCATACCCACACTCACGAGCCAATGTATGTAAACTCCTTCCTCCCGCCGTCAGCTGCACGGTTATTGACTTGTCTCATTCGCCCATCCATATGCTGTCCCTTTGCCAATGGGCTTTCTTGGAAGGTCTCCAAGGGGAGTCTTTCTTCGTATTTCAGATGATGTGCTTTTGATCGATCTAAAGTATTGGAAAATCGATGAGTGATGCGCATGCACATCACGCCACTAATTCTCAGCTTCGTCTTTTTTTACACTTTCTTTCTTAATTTACCAAACTATGGTAAATATATATTTGAATTATATTTTACTATCACTTACTTCACTTGTCATTTATTTTGTTATAAATTTAACATTGATTTTTAAATAGTATTTATTATAGTAAATCAAATATCCACATTTCAAATAGAAAACGACTACATATAAACAATCGGGATAGGCGGTTCAAAAATGCTATATGTATACAACATAATCATAACACTCATATAACTGCGCAGATCATTAAGCTGATATCATGTATGAAGACTATTACTTTTGATTTTGCCTATGTCCTGTGAAAAATGAAACGCCGTGATATCAAAATGAAGCAAAACAGAAAACCCCAAATGCCGGCCTGCCCAAGGAATACGTGCCTCAAAAAAATATACAGATGAGAAATATGAGGCATGACCCGATCGCAAGAAGCCGGAAAAATGTACAGGTGTGCCCTATAAAAATCAAAGTTGACATCCATCCGCCATCCCGCCGATTTTGTAATTTCTCTATAGGTATAAGGGTGTGTAGTGTTTTCTTGTAGCTCGTATGTCTTTTTTGTGTTGTTGCTTTTTGCTATTTTGTTCCTTTTCGTGAACCCATAATCATACACATCACCAGACAAGAAAGGAAGGAAAAGAGGAAAAGAAAAGAAACAAAAATGGGGCATTAAAAAGGGGCTAGGTTCCCTCCAAGTCGTAATTCTGAACAGGAAAGACAGTCGCTGAAAAGACGGATAAGAAGTCAAAGCATAAAAGCATCAAAAGGGTGTCAGACATCCTTGCCAAAGCGGACGTCGAATCCCTTGAGCACGCTCATGATGCTGGCCGCCTCGACCTCCATGGGGTGCCGCCGGGCGGGCGCGTCGGGGTCGTGCCGCGGCGCGGCACGCAGCTTGGGCAGCCACGTGCTGATCTCGTCGGTGGCTTCCTCGAAATGCCGGTGGCTCGACAGCGTCTTGTAAGCGTCGGCACACGACAGGCTGATGCTATTCTTGGTGGCGTCGGCCGTCAGTGAGCTTCCGTTAGGGCCCAGAAACGTAGACGACGAGGTGATGGGAGGGAGGGTGTTGGAGTTGGATTTCTTGTCCTTGCAGCAGCCACCGCCAGCGCCGCCACCGCCACAGCATCCGCCACCACTAGAACCACCGGAACTGCCCTGGCGCTCAAAGGTCGCGGCCAGGGAGCGGCAGAATAAGCCTGAGACCGGGTCAGCCAAGCATTGAGCACACGTGCCGGGGCCACCGGGTCCGCACTTGGAGCGGGGTGCATCAGAAGAGGCTGGGGCAGCGGCAGCCGATACCAATGTCGGCGCGGCCAGTTTGGTCTCCTGTTGCTGTTGCTGTTGCTGCTGCAGCTGCTGCTTTTGCCGTCTGAGCGCGGCCATGCTGGACAGCTTGATGGCGCCCGTGGCAGTTACCTCTAGGGGCATGGGTGCCAGGTCCGCCTCCGACGGCGGAGGGGTCTTTTGCTGGGCCACGACAGTGCCGGCGGAGATGGCCAGGCTGCCCGTCATCGTGACGCCGGGCATGCTGTCGGCGCAGACACAGTATGTGCCGTCCGAGCAGAAACCGCAGCGCTCCTTGAGAGGGATCTCAAAACGCGGCGCGGGCTGCTGTTGCTGCTGGATCGATGGCTGCTGCGGCTGCTGCTGCGACTGGTGGCGGGGCTGCATCGAAGGAAGAGGTGTGCGGAGAGAGGAAGAGGCAGAGGGCTTGGGCCGGGCGAACATGTGGGTGAAGTCGATCTCGGTGGTGGTGTCGATATCGCTAAAATGACGGGCACGTTTCTCTTCGGGTGCGAGAGGCGATGGTGAGGATGTGGAGTGAGAGCGCTTGAGCTCCGAAGGGGCGGCGCTGAAGCCGCCGCCGGTCAGGGCGTTGATACTTGCCTCGAGGCAGGCACACTTGGTGCCCAGAGTACACTTGCCGCAGTCCATGGACACGGTGGCGGCCAGGACTTCGTCGGCACATGCGCACGTACCGTTCACGTTGCAGTTGCCGCAGGTGAGCTGCTCGTCATCGTCGGGAGGTGATATTATCTGGGAGATGGAGAAAGGCTGGGCGGATATCCGGCGGCCGGACGCAGACGAGATGGAGCTGGATGTGCTTCCACCTTGCTGGTCGTGCTGGAGGAGTTTGTGAGGAACAGGAGAGTGGATGTGGCCGAGCGACTGCTGGTGTTGGTGTGGTTGGTGCTGTGTCTGCTGTGGCTGGATAGAATGGTTGCGGTGCATGCTGTTGCTGCGTGCCGACGACTGTGACGCCTGGCGCTCCTTGGTGGCCCAAGCCTGGTTGGCGGCCTTCTCCTTCTCGAGCAGGCTCTCGAGCATCTGGCACCGGCTGCGCAGGACCTGCACCTCGGTCTCGAGTGTGCGAATCTTGTCCTGAGATTCCCGGTCGGCACGCTCGTGCTCATTCTTTTGGTCCTCCAGCAGATCCTCGAGCTCGCCCACACGGGCAGCTCTGCGCTCACGGAAGGCACGCTGTGCGGCCCGGTTCTGGGCCTTGCGCTTCGTCGGCGGCGTGTCGGTGGCAGGCTTGCGGCCGGGCTTGGGACGCGGCGGGATCACCCATTCCTTGCTTGTGATGGACATGGGCGGCTTGCCAGGCATGACTGTTGCTGCCGGGCTCTGTGCTGCGGCCGGCGACTGGGGTGCCGACGCGACGACTGACGTTAAGGGCATGCCGTTGCCGCCGGGGGAGTTGGCGGCGATCTGCATCTGGAGTGGCCGCACGGCGGCGGCTGCTGTTGGTGCCACGGGCTTGATGGCCAGCTGTGGCTTGGGGGCGGAGTTGGATGTGTTGCTTGCTGTGGATGTTGCTGCAGAGGATGTGGAGGTTGCTGTGCTGGGTTTGGGCGAGTCGTGGGACGACATGGGCGAGGCGGGCGACATCGGCGTGCTGCTCTTGCTACTGTAGGCCGAAGCGAGGGGCGCCGGAGAGAAAGCCGCGCCGGAGGGCAACGGCGACTGCATTTCGAGAGAGGAATTTGGCGACGGGGCCATGACAGCGAACATCTCAAAGTGAGAAGCGCTGCGGCGAGGTGGTCATGCAACGCAGAAAGGGTTGTGGTGTTGTGCGGATCAACGGATCTCAAAAGGCTGCACGGGATCTCGGGATCCCGATTGGTGGTGTGGTCGGCAACGAGACAGACTCAAGAGTCAAAAATTATGTGTGGAATGGTGGGCTGTTAAAATGGTGCTCGATTGTCGAAATGCCGTGAGAATGGTGATGAAATGCGGTTTGAACGATTTGAGCAGTTGAAAGCGAGTTGCGGTCACCCGATGCGTGATACACGATAATACGAAAAGAAACCGACTTCTGAGCGGCGATGGCCGGAAGGGTGTTATTATTAAGTATTTTTTTTATCCCTCTCTCTTTAAGCCGGCTGGGTGGCCGGGATCGCCCGTGGATGTTAGGGCGCAGAGTTGCCGAATTGGTGCGTTTATTTTGGCGGGTTACCAGGAAAAAGATCGGTACAGTAGCTCTTTGGACTTTTTCTTTGGTGGTTCTTTGGCGTGTTAGCCCCGCCAAGGTCTAGTAGTGGAATTCTGGAGCTGCGCGTTTCAATCTCCGGGTAGCGTGCGCAGTAGCTGTTATTGCCCCTCGTGTTTTGGTGGGTTGGGAGAGCTTGGGCTGTGGCGAGTTGGAGGTGAGGGTTGCGTGATGACGCAGAGGAAAGAGAAAAAGAGAGGAGGAAGATTTTGGGAATCAAGGCGAGATGCAAGATGTGAGAAGTCAGGAGCATAAAAGGGGTAGAACCGTGCAAGAGTGAAAAAGGAAAGAGGAGTGAAGAGACTACAAGGTGGGCAGGAACGAAGGAAGGAACGAAGAGAGAGGCAAAGACGCATGAGACCGAGGAAAGCGCGAAAACAGCTTGCGTTTGCGCAGGAAGGAGCCGCCTCTGGATAGCAGGAAAAGCAAATTTGCGGTGGCGGACTCAGCAAGTGCAAGCGACCCCACCAACACCGGTCTGCAGCCAGATCTTTCCTGATTGGGGTTGCGTGATGGAAAAGATAAAAAAGATAAAAAGGAACAAAATACTTGTGAATCTACGCCGATAATCTTTTACACGGGACGAGTCATGCAGTTGAGGTGCAGTTGGGGGAAAAGCTTCTCGTGCTCAAGTGGGCAAGGTAACAGAACAGAGTAAAAAAGGAGCAGCCGCCAGAAACAAAAAAAAAAAAAAAAATCACGCGCTGATCCAACGCCAACTTTTGACCCCCATCTGTGCCTGTTTCCCTTTCCTTGTCCTTGTCCCTCGCTCCTTCCTTTTCACGAGACGTGCGAGTTGCCCCAGAATAGCCCCCTTCCCCCTCTGGTTCAGGTTTGGAGCGGAGCGAACGCTCTTTCCTTCTTCTGTCCGTCTTTTTTCCTGGGCATTTTGTGGGCGTCTTTTGGCGTCTTGTATTTTGCTTTTGTACTCCGTACTTGTTCGAGTTGAGTTGGTGTCCCCGTTGTATTGTATGGGGCAAGTGAGAGGTTTGTGTGGGGGCTCTCGCTGTGCCGGCTCGGATGCTGATTTGCTGGCTCGGCTGAAGGTAGACGAAGAAATTGAGTTAACACCCAGATGCGAGGGAAAAGCAGAGACGAAAAAAAAAGGAAGGAGCCAGAAAAAAGTCATGGGAAAGTGGGTCCACTGATCCGATTGATAAGATAATTTTCCCTAGGTCTTGGCCCGACCCCCCATCTCTTGATCTTCTGTGCTCCCTTGAAATCGCGCCATTTGCGCTTCTCGGAAAGGAGGTTTGCTACGGAGTATTCCAGTCATGCTCGTTTCTTTTCTCTTGTCTATTCGCCTTTTTCTTTGCTCCCTCCACTAGCCAAAAGATGCGTCAGTGTGTCGTGATTGGATCCAGTCGAGGCCACATGGGGCAATCTGAATTTCGTCTGACCCAACGCAGCGTCAGTGGAATTGGAAGTGCGCGAGCTGTTTCCATTTGGATTCCCATACACAGTAAAGTTGTAAAGGGGCGTCTTCCGTCTGCCGCAGCGTTGCAGAGTTTTCAAACCTTTGCGTAAGAGGTACGAAAAGACCCCGGCCAGGCTGTGCGCCAAGCAGCGTTTCAATTTACCATTGTCCAGTCTGCACACGTCGTCTTGTTGAAAGCAGACACACACAGACGGACAAAATTCACATACATCTTACAACAAGAGAGGGGCTGGCAAAGCCGGTATCGGCGACGTGGGCCTGAACCAATGTCTCGAAGAGTCAGTCGTTTGAATCTCTTGATCCTTCAAGAATGACACTGTTTGGCGATGCACCACGGAGTATGTCGCATTGAGTACGTCGTACCCATGACAAAAGAGTGGCAACAGTTTTGCGTCAACCTGAATGAACCGGCACAGATCCCCATATGATCGTCGAGGAGCGACTTCGGACGCGTCGGTGTGGTATTCTGTAATCATGTGGTACAAGGTACACAGTACTTTTCTTTCCACCGCAAGTTTAACCGTATTGCCTGCTGGAACAGCCTGCCTGCCGAGCAGAAGGCTGTTGGGAGGAGACAGTGGATGGCTGTGGGTGGGGGGTTCTACCGTCAGACAAGGAGAAGCCCGACCCGGTCCCAACAAATGCAGCGCCAGGAAATACGACCCAGCCTCGGACTCCGTCGGATGCTCGGTTTGCGCAGAACAGCAAAATCGAGTGCGAAGGCCATGGCAGTCAGAAACGCACGGGATCAGTTCGACAAGTTTACGATCACTGATGATTTGAAGAACGAAGGATCCGTGTCTTCAAATATTATGTACTCTTCGATATGAAAGCGACGAAGGCAAAATGATGCACAGCTCAAAACAAAAACAAAAGCTGCATGGACCACATGCCAGATCCACCGGTTGGTTATGGTGTGCAGCCAAGAAACCAAACGAGGAGTCGGTAGGGTGCACGAGGGATGTCGAATTTTTATCAGATCAAAAGACAGGAACACAGGGTTTGGCCATGCAAGATTATCAATCTCTCGTCTCCTCGGAGGAGAAATAGGAGCGCCGTTTGTAGGCGAGCAAACCTGTTGGGAGACGAAAATGGAAAAACGCAAAAAGGCAAAAACAAAGAGAGACACTCTAAAGAACGAATCACAAGAAAAAGGAGCAGGAAAAACAGAAAGAGCCGAGAAATGGCCGCCTTCTTTTTGGATGCAGCCGAGACGAGGTCGCCATTTGCCTATCGATGCAAGGCAATTAGGTGCTTTGGTGTGTGCTGGTCAGCGCTGTCCAGCCAGTAGTTGGTGCCAAAATGCTAAGCGTAGGGCGCTGAGCGCGCTGTGTGGCCTCTCACCCCCTGGAAGGGCAGCGCGGATCGTTATCTCTGGACGATCTATGGCGAATGGGCGGCGACAGTTTGAAAAGAAACAACACAGAAACGCAAAAAACAGGACAGCAAGAAACACAAAACACAAACGCCGAGAGTGACGAACGCATTGGCACATGTCAAGTCCCCTCAAGCACGCAATGCATGACGCCGCATAGTAAAAAGACGGCCGGCAGTGTTCTACCCTTCAAGGCGAAGAGATGGTGAAGAAGGAAACAATTTCCTCTTGCAGATGCATTTGGACATTTCGGCCGATCGACTGGGCTATTTGCAATAGTAAACGGGAATAACGAGAGATCAGGAGGCAATAACGGACACAGAATTATCAGATCAGATCAGAGGGAGTAACTGGTCGATGCAAATTTAGACCGTATAGTGGTGTTAATAGCACTGTAGATAATACTGTACAGATCCAAGCTCCCCGCACACGTGACAATCCACATGCAATTCGTTAGCACTGGTATTCAGTATTCAGGGACAGCTAACCCACAGTTGCATCAAGCTCCATCACAACCTCAGTTGATGGCACCTGTGGCGACATCGTCCATACCCGTTCCGCCCACATCACGACCTGCCCAGATCCCAGGGCTTCCTTATACGTCCTCAACACACACACCCACACAGATGGCCTCTTCACAACATGGCTCGGCCCGCGGCCGGCCACCACCTTCTCCCTACAGCACAGGCGGCTTCCAGCTGCCATCCTCGTCTTCATCAGAAAGCGGCGACGGCGGTGCGCGCAATGGCAACAGGAACGGCACCAGGAACCGCAATGGCTTTGGCCTAGGGATTGACGGAGATGACGGAGACGACGATGACGACGATCTTGATTTCGACGATGACGACCTCGACCTGCCCTTTCCGGCCGCGCTCTCGCGCAAAGACTTTTTGACGCCGTCGTTTGACGCCACACAATACCTGTCGTCGCTCTTCCCGTCGGGCGACGACAGCACGCAGACGCACCGGCACCAGACACTCGAGGACCTGCGGACCGAGCTGCGCGAGCGCAGCAGCGCTATCAGTGCGGAGCTGCTGGAGCTGGTGAATGCCAACTACACGAGTTTCCTGGAGCTGGGCGACGAGCTCAAGGGCGGCGACGAGAAGGTGGAGGATGTGCGGGTGGCCCTCTTTGGGTTCCGGCGGTCGGTGGAGGACGTGCAGAAGCGGGTCAAGGAGCGGCGGGTGGCTGTGGCGGACGCCTGCCACGAATTGGGGTCGGTGCGGGCGGCGATTGATACGGGGCGACGGCTGCTGGAGCTGGACGAACGGGTGGCGCAGCTGGAGGACCGCTTGTCGATTGGAGAGGCGTCCAAAGGGGCACAAAACGACGGAGGTCTCGACTTTGGCGACATTGACGAGGAAGACGAGGACGATGAAGAGGATGAAGACGGCGAAACCGACGACAACGACAACGACGAGAATGCGCTGGTGTTTGTAGCCAGCGGGCCACGAAAACTGGCGGCCCTGGCCCGCGATCTGCTGCTGGCATCACAACTCGCGGACACGCTCGGCCACCAGCTGCCGTTTGTCAAAAAGGCGGACGAGCGGCTGGGCACGTGCGAGAGCACGCTGATCCTGGACCTAAATGCAGCCGTCAAGGAGGCACGGGCGATGTCGAGGAGCAAGAACAAGACGGCCCAGTCGCGGCTGCTCAAGCTTCTGGGAATCTACCGGGTGCTCGACCGGGAAGACGAGGCTGTGCGCATTCTGAGGGAGAAATAGGGCGGCCGCCTTGACATTACGACCCAGTATGATGATGTACTCCGTACTACCCCAAAGTCAAAACACCTAGACCAAAATAATGTATAGAATAATGAAGCGCTCTTTATATTCATGTCTTGACGTTTTGTGTTTTGTGTTTTGTGTTTTGTGTTTTGTGTTTTGTGTTTTGTGTTTTGTGTTTTGTGTTTTGTGTTTTGTGTTTTTGTGTTTGTTCCTTTTGTTCCGTTTGTTCTTTTGTGCTCGTGGAAAAGCATGCTATGGTGGTGATATACAGGTTTTAAATCCAAATATGCCCATGCCCCAAATTGGATATCATACATTTTTTGGTCCTCGCTCCGCTCGCACCGCCCTCCATCGGCGTGTTTTCTACATCACAGTCGACAGCATCTCCTCCGTCACCGCCTCGTCCGTCGAGCTCACGGCGCCGCTCAGGCTGAGGCCGGGCCCGTTGGTCGAGCTCAGCACGACCTCGTCGATGGACTTGGCCGTCTGGCGCTCCAGGTCGCGGATGTTGCTGCGGATCTGCGCCAGCAGCGCGCGGATGTTGTCGCCGAGCATCTGCGGCGAGTAGTTGAGCTGGCCGACGGCCATGCGCACGACGCCGTCGCGCTCGCGGTAGTCGGCGGTGCCGGCCATGTCGCGGATCAGAGCGTGGACGTCGGTTGTGATCGTCTTGTTCTTGGTGTTGGGCATCAGGCCCTTGGGGCCGAGGATGCGCGCCAGCTTGGCCTGCGAGAGCGCCGGCAGCGAGTCGACGTGGCAGATCATGCGGTTGAAGTTGATCTCGCCGGCGCGGATCTTCTCGAAAAGCGACTCTTCACCGACAGCAACGGCACCGTCCATCAGGGCGTCCTTGGCGATCTGGCTGTCCTCCGGGCACACGACGGCGAAGCGCATGTCGGAGCTGATGGGGAACGGCAGGTGGATGCGGTCGCGGACGATCATGCCCGCCCGCGGCGTCACCATCTTGACGGCCACTTCATACATCGTCTTGGTGGGCGGACGGCCGACCTCGACCGCCCGCAGGTAGCGCATGGCGTCGCACAGCGAGTAGGTGACGAGCTTCTTCTTGTCGTAGACGCGGAAGGACTTGTAGATCTTGCTGGCGTTTTGTTGGTCGTCTTTCTTGTGCTTGTGCGAGGCGAACCGAGATTGTGATTTTTGGAGATGCAGAGCTGGGACGAGGAATCGTGGGACGGTGTTTGCAGCGGCGGCCAGCTGCGGCCGAGGCCGTGCTGCTGCTCGGAATGCTGTGCCCGTCATGGCGACGAGGCATTGGCGTTGTGAGGCCATTGTGTGCGGTGTGAGGAGGCGGAGATGTCGTCGTCTTCCGGTATCTCGAGCGGTCGCGCGATCGTCTTTTTCGGTGGTCAATTGGAGCTTCAAAATTTACCCTGGAAACATTTCATTGGTGCCTCGAATTTCAGGCGTCACGTGGGCACTACTGTGTATTCTTTAGGGACCTGTCGTCCCCTGTCGTAATTTTTCTTAGACTTTTTGTTTTTTTAGTGCCCGATAAGATAAGCCCGGGCAAGGAGTCAGAGCCCAAGCGCCTGCAACTGCCTAAATCGCCCCAAACCCCCACTAACACGCCTGCCAACTGCTAGAACAGACTTTATAGGCCAGTAACCCCGCGATACTTTGACATTGAAAGCTTTTGTAGCTTCACTCACCAAAACAACACACCACGAATACCCGGCATTGCAGCCAAAGTATCGACTTCCACACCCCCACAATGAAGACCGACGATCTCAAGGCCCTGCCGGCCAAGCTGGTGGGCGACTTCCGCACCGTCGAGCCCGCGCTCACGGCCCTGGACAAGCACCTGACGCTGCGCTCGTACCTCGACGGCTACACGCTGAGCGACGTCGACAGCAAGATCTGGGTCGCGCTGGCCGAGAACCGCGCCGCCGTGTCGTTTGTGCGCCGCGGCACGCTGGCCAACCTGAAGCGGTGGTTCGTCTTCGTCGAGGACCGCCACCCGGAGATCCAGGACAGCGTCAAGGCGGCGAGCGCGGCCCGGCAGGCTAAGGTGGCGGCGGCCAGCCGTGCGGGGGGCAGCTACAACATGTCGCTCAAGGACGCCGACAAGGGCGTGGTGACGCGGTTCCTGCCGGAGCCGAGCGGCTACCTGCACATTGGCCACGCCAAGGCGGCGCTGCTCAGCGACTACTTTGCGCGGCAGTACAACGGCACGCTCAAGCTGCGGCTCGACGACACGAACCCGTCCAAGGAGAAGGAGGAGTTCCAGGACGCCATCATCGAGGACCTGCGCCTCATGGGCATCCGGCCCGACACGCTGTCGTACACCTCGGACCACTTCGACTACCTGTACGACATGTGCCTGCGCCTGATCAAGGAGGGCCACGCCTATGCCGACGACACGGACCAGGAGACGATGCGCGACCAGCGCATGAAGGGCATTGCGTCCGCGCACCGCGACCGCCCCGTCGCGGAGACGCTGCAGATCTTCACCGAGGAGATGAAGAACGGCACCGCCGTCGGCCAGAAGAACTGCATCCGCGCCAAGATCTCCGTCGACGACAACAACAAGACGCTGCGCGACCCCGTCATCTACCGCGTCAACATCGAGAACGCCCACCACCGCACCGGCACCGCCTGGAAGATGTACCCGACGTACGACTTTGCCTGCCCCATCATCGACTCGTACGAGGGCATCACCCACGCCATGCGCTCCACCGAGTACACCGACCGCAACGCCCAGTACCAGTGGTTCCTGACCACCCTGCAGCTGCGCCAGGTCCACATGTTTGACTTTGCCCGCATGAACTTTATCCGCACGTTCCTGTCCAAGCGCAAGCTCGCCAAGCTGGTGGACACCGGCCGCGTCTGGGGCTGGGACGACCCGCGCATGCCCACGATCCGCGGCGTGCGCCGCCGCGGCATGACCATCCCCGCCCTGCGCGACTTTATCCTGAAGCAGGGCCCCAGCCGCTCCGTCACCACCATGGAGTGGGGAGTCTTCTGGGCCGCCAACAAGAAGGAGATCGACCCCGTCGCGCCGCGCCACACGGTCGTCTCCGCCAAGGACGCCGTCAAGGTCGCCGTCACCGGCGCCGACGCGCCTGCCACGCCCACCACGGTCGAGAAGCCCCTGCACCCCAAGAACAAGGACGTCGGCACCAAGCAGGTCGTCTTCTCGTCGGAGATCCTGCTGGACCAGGCCGACGTCAAGCTCATGAAGGTCGGCGAGGAGATCACCCTCATGTCCTGGGGCAACGCCATTGTCAAGGACATCCAGACGGGCGCGGACGGCGTCGTCACGGGCGCCACCGTCGAGCTCAACCTGGCCGGCGACGTCAAGAAGACCGAGAAGAAGGTCACCTGGCTGTCGACCGCCGGCCAGACGCTCGTCAAGGGCGAGGCCTGGGACTTTGACTACCTGCTGACCAAGAACACCCTGACCGACGACGACGTGCTCGAGGACTGCCTGAACCCCGTCACGTCGACCGAGGAGGACGTCCTGGGCGGCGCCAACATGAAGGACCTCAAGAAGGACGACATTATCCAGCTCGAGCGCCGCGGCTTCTACCGCGTAGACAAGGGCCTGAACGACTGGGCCGAGGGCGAGGCCGGCGACAAGGGCCCGCGGATCGTCATGTTCCTGATCCCCAGCGGCAAGTCGTCGTAGGCGTGTGCTGTGTGTGAGATTAGCAATAGGGGGAGGTAAAAGAGAAAAAAAGAAAAGAAGAAATAGCTGGCAGTTTTCCGTGTAACCAAAATATACGTCGCATCATGCTCACGTTTTGAGTGTTATCCAAAAGTAAACTTATACCAGACTTGCATTGTTATGCTGTAAAAGGGTATCGTAAGGAAACGAAAACTAGAAATAAGAAACAGAGATCCATCCAATCCCAATAACCCAGAAATTTCAAATGCTACAAAGGAACGACCGCAGACAAATGCAGATGCCAAAAATGCGAGCCAATAAGGCCGCGTCTAAATACAACGAGTGTGTTTTGTAGTGTTTGTAAAGATTGTGTAATATATGGTAGGGCGATTGGAGGATCGGAAAAAGTGTCAGTGTCTACTCCTCGGCCTTCTTCTCCTTGGCTTCAGGCACCTGAGGAAGACGTGTCTCGACCGGGGATGCTGTCAGCGACGCCGCAATGGACGGGCTGCCGGGGCTGACTAGATCGTGGCCAATGTATTTGCGCGAAGTGGTGTCGAGAGCCGGAACCTGTGGGCGACGAGCGGCTACAGGAGACGTCGTGACCGTCACAGAATCCTTGCCCTTGCCAGGGCCAGCTGGTGCAGTGGCGGCAGCGGTGGCAGCTGGTGACGACACCGAAATGGTCGGGCTGGCCACCATCTGTGTGGGCGATGCCACCGTGACAGCAGACAGCATTGGGTTCTCGCGCTCGGTTGCTGGCGGCGAGAAGGGCGGCGGGACATGGCGCGTACCGTTGCCAAAGCTCGTACGCGGGATGGCAGGCGAGGGAGGTGCCAGATTGCCGTTGCCAACGTTGGCATTGGCGCCCGTCATATAGTTGGTGATCGTACCGTTGCCGTGCACGCTGTACGTGTTGGACGTGCGGTAGTTGTAGTAGTCGTCGCCAACGCTGCTCTTGCGGGCGCCGTCCATGTTGGACACGTTGGACGGCCGGCCCGTGCCACCATCCATCTCCATGGCCATGCCGCCAGCTGCGATAGCACCGCCCGTGCCAGCCTCGCCGGCCTCGGCCGCGTGCTCGCGCATGACAGCACGCACGTCGCGGTCGTGCTCGATCTGCTGCATCAGGTCCAGATCCGTGGGCCAGATGGCGCGGCGGACGCCCTGGAGGATGAGCTCAAAGATGACGACAGCGGCGAGCGCCAGGATGAGCGTGACCCAGAACGTGCCGGAACGGCCAAAATTGTGGAGAAAGGTGCCGTGCACCAGATAGGGGCCGGACTTGACACCGTACACAAGAGACAGCAGGATCGACCACAGGAACCAGCCCGTCACGGACACGAACAGGCCGACAGCCGAGATAATGGTCTGGTTGTGCATCTCGAGGACGAGCATCTTGAGGTTGATGAGGATGATGCAGACGGAAAAGGCCAAGCTGCCCATGGCGTACAAGGTGGTGTCAGTCGTAAAGAGGGCCTGCGTGTAGACGGCGTAGATAACATAATAAATGAGGACGGCCTCGATGACGCCAGTGACCGTCCAGCCAATGTACTTGCGGAAGCAGAAGCCGAGATTGCGTTGACCATACGTGTAAAGTTCAGGCACGGCCAACAATGTGTCGGCGCGGAGGTCCTTCTCAAAGATGCCAAAGAGGATGACAGGCAGCGATGTGAAGAGCGTGTTGAAGACGGTGAGCGACGTCGACTCGTACAGCGAGGTGCCCGTGTAGCCATTGTACATTTGGTACAGGGCCTGCACAAGATAGAACACCATCTCCTTCCAGAATGTGCCGAGAATGTACTTGCCGGTGCGCACATAGTTCCAGCGGCCGTGCACGAACAGCAGGCGCTGCAGGAAGCGGAACTGGGCAATCGAATAATCGGAAATGCGCGCGGCCTGCAGACCCTCCCGGCCAGAAATACCGATACCGACGTGCGAAGCCTGGATCATGGCAATGTCGTTGGCACCGTCGCCAATGGCCAGGGTCATGGACGAGGGCACGCGCTGGCGGATGCACTTGACGAGCGTGGCCTTTTGCGAGGGCGAGGCACGGCAGCAGATCACGGAATCGACACGGGCGACGAGGTCAAAGAACAGGATGCGCATGTCTTCCTGGGCCTCGACAACACTGAGCGTATGGCCGTCAATGACCACCACCGAATGCGGCATCATGCCACGGCCGACGTCGACCAGTGTCGACGCGATGCGCTCCTGCAGATTGTCCTGGTCGACGAGGGCGTCAAGCACGTAGATTTCGGAAAAGGGCTTGCAGATACGGGCGGCGTGCGCAATGTTGATAGCCGTCTCGCGCTTGTCGCCTGTCAGCATCCAGATCTTGATGTTGGCGCGGCGCATCTTGTCGACGGTCTCGGGTACGCCCTGCTGCAACTTGTCCTCGATGGCCGTGGCACCAGCCAAATCGAAGCCTTGCTCGATGAGATCGGCGGCAGCCTCGATACGCTCCTGACGGTTGACGAGCGATGTCGTGGCATCCTGGAAGAGAGTGCGCCACTTGCGGTAGTCGTCATCCTCGACATAGCGGTAGGCAAAGAGCAAAGTACGCAGGCCTTCCGAGGCGAAATCGTCAATGTGCTGGAAGCAGCGCTCAAAGACGGCGCCCTCGTTGATGGCAATGGCCTCGTCGACCATGCCGCCGTACGGGTCATCATACAGGCTCTCGGCGGCCGCAGCAGCAGCAATACTGCCATCATGCGACCACTGGCGGGGCTGCTGACCAGGACGACGGCTGCCTTCGCCGTTGGCACCGTTGGAAGGGCCACCGGCGTGCATGTCGTCGACAATATCGAGGTCCTCACGCTCGCGGCGGCGCAGCCAGCCATCGACATCGCCCGAATAGACGCCCGACCGGCGGTAGGCATTGTCGACCGACTTCTTGCCGGTGCTGATGCGTGGCAGAGCGCGGAACTGGTGCATGGACGCAGCGCGAACCAGATTGATACTGGAGCGGGGTGTACCAATACCGCCGCCGTTGCCGGCGCCGCCATTGATGCTGACCGTCGTGCTCTTGCGCATCATGGCGCGCTCCTGCTCAACACTCTTGCGCTTGCTGGCCCGGCGCTCGACGGCGCTGGCCTTGGCCAGGGCCATGTGGTTGAGCTTGAGGCGGGGCAGGATGACGCTGTCGGCGCCCTTACAGAACATACAGATGCGGCCGTCGGGCATGCGGATGATAATAGTCATGCGCTTGCGCTTGCTGCTAAACTCGATGACGTCCAGGATCTGGTAGGTCTCGGTGATGGGCGAGCCGTCGAGCTGGTGGAACTGGAGCTTGATGGACTGGCCGGGGCGGTCGATCAACAGGTAGCCGAGGTCACGGGCAGCCTGCACAAGAGCCAACTCGTCGGGCGATGCGGCCTGGAAATCGATTTCGCCGCTGGCGGTGGTCTCGGGGATGCAAGTGTGGCAGAGGGCAATGCACAAGATGAAGTGGCGGGCCTTGCGCGAGAAGGCAGTGTGAGGGCGGTGGCGGATATACTGAATCAGATCCTCAGTCTTGAGCTCCTGCTGGGCGCGGGACGGACGAGCGGTCGAGCGCCAGTGGGACGACATGGAGCGGCGCGGCGCCTCGAACTCAATGGCAGTCGAGTTACGAGGGTTTGTCGCGGCCTCGCTCATAATCGAAGGTGTCCGGGGCGTAGGAGGGATGGGCAGGTGCACGTTGGAAGGCGAAGGTGAAGGCGAGGGATCCATCGGGCCAGGCGACATGGGACCACCAGGGGGGATGGGGTTCTGGTTCTGCTGCTGTTGGAGCGGCAGTTGCTGCTGCTGCTTGCCTTCGACCTTGCTGTTCCGGCGGCGGCTCATGGACCGAGAGCGCCTCGTCTTCTTGCCGCCGCGGTGACGCAGCTGGCGGCGCTTTCTCTCCATCTCGTCCTCGTCGCGGGCAATGTCCATGTCGTGCAGCCAGGCAGTGCCAGCAACGCTCATTTTACGGAATCGCATCTTGTTTTCGGTCAAGGTGCCCGTCTTGTCGGAAAAGATGTAGCTGACTTGGCCCAGGTTCTCGAGGATCGTGGTCGTGTTGGCAACAAAGGCAGTGTCGGTGTCCGGGTCGTACATTTCGGTGTCGGCAAGCAGGTACAGTTGGCCGACCTTGATGATTTCCAGGCTGACGTAGAGCGACAGGGGGATCAGGGTGTTGAACATGATGATGAACGCAAACAGGATCTGGCTGAGTGGCAGGTCCGCGTGGTTGAGGTACCAGGCATGTTTGGCGTAGCGCGAGACCCACATGCCATTGCCGGCGGAGCAGCCGACCGACAGCAGGACGACAAAGACGACCAGCAAAATAACAATGCGGTTGACGACAGACTGCATAGCGGGAGCCTTGGCGCGCTTGTGCTTGTGGGCGTTCATGCGGATCTTGCACTCTTCGCCCGAGTTGACGACGAGGCCAATCATGTCGGCGGTGTTGCGAACCACCGAGCCGCGGAAGACGACCTGGTTGAGGGTCAGAGGCATGGCCTCGCCATTGACGAGAACGCGACCTTCGTAGTTGTACAGGTCCAGGTTGGGGTCTTCGGACACAATCTCAGCGCCACAGGCGGCCATGCCGGCGAGGGATTCGCAGTGCTCGGACAGAAGGGCGCAGGCCTGCTTCGTCTTGAGGTTCGTCTCGCCGTCGAGAGCCATGGTCTCAATGTAGGCAATGCCGTTGGGGCCAGAGGCATGCAGAACAATCATGTCGGCCGGGACAGGGTCGTCACGACGCAGGCGAACAATGTCACCCACGCGCAGATCCTGCCACTGGACAGCAGCCCACGGCATACGGCCAATGGCAGTAGCCTCCTCATCGGCACCTGCACCCACACCTTCACCCGAGTTGGAGCGGACGCTCTCAAGGTCTGCAGCGACATTGGCCGAGGTCACTGTGCTCAGGGGAACACTGCCAGCATCTGCAGCGCCAATGATGCCAATGCCGCCGACATCACCAGCCTCGCCGGCGCCAGTGGCCACCACACTCTGGCTCGCCGACTTGGACCACTTCTGCGGGCGCACCTTGTGCCAGACGTTCTTGTCGTTGGCGCTCTTTGCGTTGGCAGCGGCCTGCACAGTGTGGCCCGGGTCCAGAACGTAGGCGGTGCTGCGGTTCTCGACACGGTCGAGGCGGTAACGGCGGTAGTCGTCGTAGCCCTCCTTGAACATGCTGATGGCGACAAAGAAGAGCAGAGGCGCAATGGTCGTGTAGGTACCGGTCGAACTGAGGCCCGGGATCATCTGGAGGATGGAGATGATGAGGAAGTAAAAATTGGCGAGCTTCATGAACTGGAAGACAAGCTGCTTGGGCAGGAAGTCCCAGACAGTGTAGCGGCTCGAGCGAATAAAGTTGGAGATGAAGGGCTTGCCGGAGCGGTCGTCGATGTACGGCGTCGAACGAACACGGCCAGGGTCGAGCATGATATGGCGGCCGTCGACACTCGGTGGCAGAGGCCGCTGGCGAAGCAAGCCCTCAATAATATATTTGCGGTACACACCGGCGGTCTTGCTCTTAAAGTGGTGATAGGGGCCCGTCGTCCACCGACGCTGGCGCTCCCGCTGACGGTCCAGCCAGTCCCGGTAATGTGCCAGAGTGTCGCTCGCGTCGGTGACACGCGTGTTGGTGGAGGTCGACAAGGCCGGCACCTTGACGGGCCCATCATAGCTGTCGACATCGTTGAGGCCGAGACGCGTGCGTGTAATCGAGGTACGCGGGGGCTCGACGAAACTAACGCCGCTCCTCCGTCCCAAGTTCGCGGCGGGCGCGGGCGACTGAAGGTGGCCGTCGCTGTTGTCGGGCAGTCGTCGCCTTGCCTGTGGCGAGACCAGCGTGGCACCCGAGGAGCCATCATCGCGGATAGGGGATGTGATGGGCGCCAGCGAACCACCTTTCCCTAAGCCTTTCTTCGCGGCTGCGCCGCCCGTGCCAGCAGCTGGCGGTGCAGGGCCCTCGACATTGGACTGGATTGTGTAGAGGTTCGTGTTTAATCGTAATGGTGGAGGGTTCGGCTGTGCAGAGGACGAGGAGGAGGCGGGAGGGAATCGTGCCGCGAGGGTAGCAGTCGTGGACGGCGAGAGAGGTGCATGGTCCGCTTGTCGCAATGCAGACCGTGGCGCCGGTTGTGCTGGTTGTGAAGAGGATGACGGCTGTGACGATTGTGTCGGCGACTGTGGTTGCGGCTGGGAGTGTGGCCGGTCGTCGCTGCTCGGCTGGTCCCGCAGGTTCGTATCACGGAGAATGTCCTCGGAGAAGCGAATGCGGGCCTCGATGGCGGCGGCATCGGCAGCGGCCGCGTCGTCGGCGCTGCGGCGGCCCGCCATGGCTGGTCAGGGTTGGAGCGAGCCCCCTTGCAGCGGGTTTGGGTCTGCTGACGCGTGTTTGTGACGTCGATGTCGCAGTCGGGTCAATTGACGTCGGGATGTCGCTCAAAGGGATTGTGTAAAATGTGGTGGTATCGAGGGTGACGACGTGAGGGATCGAAAACTCGAAAAGGGAAGTGTTTCGTTCTTTTTGTTCTTTTCTTCCCTTCGTCTTTCGTCTGGACAAAAGAAAAAGGATGGGAGAGCACGCAACAAAAGGCTGCGAGGTGCGAAATGAAAGAGTGGACGAGGGCGCCACTGGGAACGGGGCGCAATGTCGTAAGAAACAAAGAAAATGCAAGTGCGTGTCTGGGTGTACTGTGTATGCGACTGTTGTGCGAGCCGAAACGAAAGAATGCCCAGCAGATGAGGAGAATGCAGAATGCAACGAGAATGCAAACACGGCGAATCGCAAAGAATGAAGAAATGAAGAACGTTGATGGTCAAGAATCGAGAATTGCGAAACAAGAGTGGAAACTTGCGCTGCAAAAAACGTTCGCTTTAAGACAAAATGACAGAATGACGAACAACAAAATGAGGAGACTCGACGCCCGACAGCGGCACTTTCCTCTTTCGTCGTGCCCGTTTTTCTTAGGAAGTGTTTTTCGATTTCGAATTCGTTCGTTATTTCCCTTCGTTTCTTGGGAGGGACTCGTGCAAGTCTTGGCCGTCAGAAAAAAAGCAAGGTTGGGGAAAAAGGACGAAAAGACGAAAGAAGGCTAGCGAGGGAAACGTCGACCTGCAGTGGTCTCTTTTCTTGATGGCGCAGGCTTTCTGGATTTTGGTTCGAAGCTTTGGGTTGGCGGTGCCAGGGTGGTAGCGGGCCGTCTGTCGAAAGGGGAAAGGGGAAAGAGAAGAAAGAAGCGGCACAGTGTGAGTCCTTTATTCCGCGTCAATCGCTGCGCCGCTGTGCCTTGCAGCCTGTCTTCATGCACTGTCCCCTGGGCTGGGCTCTCGGCGGCATTCGACACGAGGTTGTCCACTGGAGCCGATTGGGCTAGGCTAGGGCGGTGCTGGTGCTCTGGCGCTGTCGTATCATCCTTCTTGGATTTGGTCTTCTCGTATGGGCTTTTTGCGTTTTTGTTGGGTTCCAGAATAGCGGGGCCAGCGGGTGAGTGCTCCGTGGGCCGAGAGAAAGTCGTGTTTCGCACAGTGTCAACGGAAGATGAGAAGATGGGTAGAAAAGTCTTGGAGTCAAGGCTGAAGCTCAAGTGTCTAAATCTCGTCGCCCTTGCGTGTTGTTTCTCCTCGTCCTTGACCAATTCGATTAAATCAAATCAATTGTGGCGTGTTTGCAGCTGGCTAACAACCAATGGATTCACCATTCGTCAACAGCAGATTGAATAGCGAGTTTGCAATTGCTTGGCGAGGGATATGTACAGAAAGAAATGGGTATTGGGTATTGATATTTGTATGTACTGCAAGTGTTTTGGACGATCACGAATGCCCAGCTTCGTTGACCTTGGCTGCGGCAGCTGAAACGGTGGACAGGTCGGGGAGTGAGTTGAGAAGCATCCGTGAGATAAGAGCCAACAGCAGGAGCAGCGATACCATGCAAACGACGACAAAGGCCGTTCGTGGAGGTGGTCCGCTGGGGGCTGCAGCAAAGGTCGACTCGATGGGTCTGAATGTGCGACTGGATGTCGATTGTCGCGGTTCTCTGTGTTCCCTTGTCAGCCTGTGATGTCTTTTCGCTGTGTTAACACTGATTACGCTGATTCTGTCCACAGAGTCGGCATTGGGTAGGACTGACTCGTAAGTTGGTAGCACGTTGCCGTTCTGGCGGCTGCCTGGGGCCATTGTATGGAGATGTGGCTTGGTCGGTGATACAATTAGGAAGATGTCATTCGGTGGGAATACACTGGCGATGGAAGAAAAGGGGTTCGAAGCCAGACGGACAGAGAGGGCAATCGCAAGATATTAAATTCGGAAGCTGCTCGAGACGCAAAACAATGCAAACGACGGTTGCTCTTTCCTTGTGTATTTCAAAAGGACAACGGGGCAGGCACGATCACCATTCTGCCTCCATCGCGCCTGCTATTCTTGTGCTCCCATATGGTCATCTTCCCCATCTTTTCTCTAAAATCAACATGATTTCCTGCTCAGCTTGCTCATCCTGCTTCATTTGCAAAGGTTTGCCAAGACGCAGGGCAAACGATGCGATGCCCCGATATGCTTCATGTTGCCATTTTGGTCGAATTACGCTGCCTAAGAACGGGCCGGAAGCGAATTTCGGTGGCTCAAAAAACACCGTTAACACCTACAATCCCCCCAGAAAAGGAAAGAGCGACTCCGGTACGGACGGACTTTTGAATTAAGGTTCTACCTGCCGCCCATGCCGTCCGTCCGTACGGAGAAGAAGTGGGCCTCTACCTGGACCGGCTATCACCAGGAATGCGTGTGCTCGGTATGTCCGCTGTCGAGCAAGGCTACACGAGAAATCACACACAGCCGACGAGATTTTGGGCAAGGTAAAATATTGCAGCCTTGTGCTCCCGTCTTGATTATCGTTTTCTTCGATGCTCGTCCGCCATTTTATTTTATTTCTAGGTTTCTTTTCCGCCCTCCGGATCGTGATTTAACCCCACGATCAACTGATGTTCCCAGCCCTATGCATGCTCTACGACCTGTCTTTCTAGCCCTCTCTGGTGTCTGTTGACAATCAATTACGCCGCAAAGAATACCGTATTCGTGAGATCTGTACGACATACACAGTGCGATTTTGCTGCCTCCTATTTCATGTTGGTTGCTGTGCCCTGTGCCGTTAGTTCCTCATGTGCAATCATACAATCATACGGCACAGCATAAGCTGGCAGGAAACCAAACACATGTCCAGTGTTGAGTGGCTGCAAAATGGCTGAAAAACAGGGGAAACGGCGCAGTATCTTCAAATCCTTCCAGAACTTCTAGATCGATTCGCTGCAACAAAGGGACAAAAAGTGGCAGTATCCGTTCCCATAATGCGTCCGGGTGTATCTTTCAGAATCTGTGCTACAATCAGTATACTGGCTGCGCCAATTGATCGTAGAAACTCGGAGATGTCTGTCGGCGTACAAAAATAGCACGCAGGCAGCGAATTGA
This sequence comes from Sporothrix mexicana, assembly GCA_021396375.1. Lineage (NCBI taxonomy): Eukaryota > Fungi > Ascomycota > Sordariomycetes > Ophiostomatales > Ophiostomataceae > Sporothrix > Sporothrix mexicana. The sequence continues at coordinate 261,748 of WNYC01000040.1, forward strand.
GTGTAAGCCAACGGTCGGCATCAGACGAAAGAAGAAAGTCGGATGCGAAGGAAGGACAAATACAGCTCGAAATGCTGCTGCCTGGCAATGCATATCAGCGACGAAAATACATGTTGAGGTCTCGAGGATCGGTGAAAATCAGTCCATAGGTTCAGAATCTTCCAACGACAAAAGTGCGGCTCGGAGTTGGAAGCAAAAACAAAAACTCCTGGTCGCCCCAGCGAAAACGACGTCATCAGACAATGCAAATTGCCCCAAAAATACAAAAACTGCAACGGCGGGACAAGACAGTGGAGAACAGGGGCAAGTTCAGGTTTCGGTAGTCAAACGTTGACATTTGTGAATTCATGCTTGGCATTCTCAAGCATTCAACATCGCGTCCTGACGCCCGCTTCGTAGATTGCAGGCATAGATATGCGCTGGTAGAAGAATAACTGGATATAGCTGCTACCAAAGGTACTAACGCGTGTGCATCGAGGCTGTGGATGTCGAGAGGTCGGTAGTTTACACTGTGCGATATGAAAGACGTTTGCTTACCATCTAGCAAAAGCCTAAGCTGAACCATTGGCGATTCAACCCGTCGAGCCTCCAGACCACCTGATTGAACAATGAAGGACAAAAGAACTGGGGAAGCTGCGAGGCTTGGGAGGGACAAAGGAGGCGAAACCAAACCCCATCAGAACAAAGCACATCAAAAACCAGAGCTAAAGTAGAAAAAGGGGTCCCCCGAAAAGAAGGGAGAACAAACCGTGACAAAAATAGAAACGACAAGTGAGTGCCAAAAAAAGGGGGGGCAAAGGGGCAAAAGGGGCTGTTCCCTCTAAAAGACGCATCCAAGTCAGTAGTGCTGCATTCTCAAGGCTCAAGTGGGAGCCTGGAGGCGAACAAAGTACACCTGGCATGCACCAAAGTCATGCGGAACTCGCAGCAAACAGCATGTATCTCCAAAAGTGTTTGCCCTGGTGATCTGCAAGGGACAAGTACTCCGTACAAAAGCTAAAGCAGGGCGCCAGGCACCTGTGAAAAAGGGACAAAGGACGATGAGATGGATCTTTGTGAGCACCAAAGCAAGCAACCTCGCAACCTACGCAACAAGCTTTATGTACAGCACTGTGAGCACAAAACCTTATATGGCGTAGAGTGCATTCAATTGACCAAACCGTGATCATGACGCGTAAAGTGGCTTGTCCGTTTTAGACTGAAAAGGAGAGCGACTGTAGACTGTCGACCGGCGACTTGATCCAGCTCCCTTCATTTTCCCCTAAAGTTTCCATTGTTTCTAGAAGATTGCCCAATTTTTATTCTTCCCCACAAACGCCCAAAAGCCAGCCCAATAGCCGCCGCGGATCTTGTCCAGTGTCCTTGGTCGTTTATTGTATTTTTGAAATTCTCTGCCGTCTCTTGTGTCCAATGTTATCAGATAGAATGCATCAATAGTGCCAGCGGCGCGGGGAGTCCGTGTCATATGCCAGGCCACATATTGCGGCGGTAGACAGTGTCCTTATAATCCACAAAATGTGCACGTTTATTCAGTTCTTGTTTACTTGATGCCTTGATCCTTGTTCATTCGTCTGGGCCGACTCCTGGAAGCGAAGATGAAGACGAGCGTGTGCCGCCATCTTCGTGCCGCGATCCTCGATGCACACTTGATTTCAGTGCCGCGGTGTGCATCTATCACGAGAGTCATGAGGAGAAAGACGTGATGAGAAACGGGATCTCCTTCCAACTTGAACAACATACGTCACGGTATGTTTAATGAATGGGGAAGGAGAGTCTCTTTCTCTAAAATAGTTTCCAGTTTTGATCTTCGTTGTTGTTTCCTTCTCATAATGCATGTGTTGTTGTCATGGTCCAGACATTACACTCTCAAATCATCGGACAATAGTCTCTTTTAACACTTTTGTATTTGTAGTCGATAAAAAAGAAAATCCAAGACAGGCAAATAACAAACAAAAAACAAGAGATATAACTAAACCAAAAAGACCAAACTCCTTCAAGACATTTCGTTCTGAGGTGCACAAAGGAAAAGGAGGAAGTTGCGGCAAGAGACACAGACATACTACAGTCCCGGTGTCTGATGCTCCCTCAAAAATACCATCAAGAGCGAGGTGATTAAAACATTCAAAAAGGCAGATACCTCGACAGGCATCGCAAAAAGAGGAACCCCAAGCCGCCTGGGCCATAAATTTTTTCTCCGTCCTTCGGTTCAACAAAGAGTAAACCGCTCTCCAACTCTCCCCCCTCATCACACTTCTCTTTCCCTCCAGAGAAACGAGGTGTTTGTCTGGTAGCAATGGTCAAAGAACCATCCCACCAGGTATTAAATGGTGCGCCGAAAACAAGGGGACAAAATCGAAAATTATCTGTATAGGCTCGGGGGACGTTCAAGGGACATTAGAGAACTCCAAGCCAGAAACTTTCGAATGAGGAAACAAAAAGATAAACAAGAATAAAGGTGGCGCTATGAAATATAAATGTCAGAAATCGAGAAAAGGGCAAATGCAATGTACTAAAAAAGATGTAAGGCGGAGCGATCAAAAAAAAAAAAAATAGAAAGAGGGAAGAGCGAGGGGGGAGAGGCAAAAATCAGAAATAAAAAATGGGATCAAAAAAGGGCAAATAAACAAATGTATATACGATCGCTGTGCCAGACATGCATGATCGAGATCCGAATGTAGGTTATCGTCATGCAGATTCGTGGCAGACAAAGGGAAAGAGAAACAAGGAAATATTGTTTGGTCAAAAGGAATGACTGGTTTTGTCAACCTGTCCGTCTCTCAAGGAGCAGATCAAGGAGGACAAAACGTAATAATAGTGGTGTTCAATAGGTCGATGAGTAGAGGGGGTAGAGGGTAGAAAGGAACAACAATAAAAAAACGCCTGTATCAACAAGGGTAGAAGAAACGAAAACGCAACCTGCGGGTATATGAACGTAAACCAAGCCGAGAAAAAGAGAGTCAGTCGAGATGCAAAGAGAAAACAGAGCAACGCTGCGCCAAGTCTATTAGGTATTGCGTCTCCGACAATAAAAGCAAAAGAGCAAAAGCCATGAAACGAAACGAAATGAATCGAATCAAAGGCTTAATTCATGCTGCCGCCGAGTGGGGCGGCAGGCTCTCGGGAGACAGGCTGGCGGCGTCGACTGCATCAAATTGCACAAGCTGGCTCATGTCCAGTTCGGCCTGGTTGTCGGTATACTGGCTGGGTGAGTGCGGGTGCAGCGGCAGGTTGATCGCGTGCTTCGAGTACATGTCGTTGAGGTTGTTTCCGTCGTCCGAAATGGCCGACGAATCAGCACCGCCATTCAAGGGGTGGTAGATGTCGGCCGACGCGCTGCGGCCCATCATGGTCATGGGCGGCGACTGGTCGACAATGGCCGGGTCAGAGCGGCCAGCAAACGACAGAGGCGAAACCGACGGAGGCGGGACCATGCTCTGAGCACCCATCATGGGCGACAGGAACGTGCTGCCATAGGGCGTGTTGTAGCTCGACGCCGGCAGACCAGCATTGTCGCTACCCGGTGCAGCAAAGAAGTTGGGGCTCGAGTACTCGGACGGCGAGGGCGCAGTCGTGGCGGACATGGGGTACTGGCGCATGTCGAGACCGAAGCCGGCCTGGGTATCGATGCGCAGGCTGTGGCCGGCCGGGCTGAGACCGTTGGGGTTCTGAGGCGCGGGCGCGTAGATGTTGGGGCTGTGCGGCTGCGGCTGGCTCTCGCCAGGGTGCTGGATGTAGAACGAGGGCATTGGGGTCTGCAGCATCGAGAAGTCAATGGCCATGGGCACGGACCGAGACCGCTGGCGCTTGTGGCCAGGGCCCGAACGCATGCCGCCAGCCGAGTGCATGGTGTTGATGCCCCACTGCGACTCCTGGAACATGCCGACATGGGGTTGCAGGAAGTTGGGCTGCGAGGACGGGCGGCCGGTGGGCGAGACGGGAGCCGAGACAGACAGGTTGTGGGCAGCGGCGGCATCCAGCGGGATGGGGGCAACAAGCGGGACAATCGGGCCACCAGTCGTCGTGGCAGCAGCCGAGGCAGCGGCGACAGCGGCGGCGGCAGCAATGTTGTGCGGGTTGTGCGGGCTGTGGCGGGTCATGAACGTCTCGAGCGAGATGAGCTTGGCCAGCTGGCCGCTCAGAACCTTGGGGTTGCCGCCGAGCTGGTGCACGAGGCACTGGGACGCCTGCTGGTTCTCGGTAAAGTCACCGCAGACAGTGAAGCCGTTGGCGCTTGGGGTGCAATCCATCATGAAGGTGGGCGGCTGGTTGAGCTCAATGACAATGCCGCCGGACTTGTTGGGGTCGTCATCCTGGTCGAGGTAGATATTCTTAATATACGAGAAGGGGTACTCGATCTTGTAGCCAGCGTTTTCGTTGTTGATGTAGTAGGTCATGGTGCCGTTGTGAGGCGAGTAGAAGATGATGAGGTCCATGGTGTTCTGGCCCACGCGAACCCACTTGCCGATGCTCAGCGAGCGACAGGTCAGATGGTGGATCACTAAAAAACCGAGACACAAAAATGTTAGACACCGTCACGCGTTAAAAATATTAAAAATAGGGGTAGCGTCAAAAAAGGGCCCAAAAAGTCAAGAAAGTCAACATACAAACTTTGCCCTGGTTGGCGTGCTCGCCGCCCAAAAGCATTCCAGGACCATAGCCCATGAGGCCGGTGCGGCCGTAGAACGCACCGCCGAGGCCCTTGCCGCTCTCAGCAGCCTGCATCGCCAGGTAGGCACGCATGGACTCGGGGATCAGGTCAATGTCCTCGCCGGTCTCGAGGCTCTTCTTGGCCAACAACTTGATCTTGGCACGACTGGGTTTGTTAGAAGGGGGTTGTATTCAAAATTCAAAATCATGAGAAGACATACCGGTTCTGGAACCAGATCTGAACGGACCTTTCGGTCATGTTGATCTGGTCTGCAATCAAGACCCGCGTCTCGGCGTTGGGGGTGGGGTTCTTGTTGAACTCCATCTCAAGTGTCGTCAGCTGGTCCTGCGTCGCCCGCTGCCGCTTCTGGTTCTTTTGCTGCTGCGTCAGTGTGCTCTTGCGAGCGGGACGTTTCGATACTGAGGCGCTTTGGCTGGTGGCCGATGCCGACGGCGACGGGGTTTGTGAGCTCTTGGTCGTCATGGCGGACTTCGGAGTCGGCATGGGCGCGGCGCTGGAAGACTGGTTGGGCGTCGTGACGGTGAGGTTCATCGGCATGGAAGGAGCAGGCTGCTGCTGGTGCATGGGTGCGGAGTGGCTCATGTCGTGGCCCATAGACATGGGCATCATCATGCCGGGATGCACCGGCATCTCAACTTTGATGTCGGTCGCCATTTCAGGAGACTGTCAGCAATCGGGATCTTGTGTTGTGTAATTCGTGGTCGCGAGGATAGTCGTCGAAGGCGTGAAAGCGTTGCTGAGATTCCAAGGAGTGGTGTTCGACTCCTTGACTGGTCGATGATTATCGAGAACGAAAGACGTTTAATCTTGTTGTGTATTTCTGCAGCGAAAAGTTGGATTTGCTGAGCAGAACACGGGGCGGAGAGAAGAGCGTAAGTAGATAGAGATAGATATTGAGTTGGAGATGGTTCGAAGTGTCTTTCGAGTGTATAGGGGGCTTGTCGATTTGATATCGGAATGTCGAATCGAGAAAAAAGAGCGTCGAGAACGATAAATTAAACTGTTGGAAAAGAGCGTGGTCCAGATTCTTCACAAACTGGTGATTGAATCGGATAAACTGTTCGAGGATGATATAAACTATCCTGTAATAAGAATATATCGATAGCAAGGAGCTGCTAGAATAGAATGTGCGTTCACCGAAAAAGAGAGTTGGTGGACGTAATAAAGTTGGATCTCAAGTCGAAAGAATGCTGTGAACTAGATGCCGAAATGAGTGGACGGGGGTTCAAGCGAGAGACCTGGGAAATGTAAAAGAACGAAGCTTTACGTATAAGTGAACGACTGTGGTGAGAACAAATGAATGTGTGATAAAAGAGCGAAAGAAAGGAAAGCAAGAAAAAAGAAAGACACAACGAAGAGAGCGAGGAAGATATGTCGACGAGAACGACCACGATGGATGAGGAAAAAGAGAGGGGAAAAGAAAAGAAGGGAAGAAAGGGAAAGGGAAAGGAGGGAAAGGGAAGGGGGACGAGAGGGAAAAAAGGGAAACGGGGTGGCACAGAGAGAAAATTCCCAGAAGGGCAGAAGGGGGGTCAGAAGGAACCAGGCGGCCACAGCCAGCCAGTAGCCAGTTGCAGGCAAGGCCCAGGCAGCCTGCAGGCCACAGGAAGCAGGAAGCAAGAAAGAGGGACCCAGACTGGCAAACACCAGACGAAGAGAGGGATGGGATCTTGGGGGGTGGGGGCGTGTGGACTGGGTCTTGGTCGAGGGGTGTGGACAGGCAAAAGGAAAAAGGGGAAAAGGGAAAGGGAAAAGACGGAGAAAGTGGGTCGGTCGTTGGAAAGGGCGGCTCCCACTGGACGACAACTCCACTGGAGGTGTTGCATTGGCTGGCCACAGGTGCAGCGTGAAGGGCTCAGCGGGTATTCCAGTGAACACGGCGAGCGAGAGACACGATGAGGCATCTGTGCATTGGCTGAGGAGCAGACAGACGGAGCCACAGGTGGTCAGTATTCCAGGACGCTGACGGCCAAGTCGTGCAGAGCAGCGACCGAGAACAGAAACCGAGAACAGAAACCAAACAGCCCACGAAACAGAGCCTTGCCCAACACTTGAGGCTCACCAGACTGTCCAGGCTTTGAATATGCAGAATGCAAAGAAACGGGCACACGACAAGCAGCGGCACTGGTACATGTACTTGTACGTGGCAGATGGGCCGAAACAACAGGCCAGGCGTCTGCTGCCGTGTTCCTATTTCTGTCTTGCCATGCCCTCGTCCTGCCGCTTCTGCTGTCTTTTATTTTATTTTCTTCTTCTTTCGTCCTGTCTTGTCACTGTCGTCGACGCGGCTTTCTGTAGAGTTGCCTGTCCCACGCACCCATGCCTGTTTGGCCCAGGCTTGGCGGCAGTCTTGTCCCCGGCAGTGTGTGAGATACTTGAGAGTCGTGAGTCGTGAGACGCAGACTCCTATCAGGTGCATCGGCGTGCAGAGCGCCGGCACCAGCTTGGACACACAGAATACAGACCGCCTGTGTTCCTGCGTCGTTCCTGCAGCCAGCCAATTCCTGCTGCATGAGTGGGTGTGCAATACTGAGCCGTTCTCCGCACTCCGTACACTGCTGCGAGTGTGTGTTTGTGTGTTTCTCTGTGCTCGTTTGTGAGGTGCTCTTGCAACCGCAATAAAAACAATAAAGATAGCCGTGTTGAAGATTCAGTAACGGTGTCTGACAGAAGTGGGAGGTAATACTGGTCAGCGTCACCGGCGGCAATGCGTCGTCTTCTCGGAAACTGCTCGCAAGGCGGTCCCCTATCCTCTCACGAGCGTTCTGTCGTCTACAGCTTTGTCCTCCGTAGCGCTGTATTTTCGTTCCTGTTCCTGGCTAACAACAGCGCCAGTGGCCAACTCTCGGTCGGGCGCGTCGATAGTGGGAAGCGAATGATGTTTAGACCTTCCCGCTAAGGAAGCAGCTTTTAGCTGTGCTCCATTCAAAAGAGGATCTGAACAGCCCGATCAGAAAAAAAGTAGCACTGAAAATACAGAAGGAGAATAACATGTGGCAGACAGACCGACAGCCGTGCTATCATTCGCTGTGCGCTGATAGAGAACGGCTTTGGCCCGTGAGAAGAGAAAAAGTGTTCGCCACCCAGAGCCCACGACAGAACACGCTCTGATTCGCCGTTTCGTTTTCTTGAATCATGGCTCGTTCCTGGTTCGTTCGTGTGTCTCCGCTGTAGTCGTACCTGCGTTGGCCGCCCGTTCCTGAAAATCCAACCAACCAACTGCCGCCATCCCCGATCGCCTGAATCCACCTGATTTGAAGAGGTGTGCTGCAAAGCATGCAAAGCAGGAACAAATCCTGCCCTTTTCCTGACCTTTTCTCCCCCTTCCGGTCAGGCGGTCTGCCTGCTTCTGTTTCTCGGTGGTGAACTTGCAACTTGACTGGACCGCCGGCTGGCCTATGTTTTTGTTCTTGTGTTCTTGTGTTCCCTTTTGCCCTCGTCTTGAAGCGCGTCGTATTGCTCGTGACTGTGAGCCTGCATTTGTGGCGCATGCAATGTGTGTTCTTTTTGCACATTTTGTTTTCCTTCCGTTTCCTCTCGCCTTTTCGTCTCTTCACCTGTGCTTCTTTTATCCCGCTGGCTCGCCCTACCACACCATCTGGCTGCAACGTTGGGCCGTCCATTCTTGCCTCTGGTTGGTGAAACGCGCAGACGTGGTGTGGTCAGCATCCCATCCCTTCACACCCACTTCTGATGAACGAGTTAGGGGTGCAGGGCCGTGAAGAACCAGTACCACACACGATACACAGCGGCACTGAAGAATAATGAAGCAAGACGACCAGGGCGAATAGGAAGAACAAGAGGAAACGAGTGGTGCTATTGTTAGCATCGCTTCTTCAAGGCATAGGCCTGGGCACCATCGGCGGTGAGCTTTTTTCATGGTCTTGTCGTTTCGTCCCATTGTCCCTCTTTTTTTATCACCTCGTGGCTTTTCCCTTTGCATTGCTGTGAGCAATCACTACCAACAAACTCAACTTGCAGCAGCCGCAACTCTGCAGAGCGATAGGGGCACAGCACCGGACGAAAAGGGGTAGCAAAAGGCTAAACAGGGATATGCCCACCAAACTTCCCATTGGCTCAAAACAGCACTGCATAGCATCTGACTCCGCAGCCAGCGACGCGAGGCTCGTTTTCTCCGACAAGGAAGGGAAGAAGAACAAAAAAAAAAAAAAAAAAAAAAAGCGCAGTGATAGGGGCACACAAAAGAACATGGAAGAAGAAACCATGACGAAGATGAGGACAGCCACAGAAACAAGGGCGCTCCTTGCTCGCGATCTTGCTCCCCATCATGAAAGACACCGAGATGTGGTGCGTTATGCGTGCATCATCCAGGCCTGCCAAACAGCTCTGGCATACGTTGTATATGTTGCAACAGTAGGTAGCTTGCAACGAACTAGGTGGTGTTGCACTCGTCCTCCTCCATACGAAACGGAGCTGGTCTTGTCAGCAAAGGATAAGTATCTTTCAGTACGACGCTGGCCGCGACTCCCGTCCTCGTATGCATTTGTCGTGTCAAGCAGGTGTCGGGACGTTCGATCGCCTGTGGACCTTTCCTCCAGTTGTTCAAACCCGAGCAAGCCCGCTTGTGCTGTGCCCTCCGATTTGCAAAACACGACGGTCATCAACCCTATCTTTTTTTCTCGTTGCCCTTTCCTTGCCGACCAGACCAGGGGTGGGATGTGTGGGATCCTCCCCCTCTCTCCCCATCTGAAAACACACCAAGACGCACTTTTTGGTTTTGTTCCTGTTGGATTCCTGCAAGGTACAGCCGGTTAAAGCATGCCAGAGCAGCGCCACGACCTCTGTGCCCCTGGTACCCCTGGCAGCTCTAGTTCCTGTTTGGGACTAGCTCCGAGCAAGCGGCCTGCAGTCCCCTGCACTAGGCTGTGTGAGAAGCCATCGGACGCAGTCACGTCAGGAACGGCCGTGCGTGCTCTGCGAAGAATAGCCGTCCAGAGCGTGGCCTTGTTGGACGACCACAAGTTATCCATCATCGGTCGTGCAAGCATGCACGACCGACTTCTCTTGCGATTCGTACTCCGTACATACTTACTCCCACTTGAGCATCTGTACTTTTGTCTGTAGCCTCCTGCCTTTTTCTTTGTCTCTTGTCATCCGTCCTTCGTTGTGCTGCATATGGTGTTCTTGTGGCCTAGTCGATGCCCTTTTTTCCGTATTGTGCTCCGCGAGAAGCGTGTGCACGAAGTCCCATGCTCCTTCGTCTGCTCCACCCGATGGGCACACTCGGGCGAGACAAGGTTCCAGTCTATTGGTGGATTGGTGGGCCGCCCAAGCCTGCTAGGCAAAGAACGACGGCGAGACAGTCTGTAAATAACAGATGAGCCGAAGACGTTAGCCATCAGTACGTAAAGTACAGGGTAAATGGAGGAATGCTAGGAAGTAATGGGTTTTTCTTCCCTGAGCCTCGCAGCCTTTCATCATGTCCATATTCAGTAATTTTCTGCTGTGCTCAAGAGCCGAGCCAGGCAAAGTCTTGTCAATGACGCATGCGCCGAGACAACGGACTGAGATCGCCAACCCAAAGGGAGGAATCAGGAGAAGGTGCTGTGCAGCCGAGCGAAAGAGGCAAAAGAAAGAAGGTCAAAAGGTGGACAAGGGATATCCTGTGGGATGCGTCTCGTCTCGCCCGGCCGTTTTGTTTCATACCCTTTTTGTGTTCACGGTGGCTTGTGCTTCTGTTTGGGCCTTCAAGACGTTCTTGCGGTGCCCTTTTGTGTCTCTCTCTTGTTTCCGTGTTCCTGTCTGGCCTGTCGTGCGCCTCTGCTTGGGCTCTTGTCAAGCCTTGTACCTGCCGGTCGGGGTTGTTGTCGTTTTTTTTCTTCTTGTCTGCGTCCTGTTACGTGCGCGTTTCTCGCGTCTCCCTGCATCACCAAAAGTCCAGGTTAGAACGACATGGGTTCCAGCTTTGGCTCTAGTTCTTGCCCTGTTCGTCGCCGTTTGCATCCCTGGATTCTTCCTTTTCAATACAATGCGCGGTGCTCCATTGAGAATCCATTGACCTGCCGGAGAGGGCAGACCGCTCCGATCCCCTGACCTGAGGCTTGCCCATGCCTGTTCTAGCACCCATGGCCCTGTGCGAATCTGGCGGAGCTCGGAGTGCCATCCTCCTTGTGCTGAAGATGGGGAGGACAAGGGGAGTTTGGGAGGAAAAGGCAAAAGGTGGAACTTACATAGTGCTCTTTTTTTGGCATCCACCATTCCTGCACTTCTGACTGGCGCCTTTTTCTTTCCTCTTTAGTCGCCGTCGCGCTCCTCTTCCGCCCTGAGAAGACTGGTACATGTAGAGTTGCAACCGACAATCTTGCTCCCGCGATGCCGTTCAAATGCTCCGGAAGGCGGCCGCAGGGCCTGGCCCAAAGAGAGGCACGTCCAACGGCCCCAACGCCATCGCCATCGGCCGGGCTATAGCGGGAAGGAAAAGGGGTAGATAAACAAGTCTAAGCGTCGTTGATTTGAGAGGGCGAGAAAATGGTTGCAAAATATGAAGCCTCACGACAACACAGATTCTGCAAAGTTTACAAAAACACAAAAGGGGCAGATACAATGAGCCTGGATGCAGCAGAAGAGGCAAGAGTGCATTCTGGACCAATGAGGAAAGCGCTTTAGACAAAACAGAATAAAGATGAGGAAAGAGCCGACGGCGGCCAGGCCGTTCCTTCCCCTTTCGGCGGCTCAGGCTCTTATTCTTTCCCAATGCGATCCAGGCCTTGGAAAAGAACCCAGGCGCCGGCCAGACCAAAAGTCCAGACAAGGCCGAAAGGGTCGAGAGCGAGGGTCGCGAGAGTTGAAAAAGAACGGCTGCGAGTGGGACATGGAAAAGGGGGAAAGAACGACGGACGGAGCAGCCACCGCGATAGTTGCAATAGTTGCAAAAGTCGCCCCTCATAACTGAGCGAGTCGTGCCTTCCCAACACCGGCGTGTCTGGGTTCTAACGGGGCATTTTTGCTGGAAACGTCTCGAGGAAAGTGCAACCGTGAAGCAAGGCAGGCACAGCCGGGCGAGGCGAGTCGAGACATCCTGTTGGCGCTTCCCCCCTTTTTGGGGGGATTTTTCTGTCTGTCTTTTTTCTGTTTTCTGTTCGTGATTTTCTCTTTGGGTTGCTCGTTAGAGTTTGGCTCTTCTGGCGATCATCTCACATCTTGTCTCTGTTTTGACGTCTGTTGCGCCCCAAACGGCCCCCATCTTTTTTTGCAAAGCAAGACATGGAAATCTCGAGTGCATCAACCAGCATGCAAAACAAAAAACAGCTGCAACCAACAAAGAGAAAACAGGGGAGGGCCAGAAACGAAAGACAACCTCCAAAGTACGCAGGACTGCATAATACGCCGGCGAAATCCTAGTCTCGACTCCCTCGACCTGCCTGGCCTTGTCTCGTCTTTTTTTTTCCTCTCTGCTCGCTGCCCATAAGTCTGTTGAACCCCTGCCTCAGTCACTGATGGAGGAGCCACGCTCTGATCGTTGTTTGTGGGTATTTGGCGGTCGATCCCCAAGCTTCAGGAATCGTTGCCCTCTCTGGCATAGCGCTGTGGCCTGTCGGAGTACGGAGTACGCAATAGTCAGGTGGCATCAGCGGTGACGGAAAGGGGCCAGCGCCTTGGAGCAGAGAAAAGAGGGAAGAAGACCAGAAAACAAGGCGAGCTCTGGCCAGGCCAAAGCCAGAAAAGAGACAGGCAATGGCGAGAAGAAAAAGAATGATTCAGCAACAATGATGAGAAAAGAAAGCTGCAAAAGAGGCAGGCTTGCAGCAGCGAACGCGCTCTTGATTTGCTATGCGTCAGTCTTGGCATCCCACCGCTCGACTTCCTGTCCTTTTTGTCCCTTTTTGTCACCCATTCTGTCCAACAAACGTCTCAAAAAAAAAAAAAAAAAAAAAAAAAAAAAAAAAAAAAAAAAAAAAAAAAAAAAAAACACGAGAAGTCAACAAAGCCGTGATGGTGGGCGCGCGCGACGTTGTGGATATTCGATGTTGGACGCTCGAGCTTTTACTGGGCCTGGTGTCTGGGTGCATCCAAGAGGTTAAACCTCGTTGGTCCTAGCCGGCCCTAGAAACAAGGCCTCACCCTCCCTTTGGCCTTGCGGGCAGCCTGGCTGGACTGGGCTGGGCTGGGCTTCTCCTTTTCGCTTTTCGGCTTTCCCTGGTTGGCCAATGGGCGGCACACAAACACGGCGTTTTCTCAAAGAAGATATCGCCATAGTTTTTTCCCTTGTTTTCGAGTTTGTGGTTTTGAGATCCTAACGTTTCGGTGATCGCCAGCAAGGAATCTGTATGGCCTTTTCTTGTCGGCTGTTTGGGCATTTGGATATCTGCTTCCTGCCATGGCCGGCTCTGACAGCACTGCCACCTCCCAGGCCCTCATCGACGCGCCAGATCGAATCGAAAAGACCTGAAAGCCCAGAAAGCCCAGAAAAGGGGGGGACGAAGAGAGAAAAGGCCCAAAAGGTCACTAACAAACTTGTACCTGAGCCAAGGGAGCGCGAACACGAGACGGGACAAGACGCTTGTTGGTGGGTTCCTGCAGAAGCGCGTTTTCCGGTTGTCTTTTGCAAGTGGGATGGAGGCGCTAACACGAACAACGTGTAAAGCACACCTGACACCTGACACCTGACGACTCTCAGACGAGTTCTCTCATGGTGGTGCATTTTGTGCAGCTTGTGCATAATCGCGCAGGCGTGCCGCCACCGCACAAAAGGGGGGAACATTCTGCGCAGGCCGTCCAAGTTCTTGGTGACTTCTTGGTCCTTGTCCCTTTTTGTGCAAGCAGGGTTCTTCCTCGGTGCATCGCCGATGGCAAAAGGGCGTTTCGAAGCAAGAAGCGCCACAGTCTTGCACCACAATCCCTGGTCTTCTGGTCCCTTCTAAGAATCTGAAGCCAAGTTCCTGATTCTCTGACCACACCTTGTGAGGACGGAGCCAAAAACGACGAGGTATTCCCGTGACCTGTCCGTCAGTGACCAGTCGTATTCACCATCCACATGCAACGGGCGATTTTTGTGAGAATGGCATTCTGTTCACGCGAAACCCACACCATACATTCGCGAATGGGAATGATGAATACAGACACTGTCAAAAGGTGAAAAGACGGTGAGACCCTTGCAAACCCCCCGGAAAGGCATTCTCAGCGCTTTACGCGGTATCCTGCGCTCAATACTGAGGAATGACGCCAGGGTCTAAACCGTTGTCGGACCCGTTTTCCCGCTCGCATGCCCAGGCCATCGGAAGCCACGCGGTGGCCCCAGAATATCTATCCCAGAACAGACAGGAAGAGCAGAGACAACTGCGATTCACGCTGCATCTCGGAGGATATCTATGTCGGTCGTCATATCCAATAAGGTATCAACCTTTTCAAGCTTGAGTTGCCTACTGTGCACAACCCCCTCACGCCTGCACCAGCCAGGACGGGGCCGGACTCACACGACAACAGAGGAAAAGCAGTTGAAAAAAGCCCGTTGGAAAGGGAAGGGAGAAAGCATACGCTGAAAGATATCCGGCATTTAACCTTTTTAAAGGGTCTCAAAAAGGTCTTTCGAGGTCTATTTTGGCCCAAAAGGTCTTGCTCTCCCTGGCTTCCAGGAAAACGAAATGAGGAACGGCCTTTTCAGCTGCAGAGCCGGCGTGGAATCCGCCCCTTGCGTCACATCGCCGTTGCGGTCCAACGTACAAAGTACGAAAGTATATCTTGGTCAAGCACTTCAGTGGAACTCTGCTCATATGTCTCAAATGTGTGCAGCAGAAAAAAAGTTGGAGAACTGTTGACCACTTCTGCCAAGTGCAACAGACAGCATCAAGTGGCGATGCGTGTCTGAATATAAACAAGACACGAAAGTCATGAAATCAAGCATCTCGGCCCAAAGGGCACCCAGCGGCCCACACAGCCAAAGGCAAGAAAACGAGACCGAAAAAACACATCGTTTCGTATCAGCAGGATTCCCAAAACGGCCAAGCCGGTTTTTGCGTGCTTCAATTCGTAAGAGACATGCATCTACAAGTTCGGAGTGCAAACCATCTCGGCCATCAATCGACCACCAGACGCACGGCGCCTCTATTGCAATTTGGTCCTGCAGACTTGGGTGGTGGCCATGTCCACTTGTCTGCAGCCAGCCGCGGCCGTCCTCTTACCCTAGGAGCTGTTTCTGTCTGAGCTATCTGAGCTCATCAGGAGCGTCGAGCATTTCCTTCCTTCGAACCGCAGCAGACATCATGCAGTTCATGTCTTGATTTTCGACGCAGCTTACATCATGGACCCCAACGATGCCCGAGCTACCCAAGATACCATGGAGCTGGTGCGAAAAAGAAAAACAAAACAAAACAAACAGAGACATACAGCCAACCGGCGCATGTCAGCGCTTGTCATGTGCACATCATGGCGGTTTCTGTCAATGTGACGACTCGGATATATCCCCATGGCTCCTCTTTCGTCTCTTCTTTTGATTTTCGTCTTTCAAAGCGGGCCGTCAGCGGGCAGCCAACATCTCCTGTGCATGAAATGCGGCTTGTCCCCTCTCAAAAATCAGAAATCTCTTGTCAAAGGTCAGTGGTTTCAATCATTTTTTACTCGTCCTCTGTCGAACGATGGAAGTCGGTCCGGGCCAATCAAGCCGGGATGCAGTGCAAGGTGCGAGTGTGCTTTGCCTTAGCTTCTGCTTTTTACGCTCTCTTTCTCAACGTCAAAGATGTTACGAGAACATCATCCCACCATGATCGTGGAGGGCATATATTCGTGGCTGCTGTGAAATCAAACGCACAATGCAGTGATGCATCTGTAGATGTGGATATAGTCCCGTACTTCCAAATACAGAGCACGGCGCATGGCCATGTCAGACCATACGCTCGTGGCCGAAGTTGCCGAGAGTGCCAAGCCGGCGACGGGCAACCATGAGACGTCAGTACAGGTGACGACACGACCACCTTGAGAGCGAGGACATGAACTCGCGGCGTCCATCTCGTCGTCCATACTCAAGTACCGAACGATATGATACCAGGGCCGGACGTTCCACAGAGAGCTAGGCGATGCCACGCAATGGTAAGAGGTGAGGACGCTCGATGCTGCCACCGTGTATCCTCTCACTTGCGTGTTGTAGGGGCACAAGCGATATGCAGGGCACAACAACTCGGGCGGCAAGCTGGTCGGGGACGTCTTTCTCCATGGTGGGCGACGAGATCGAAAAGGAGGCCGTGGGTCGAGGGTGCGTCAAAGTCGAATACAACAAGTAGACAATATCACCAGATCAAGCTGATCATTCTTGTCCGTATTCATGAATAGTCCAAGGTCGAATGCTACGTGCAATAAGCTTAGGGGAACGGTTACAATTGGCTTCTTAGATTCGATGAATTGTATGGTTTTCCGGGTGAGTTTTGTGTGTCAATTTTATAACATATTTCTATCCTACCTTTGAAAAAATAAAAAATAAAAAATAAGAATACAAATAGAAACAATGTCTAAACAAATATTAACTTTTTTTAAAAAAATAAAATTAAAAGGAAAATTCGACAGTAAACAAACAACAATCCTTTGTAGTAAAAAGAAAAAAAAATAAACGTTTAATCGATAAATAGTAATGGCTTTGTTAAAATGCAATCGAGAAAGCCATTTTGACCTCAACCGCCAGTTGATTTGCGCTCGGACATGGGACACGGCCGCTCCCACGTCTCCTCTTTCCCTCTTTCCCTCTTGCCCTCCTGCCCCCCGCGGATCCATTGCGTTCCGGTGGCGCCCAGGCCAAGATGCCGCTCCAAGCGTTTTGTGAGAGAGAAAAATAGAAAAAAAAAATGAAAAAAGGAAAGAGCTTCAGAAGTCGGCAACCTCGTTGACAGGAGCGACACAGTAGACACAATTGGAAGGTACGACTGAAGCCAACACATCGCCACCAAAACATAGATCCGAGCAAACGGAGAGTCTCCGTCTCACCATTCTTCTCGACCACCTTCTCGACCGAGAGCCGACTACACCGAACCCGACCACCTACGATTCTCGACCTTTTCCTTTTTCCTTTTCCCTCCTCCCATCCTCTCGTCCTACCGTTACCCCACATGGCAGTCCCGACGGTCGGCGCCGCGTGGACCACGTTCAGTGCAGCTTCGGCGACGGTCAGGGCAGCGGCACGGCGGCGATTCAGGAGGAGGAGCAATAGCAATAGCAATTCGGGCGACGACAACGATGCGGCCGGTGTGGCACGGCAGCTGCTGCTCGAAAGCCGACAGGCGGCGGCGAGGACATTGGCCAAGACGGAGGCGTCTGATCGAGTCCGACGGCGACTCTTGACATGGGCAGAGCTGGGTGAGTCTCTTGGAAGAAACAAAGACAAACAAAGTGTACCATTGGCGCTCACTGCTGACAGACGAATACAGCACCCTGGCAACAGTATGTGACGCTCTTTCTTCGTCGAGCAACGCACATGTCACCAACAGATGACTAACAATTATGATTTAGACCAGGCAGCGAGCGTATTCTCACTGGATACAGGCAGGTGTACCGTTGATACATTCATTGGCTCGGCATCGGCCCTTACTGACGCTCAACAGAGAGGCGTCTGCGTCCTATACCGCCTGCCTTTACAGCTGGACATATCTCCACAATGAGTCTGGTAAGCGGCCGTCCCTTGTGTAAATATTAAATACTAAAAATACGCAAGATGTGCTCAAACACCCTCCAGTCAACATTCTCTCCCATGTCGTTGGCGCCCTTGTCTTTGCCGCCCTCGCCGCCACGCTCTGGATCGACGCCTGGCCCTGGACCATGCCGTCCCTCCATGCCAACGACACCGCGCCCAACTCGACCGCCGACAAGATCGCCGCCACGGCCTACATCCTCGGCGTCGCCGTCTGCTTCACGCTGTCGGCCGGCTTCCACACCGTCATGTGCCACAGCGCCGCGAGTGCCGCGCGCGGCATGGCCGTGGACATTACCGGCGTGCTGGTCCTGATGGCCGGCGCCGTGGTGCCGCTTGTGCACTTTGGGCTGGCGTGCGAGCCGGCGTGGGTGCGGACAGGCTTCTATGTGGCGACGGCCGTGCTGGGGACGGCGGCGGCGGCCACGACGTGGGACAGCGACAGCGGCAGCGCCCCGACGGCAACCGACAGGCCGGCCCGCCTGCTGGCGCGCCTTCTGCGCCTCGCCTCGGTCCAGGGCCCGGCTAACGGCCACCGCCGCGCCGCCCTGTTTCTGGGCTTTGCCGCCGTCTCCTGTGCCGGCCCGCTTCTTTGGATGGCCCGCGCGGACCCGCTCGACTGGGCGGCGCGTGTCGACCTCTGGCCCGGCGTTCTGGGTACGGTCCTGTGGAACGCCGTGGGGTTTGTGGCGTACACGAGCAAGTGGCCCGAGCGGCGGTGGCCGCGCCGCTTTGACTTGGTCGGCGCGAGCCACCAGCTGATGCACGTGGCTGTACTGGCGGCGGCGCTGACGTACATAGTGGGCGTGCACCGGGCGCTTGCCTTTCGGCGGGGGGCAGGGGCTGTGTGTAGGGTGGGCAGGGTGGATAGGGATTGGGATTAACAGCACCTGTGCCCTTTACCTACGCAGACGCCGCATAGAGTAGATGCTGCATAGATATAAAGTATTCTTTAAATTCGTTTGACTGACCTACAAGATAATGACAATGACAATGGTTCTCCTAACACGTTTCTCGCAGCTTTTCTCAAACCCTCTTTCCTGGATCATTTTCACGGATCCCCCCGTTTCTCCTTTTCTCACATCTGCAAGTCCCCTATGGCCTCCAAATGCCCCATGACCTCCACTTCCTCCCAGTCCTCGTCCTCCACCCCCATGTTCTCCATGTCCTCCTCGTCCCTAGTGTCCGCTGCAAGTCTGGCGCGCTTGTTCACCACCCAGGCCTGCCAGCTCTCCCCGCTCGCCCACGGCCCCTCTGGCTCGTCGGCCGCACCCGTGCCCTAGTAGGCTGCGCCCTTGTCCCGGCTCTCGCTCCGCAGCACCCGCAGCTGCTGGTCAAACGTCCGGTTCGCCCAGTCCAGGTACTGCGCCCACGTCTGGTGCGCCGCCGCGTCCACCGCCGTCGCGCTGCCGTCGTTGAGCGTCGCCTTTTGCCGGTCCGCCAGCAGGATCGTCGCCCGCAGCACGCTCTTGTTGGCGTCCTCCTGCTTCTCGTGCTCCTGCTTGACCGCGTTGTCCTTGAGCTTGTTGGACAGCGTCGCGCGGAACTTGTCGGCAATGCTGTTCAGGTGGCGCGCCGTCGCTTCCGGCGCAATGTACGCCAGCCGGCTGACCATGATCGTGCACATGGCGCGGATGTCGTGCTCGTCGCCCAGCCCGTCAATCACCCGGTCAAACAGGCTGATGATCGAGATCCGCGAAAACGCCGTCTCCATCAGCGCGTACAGCGTCTCGTACGCGCCCTTGCGCACCTCCAGCCCGTCGTCCACCAGGTGCTTGAACGGGCCCATCATCACCTCGCGCACAAGCTCCGGCTTCGGCTTCGACTCCTCCATAATGTACGGCAGCAGCTCGTTGAGGTGCCCCAGGATCAGCTCCGGCTTGTTGTTCGCCGCCGAGTTGAGCGCCGTCATCGCCAGCCGCCGGATCTCCATGTCCTTGTCGCCCAGCGCCTTGTTGAGCATCGCCACCAGGTGCTCCCGCAGGATCGCGTCAAACGCCTCGCCCGTGTCCGACAGCGCATACCGGATCGCCTGCACCGAGATGCCCCGCAGCACCGCCGACTCGTTGTCCAGCAGCCCGTGCAGCTTGGGAATGTACGTCTCCGGCGCCGTGATCGCCAGCCGGCCCAGGCACTCCGCACACACCGCCTTGTTGTTCTCCACGTCCGCAATCTGCAGCAGCTTGTCCCAGATCACGGCCGTGTACTCGCTAATGTCCGTGTGGTCAATGTTGACTTGCTGCAGCACCTCCTTGATCGACTGCAGCAGCAGATACTGCGTCGTGCTGCCCGACTCCATGCCCTTCAGAATCACCGGCACGTACAGCGCCACATTGCCTGCACCCGCCCGGCCCAGCGCCACCGCCGCCGAGATCGACACCTTGTCATAATCACTAGTAAACTGCTCAAGGAACAGCTCGGGGCGGATCGGCGACTCCTTGCCAAGACGCAGCCCGGCCTCGCCGAGCACTGACAACGCCAGACTGGCCCTCGTCTGGTCCGACTTGAAGGTTTGCGTCTCCTTAATGAAGCTGTCCACAGTCACGCCGGCCGAGCTGCCGCTGGCCACCAAAAGGTTGCCCACCACCTTGCCCACAATCGCCGGGTCGCCAATCACGCCCACGTCCCGCAGCAGGCCCTTCATGAGCGGACCGCCGTGGCCGCTGCGGCCGACAGCAGTCACAAACTGCAGCAGCGGCTCCAGGACGGTCGCCGCCACGCTCGACTGAAGAAGGTGGCAGATCGCCTCGATCACCTCCGTCGTCACCGCCAGCTGAGGCTGCACCTCGACCAGCGACTTGAGGATGCGAAGCGTTGGGCCGAGCAGACGCTGGTCGTTGCGCGTGATGACGGGGTGGAGGGCGTTGACCAGGACGGGGATCGTCGTCTCGTCGAGCTCGCCCTGCGCGGCAGGGCTCTGCACAAGATGGCGAAGGGCGTGGATGCACGAGCTGCGGAGCGAGTGGTTAGCCTTGCCCAGCTGGGATGCCAGGTGCACCGTGACTCTGCGCGTCCACCGGCCGTCAAACGGAACAGCAGTCGTGGCCGAAGCAGCGATAATGTCAATAGCACGCACGGCTGCAAGACGCGACGTTTCGTTGCCGAGAAGCTCGAGCAGCGACTCGAGGGCAATGCTGCGCTTGTCCAGGGGCAGAAGAGCGCCGCCTTCGGCACCAGTGCGTGACAGAAGCGTGCCCAGAGCCTGGATGGCCTTGGTGCGCACCTCGGTGTCGACATTTGACGCCGTAGCCCGGTTCATCAGCACCTCGTACAGCTTCTGGATCTCCGGCTTAAACTTGGCTGCTGCGGCTGAGCGTGACCGCGGGGGTGTGATGGACTTGATGACCTCCTCGCTGGCAGAGACGGCCTCGGCCGATAGCTTGTAGAAGCGGTCTGACACGACGGTCAGGACTGCGTCCACGACACGCGACAGATACGGCTGCAGCACCTGCGAGGTGTGTGTGTTGGCAATATGGCCCACGAGACGGAGCGCCGCAATACGGAGCGTCGTCGGCGTCGCAGAAGCATTACCGCCGCCGAGCGAGAGTGACGACGAAGCAGCGGCTGATGCTGTGGGCGATTTGACCGTCTCCAGGACAAGATCTAGGACCTGCTCAAAATAGTCCGAGAGACCACCGCGCTGCACCGACACGATGTCGTTGAGCAGGTTGACGGCAGCTTGCTTCGTCGGCACCTGCTTGCCCTTGAGAATCTTGGTGCACGCAGTCACAATCGCCCGCGTCTGCTCGGCCAGATCGGCACGAGGGCCGGACGTGGGGATTGAAAGACGGCGCTCGAGTGTCGGTGAGGAGGGACCGCCAATCGAGTTCTGACGCAGTGGGAGTGCCGTCACGCTGCTCTGGCGCCGGCGCTTGCGGCTGAGAGGCAGCTGTGCACCAGCCTCGTTCTGAGCATCCAGGCTGTCGAGCGAGAACTCGGGGATGACACCCTCGCCAGTCTTCCGAACCAGCAGCGACACAGCCGAGATCACCTCGAGGCGGACTGTCTCCTCGCGTTCCTCGAAGCGCTTGATCAGCAGAGGGGCGGCCTCGCGATAGAGAACGCCATTGTCTAGCAGATCGCCGCTGCTCCGTGTGGAAATAAGAGTGTGGATGGCCTTGGCCGCACAGCGGCGCACCTTCCAGCTGGCATCGTCGTCGTCGTCGAATCCAGCATCGGCGTCAAATTCGTCATCGTCATCACCGCCAAATTCGTCGTCCTCGTCGTCGTCGTCGTCTTCCATGTCGTCGTCGTCACCGACATAGTTGGGGTCGTATTTGACGTACCGCAAGCACGCCTGGATCGTCTCGTCGGTATAGGGCCGCATCTGAGTCGGGCACGACGCCAGGAAAGCGTCAAGGGCCACAAGGGCAGCCTCGCGAACGTCGTTGAACTCGCTCGGGTCGTTACCGTCCGAGATAGCCTCGAGCTGCTTCTCGAGCTCCTCCTCATTGAGCGCGTGCAGAATGAAAGGGATCACTGAGGCAATGTGGCGACCAAAACGCAGGGGGATCGAGCGGGCCATGGAGCCCAGGATCGAAATATACAGCCGCTGCGTGGCCGAGTTGGGCTTGTTGAGCGCCTCCACCGTCATGTTGATAAAGTTTGTGAGCGCATCCTCGGACAGGTACACAGCCAAGATGGACGCCGCGACCACAGCACGCTTCTTGACGGCTGAGTTACCCCGATCACCGTGCAGGACGGAAAAGACAGCCTCCTGGAGCGCCTCGACCTCGAAAGCCTGCAACATGGGACCAAAGCAGCGCACGACCTCGATAAGGACGTCGATCGACTCGGCCGTCGGCTGGGCATTGATGTCGAGAATGCTTTCGGGGGAACCGCCAGAAGCCTGGGCAGCTGCCACCTGGCGCTGGTGGTGGGTACTGGTGCGTCCGCCGGGGGCGATCTTGGACGATGTCGGCAGGCCAATAAACCGGGGAATCAGAACGCGGTTGATCGTTGAGTATGCATCAATATTGTCCTTTGTAGGCTGCTCGCCGGGCACGGGAGCAGGAAGTGAGACGACGACGGCCTTGAGGGCCATGGCAGGGACTGTGTTGTCGACCGAGTTCTTGAGGCGCAGAGCCGTCAGCTTCTCCATCAGTGTTGCGACGATGGACAGCGGCAGCCGATGTACGAGAGGGCCGAGACTGGCAGAAGTTAGTACAGGAAGGGGGCCGTCAAAGGTAAGTTTTTGGGGGCGTCTCTGGATCTCACCATTTGATCGCCAGGTTTTGCACCTCGCCGTTCTGGTCGTCCAACGCGCGCACGAGGTGGTCCACGGTCTTCGAGGCTACATTGTAGTCGTTCTGGAGAATCTCGGGTCGGCCTTTTTCAAGCACGAGCAGCAGATCGTTGAGGGACATGAACCGGAAATCCGGATCAGAATCGCCCAGCTTCTGCAGAAGTGTGCTGATGGTCGACGCGGTCGCGATGCTTGGGTTAATGGTCGCCATGGTGAGGGAGGCTTGTCGAGAGTGGTGACAACGGATTATGGGGAGGTAAACAAAAGGATCGTAGGCGGGACACAGCTGCTATCGACCTAGGCAGCAAATGCGATGTGTCGAAAAAGGAGAGGTCTCTATTGAGCTATGTTGCTTTTTGTCAGATCTCTCAATCTGCATTCACGGTGGTCTCGGTGTTAGGAGCAAACTCACCAGCTGTTCCGCCGTTTGACGCGGGGAAGGCGGGAAAGGTGATGCAGCTCTCGCCGATACAGGAGTGGTGTTGGTGAAGTCAAAGTCGAGCAATAGTTGAGTGGTGATGTTTGAAGAAAGGGGGGCCAACAGAGCTGAGACCAAGATTATTGGACTTTGATTGAAGATCCAACAAGATGGAAGGTGCGAATGGCTCTTCGTCGGTGTGGCGGGAGATGGGGAAGGAGTTAACGTGTGATGAAATGGCGTCTGTCAGCCTGCCTTCTGGTACAAGGCTCTAAGCTTCGAAACTCCGGCGGGGTCGTTTGCCTATCATTGCTGTCTCTTACTGCTGTTTGGCGGGGTTAGCTCTGATGGTAGGGCGTTTTGGAAAATTGTGGGGCTCTCAACTGGGAAGGAAAACAACAAACTGACGGCAGGCAAAAAGGTACATCTGATACATGATATTTTGCACCAATCTCAATGTCACCTTTCCTTTACTCCTCACTCCTTTCATGGATTTGGTTGAAAATGGATCGGAATCTAATTAAATCTACTGTTTGAATTCGACAAAAGCATACTCTAGAGAATACGTACAAGAAGCAAGCTTTCAAACGCTAACTGTTTAGGCCAAACGGCCACTTTCGACCAAAGCCTCAGATCGGACCTCATCACGAGCCAGTGATGTTGACAGGCTTGGCCTTTGGGAGGCGACAAAAGCCATGACAGCACTGATGAAATTGGTGTCGAGCTCGGCATCCGGTTGCACAGGTTCTTCTTCCACAACATTGTCGTCCACCTGCGTCTCGTCATCCTGCGTCTCTTTAGTTTGCTCGGCGGCGTCTTCCAACTCCTCTTCTTCGAGCTCAAAGTGCTCTAGCATAATGCCGTCCACGTCAATATCATCCACGATGTCGTCCTCAACCTCACTATCCCGAACTTCACTACCACGCACTGAAGTAGCTGGTACTGACAGGCAAGCTTCGCTGAGAATGGAAGAGACGGGCCTTTTCTTGGCCGCGGCAGGCCGTGGCGAGCTCGGTGCCAGGAAGTACATACTTGGTGAGTTGGAGCTGACACTGCCGTAACTGTCTCGATGTTCATTATCGTGGCGTGCTGGACGGCGAAATGCGATGATTGTTGCTGGTGCCACGGAGCTGCTGGCAGCTACGTTCCTTCCGTCACCTCCATGAGAAGTTTCTTCAGGTCTTGGGGACTCTTCGGCCTTGCTTGTACGGTCATCGTTGCTGCTATCGGTTGTGGCGACACTAGCAGTGGCAGGGTCGAGGAACGGAAAGCGTGTGCCCATGGGGTGGCGAGATGTAGGCGACAGTAAAGGCAGGCCTTGCTGATAGGACGCTTGGCGAGTGCCGGATGCGTCTGGTGACAGTGAATAGCGGTCATCTCCTACTAGGCCTACTAGGAGGGGCTCATGGCTGTCATTGTAGCCGGTGCTTGCCTCACGGGACACTGTCGATGCCTCCACCAAGATGATTGGGCGCTCTCCGTTTGGTCCTTGGACCTCATCGTGAGCCAATACCACCTTTGTCTTTGACCGGGACTTTGTGAGCCTCTTGCACTGCAACTGGAGCCACTCACGGGAGTTCTTGCGGCGGCGACTCTTGCGAGACGTCTTCTTGTGGTTCAGTGTGTCGTCCGGATCGTTGTTTTCAATAGTGACTCTTACTTCACCCGCCGCGTCGATCTGGGGTATGGACAGAGGCTCAGACATTGGCTCGGAGCCGTGTGTTGCAGTCAACGACCCGTTGCTGTTTCCAAGCAGCTGGACGACAGAAGGGTCTGGCGGCTGCTGTGTTTGCTCAGAATCCCTCGCTGCAGCAGCTGCAGCTGCGGCCTCAGCCTTGATTTTGGAGAGGCGACTGCATCTTGAGCCCTTGTAAGGCTTGCAACAGGTCTGTCCCATGATAGCCGACAATGTATGCTGTAGTTGATGAAGGTCCCGTGATGTTCTAAGTTCGAGATTGTGTTGTTTTTTTGTCCCCTTTCGAGGACGAGACAGGGAGATGTGTGGTGATACCTGCTTCGGGAAACTTCGAGTGCCAGGGCTGTTCGACGTTGGGCGCGGACGTGGACATGTATATTGGGGCGTAGGCAGATGCAACACAATCGAGGGCCGACATAAATGTCGAGTACACAATGATCTATAAGGATGAAGTACGAGTGGATGGTACAAGAAGGGAAGAAAAGGGGGACTGTGTGGCCCGAGGACAGAAAACGAGGAAAAACAGTTGGGTGGAAAAGGACGGAAGGCAGGACGGCCAGTCTGTATCCCATAATGGAAAGTACACTCGTGATGGTCTCGTACTCTTTCTATTTTGAGCAATGTTCGCAATCGCACCATTGTGCACGACGGCGGATCGCTCCTGCTGATAACTGCTGCCCATGTGTGTATCTCCTGACGCGCCCCTGCCTGTTTCAACAGAGACAGACGAAATAGGCAGCTTCAATTGCTGGCTGGGAGATCAGAAGGGGCTGACAAAGGAATAAAATGTATTTGAGGATCGACCGAGATATATGCCCAATACTCCCCATCAGTCCGTACAACGCAAAACAACGAAAAAAAGTGACAGGAAACGTTTCAAATGATATATAGAAAACGCGGGTGCTAATGGTTGACAGGTAGTGACACACAGAAGGGGTGAAAATGAACAATCAAATAAACAAATCCAGTCTGTTGCTATGCCGTTATGCATGGTCTTATTTTTCTCTTTCTCGTTCTCTTCCTGACGCTGTCTCGGTACTAGCGACATCCACCTGTCATCCAGCTCCTTCGGTAACATACCCAGGAGCACAGCTCCAACTCACCCTCCAGTCCATATTCCTCCACGTGGTACTGGACGGTACTGCTTCTCCCCACCTTTGATGCACTGATGAGCCCAATATGCTGATCTTGTACTCCTTCAGGCCAACACTCTTGCGCAAAAAGGAAAATGAACGGTTTGTAAACATATAATAAAATGGGGATTGAGGGCATAAAACATCAATTATATCAGGGTAGAGGACACAAAAAGAAAAGAGAATAGAAAGATGAGAGTACATCTGTGTTTGCCGGACGAGAAAAGAAGTTGTGACAAAGGAAATATGGGTTGATATGGTTTGTTGTCTTTATAGTTGGTTTTGGGTTGTGATTCGTGGGCACCAGTGTCAACATCAACACGACTGATATAACAGCAGGGGCTCTCCCACGTTTTCGATCTCAGGTATTGTGCACTTCAGATCGAATGCCTTGGACAGAACGATCTTGAAGATCTGCGTGTGGGTTAGTTCCCTGAACGCTGCGGAATATCGGGGCAAGAATAATATAGAAAACTCACCTTTTGAACGTTGATACTGTGGCTCGTGCTGCTAAAGATGAGCGCAGCACGCATGGCCTTTGCAAACCGGCGGGCCTAACACGTTAGTATCTTATAATATCAATTTCCAATCACATTTGGCAAGGAGGACGTACCTGGTTTGAAATCTCCTCCTGATCCTCGCGCGGGAAGTTGACAAAGTGGTCGTACTTGGTGCCGACCAGAATCGGGATGGCCGTCTTGTTGAAGCCGCGGCCCTGGCGGTACCATTCCTTGATGCTGTTGAGCGTGCTCTTGCGCGTCAGGTCAAACATAAACAGGATGGCCACGGCGTCGTTGCAAACCAGCGGCAGCATGTTGACAAACTCACGCTGGCCACCCAAATCCCAAATGCTGAAGGTGATCTCCGTGTTACGGATGCTGATCGTCTTCTCCATGAAGTTGACGCCGAGAGTCTGGATGTAGTCCTCGTCCCAGCTGCCCTCGACGTACTTGACCATGAGCGAGGTCTTGCCGATCTGGGCATCGCCGACCATGCCGACCTTGATCACGACATGGTTCCGCCCGCTGTTCTGCTCGGCCTGGCCGCCGCCACTGCTGCGAGACGCATGGTCAGGGTAGCCGCCTGCTG
Source organism: Sporothrix mexicana (assembly GCA_021396375.1). NCBI lineage: Eukaryota > Fungi > Ascomycota > Sordariomycetes > Ophiostomatales > Ophiostomataceae > Sporothrix > Sporothrix mexicana. The sequence goes on from WNYC01000040.1 coordinate 288,626, forward strand.
CGCCGCCGCCGCCCGATAGGCCGGACGGTGGTCTGGAGATGGGCTGCTGCTGAGCCTGCTGTTGGTGGTGGTAGTGTTGTTGCTGTTGTGATTGTGACTGGGACTGGGACTGCTGGTGTTGCTGGTATGGGTATTGGTTTTGCTGCTGCTGCTGCTGCTGTGGGTGTTGCGTATACTGCGCCTGCTGTGACAAAGGCGGCGTAGCGTACCGGTCCATCTCGTCGGCACCGCCAGCGGATGCAACGCCGTAGGTATGCCGTGGCGAGTTTGGGAGGCCCTGGTCAAGCGACTGGGACTGGATGTGGTGGGTACGGCCGTTGCTGCCATTGAGGCCAATGTGGGGGCTGCCCTCGATGCCCAGTGTCGAGTCGTCCTGGTCCTGGCTCAGCAGGGCCGATGGAGGTTGCATCGACGTCGGAGTCGGTGGTTCGGCGTCCATTGTGTCGCGGGCGTCGTGGAACTGGGCCGGAGACCCTACTGAAAGTGTCGATGAATCCAGTTTGGCGAGTTGCCCAGTGGGCCGAAGATGAATGGGTGTGTAGTGAGCTTAAATGTGGGATCGTGAGGCTCCGGTCGTGAAGCCTGCCCGCCTGATGAGGCTATTCAAGGCAAGAAAAGTATGGAAGGATGTGAAGGTCGAAGGGCACGAGGCTACCGTCGAGAGAATGAATGCTGGGAGTGACCCTAGTCTCAAATGCCGGGCGGTTGACGCGGGGAGAAAGGGACGCTCGTGAGGATGAAATACGTTATGGAATGCCACACTTCTGCTAGACGTAACTGGTATGGCCGATGCTTGATCGAGGGGTGTGTCGTCGAGAGGAAATGAGGGATGCTTGCTGGCGTGCAAAGAGGTGAAAAAGAGTGGGGGGCGACGTCAAATGCAGCGGGCTTGAGGGGCGTGTCGAGTAAGGTGGTTTTAAGGCACCGTGTCCACCGCGTCAAATAGCTTGCATGCGGTGTGCTCGTCGCGTCAAGTGTGGTGTGTCAAGGCGTCGAGGCGAGGCGTGCAGAGGTGGGAGATGTTCGTCTTCGCCTGGCCTGGTCGGTCTGATCGATGAAATGCCACGAGATTCAGAAAGGAGAGTTGTCGGAGTCTTTTTCACAAGGCTTGCCTGGCTCGTTCAAGCGAAGCAAGGGAAGGAGACAACAAGCAGGAGAGGGAAAAGAGTGGAGCACGATGGAGTGCGCGGAAGGGGAAAAATAGGGTGCCGAGCAGGCTTTCAGCACATTGTCAACTGTCAAATCGCCAATACCGGAAGGAGGGGAAGCGACGAGAAAGAAAACAGAAGGAAGGAACGAAACAATTGGAAAGAACGACCTGAGGATTCACGAGGCAGTGTGGAAAATCAAAAAAAAAAAAAAAAAGAACTGCAGCAGTCACGTAAATTCCCTTGCTTTCTGGGAAAGAGCTGAAAGAAACAACACCAAACAGGCACGGGACACAGGCGGAAACTACAGTAAGGGGAAAGGGGGAAAAAGAGGAGGGGAAATGGGATGAGATGGGCTGGGCCTGGCCCTAATGCAAGTTAGTAGTGATGATGCGAAGACTACGAATCCCGTTCAAGGCAGGATGTTGTGCTTCCCATCTCGTCGCGGACGATTTGCGAGTTCTGGTTGGTCAGGAGCGACTGGACTGAGGAGGGGATTTGCTGTTTCTCTGGCTGTGTTTATTTCAGGCCAGGAAGGTCAGCTTGGGAAGGGGCGAAGGAGAGCCAGAGGAAACGCCAGCGAAGATGAGGATGAGGAGGAGTGGGGGTGATGTTTCTGGCGCAGCCTCGGAAGGCGCGATGCACTATCCAAGCATCGTAATACTGCAGCTCATTCCAGACGTGTTTGTGCACTCAAAAATCCCGTGCGTCTACGACGTAGGCAATGCGTGTTGAAACGGTGCTGCCAGTGGGCCCGTCGTGGATGGCGCTTACGGCAGATCACGCGCCCAATAGGGCACGGAATGCGATATCAGAAGAGCCTATGTTCCTTGTTTACTTGGATCGAGGAGGGACAGTTACGATGGACGGCCTGGCCGGTGTTTTTGTGTTGTTGTGTTGTTTGTTTCTTTCTCGTGCCCCGCGTTTCCATGGAAGGAAAGAGCGAGGGGCGCTCATGACGGGCCACATGTAAAGAAGTATTTTCCCGCCGAAGAGGATACGAGTTGCTGCTGGGTTTTGATTTTAAATTCGACCACTTTACACGACTCCAGCTGGGACAGATGAATCCATATTAAAACAGGCCTAACCATCGACCGACCATCTGGTGCGAGTTAGCGTTTTCTTGCCAAAGAGCCTGCAGGAACACGCGACGCAGGCGGCCAAGCGAGAGGCCAGAGACGAATGGGAGGCCAGGATGCTGGTGCACTCAAGGACATTGTGGGACACACGCGACGCGTCGCGCCTTCTACGCATGGAATGGATGTTGGAGTGAACTAAAACGAGGAAAGAGGGAAATAGGGGTAAGAAAAGAGGAATACAAAAGAAGAAAGAGCATCCTAAAAAAAAGACAACAAGGAAGGAAGAAACGAAGAAAAGAGAATCGAACATAGACAAGGAAAGAAGGAAAGGGCGATGGGTAGATCGAGGACGGCCCAAAGAGCCCCTTTCCCCCGTCTTCACTGCAACGGAGTACCCTGCTACCAAACGAACGGCATTGTTCCAATTTAAAGCATCCCAGCGGCTCTATTTACTTTCTTTTGCTTGCCGCTGTTACTCGATGCTTCTTGCAGCTTAGCGCATAGCGAACCGAGTTATTGGTCTCTGGGATTGTTGGATCGATGACAGGCCGTTGCCCGCGGAATTGCCCATGACAATTTTGTTGACAGGCCGTCAGATTTGTGTTGTTAACATTGACAGCTGACAATAGAAATACGATTTTATGTGAGGACGCAGGCACGATGACTAAGCTGTCCCTTTTCACCGCCAAAGAGGAAGGTGACTGCGATTTTCCAGGTCAGAACTCCCGTAGTAGAGGGCCGTGGTAAGCCGCGGTGCTATTTTGCTGGGGAATCGGGCCTCTGGAACGCTGTCTCCTGCCGTTTGAGAATTGGTGGCCCGATTTTGTCCGTCGTGCAGCCAATGGAAACGGAGCTTTCGTCAGTCGACCGAGTCGAGCAATTGGAGGGACATGTGCTTTCGCAGTTTTCTGTGGTCACTTTTTGAGAAAATGGGGAAGGAGCTAGCCCAAGTCGAGAAAGACTGCTCAGATAGGAAAAAACCACCAACGTCGCTCCACCACCTTATCCTCCATCTCTGATAGACAGTTGAGAAAGCGCCCAGAAGCCCCAGCAAAAAGAGCCCAGTAACACCGTTTTTTCACCCACGCTCCACGCCCCGGCGGCTTCCATCGTCTGTTCGATTCGGTTTGACTGCCCCTCTCTTTTGGCCCTTTTCCAACCTCGTTGACGACATCTCTTCCACAACAACCACCTCGTCGACGATCTCCCTCCTGCGACACTTGCCCTACGTCTTCGCACTTCGATCACCGACACACACATACACAATGTCTGCCTCAATTGCCCGTTGCTTGCGAGTGGCGACCCGGACATCGGTCCGCGGTGTGGCCCGGCCAGCAGTTCAGTTCCGCCCGGCGATGCCCGCCGCGCGCGCCTTTTCCGTCTCGGCCCAGTGTGAGTGGAAGCTGCGCCCGCTCTCATGTTTGCTTGCGCCGTTGGGCCGACGCTTACTAACCCACGTATCACAGTCAACATCCGCAGATACACCAAGGACCACGAGTGGATCGACCTCAACGCTGACCAGACGTCGGGCGTCATTGGCATCTCCGAGTACGCCGCCGAGGCGCTGGGCGACGTCGTGTACGTGGAGCTGCCGGCCGAGGGCAAGGAGGTTGGCCAGGGCGACGCCATTGGTGCCGTCGAGTCGGTCAAGTCTGCAGCGGACATCAACGCACCGATCGCATGCAAGGTGACGCACGTCAACAAGAGCCTCGAGGAGACGCCCGGCACGATCAACCAGGTTCCCGAGGACGACTCGGCGGGCGGCGGCTGGATCGCCAAGGTGCAGGTCGACGAGCAGGGCCTCAAGGAGTTTGAGGGGCTGATGCTCACCGAGGAATACAAGGATTTCACCGCCTCGGAGGACCACTAAGCGGCTCCGAGTTGGACAGAGGCGACAACCACAGACGTATAACGAACCGATTTAATTTTGCATCTTCATCTCCATCTTCATTTACTACTCTGATTTACGGCGTTGATGCCGCTACGTTGGGAGGACAGCTGAGATCCATTTCAACAATCGCGAGGCTGGATAGAGTGGACGGTATATAGACTGGCAGAAAAACGAAAAGCCGAGACTGGGGCAATTATGAAGATGGACCCAGGAAGGCAGCCGAAAAAACAACTTAAAACATATAAACGATGCAACGATAGCACCGAGCAATCTCACTTCAATTCAACCATGATCCATAACACTCGACCCTTAGTCCTTATATTTCAGATGCTGAGCGTAGTAAAACATATATATTCCCAATTAGCTAAGTAGTGATTTTCGATGCTTTTCTTCCCATAAAAGACTCCAATTTCTATGGTCCCGTCGTGACTCATAAGATATGTATATATACTTTTGTACATGATGTTCCTCCTCTTTCGCTCTTTTGCTCCTTTCGTCTCGTTTTCTGTCCGTTACATTGCTTATGCGCCCGGTGCAGGCACAATCGCGGGCGGCGGCACCCGGTTCTTGTTGATCTCGTCAAGGATCGCCTGTGCGCCCTGCTTGACCATTGTGTGTGCGACGTGCAGGCCGAGCGCATTGGCCTCCTCGACCGTCGTCACACGCTGCGTCGCTGCCGAGTCGACGGCCTGCTTGCCGTCCAGGCTGACCACGACCGCCTTGAGCTCCAGATCCTCGCCCGTCCACGTGCACTCGACGCCAATGGGAACGCTGCAGCCGCCCTCGAGCTCGCGCATGACGGCGCGCTCGGCAAGGCACTCGAGCATTGTGGACTTGTTCAGGATGGGGTTGAGCAGGGCCTGGATCTCGGCGTCGCCCTCGCGGATCTCAAGGGCCAATGCACCCTGGCCGACAGCATAGAGCGTGCCTGACGTCGAGTCCTGGAGGTACTGGGAGATGCGGCCGTCCAGGTTCATGCGCTTGAGGCCGGCGGCGGCCAGGATGATGCAGTCGTAACGCGGCGTATCGGCGGGGCGGTTGGGGTCGACCGAGTCGTCGAGTTTGCGCAGACGGGTGTCGATGTTGCCGCGCAGATCGAGGAAAGCGAGGCCGGGGAAGCGGCGCTTGAGCTGAGCAGAACGGCGCACACTGCTCGTACCGACAACGCTGCCCGCCGGCAGCTCGGCAATGCTCTTGTACTTGCTGCCGACAGGGAAGATGACGGCATCGCGCGGGTCCTCGCGGTCGAGAATGGCGCCCAGAGTGCACCCCTCAGGCAGATGCGTCGGCATGTCCTTGGTGCAGTGGACAACGAGGTCCAGGCCGCCGGCGACCAGACGGGCCTCAAACTCGGACGTCCACAGGCCCTTGCCCAGGTTGGGCAGCGGGGTCACCTTGTCGCGGTCACCGGCGGTCTCGCGAGCATCAATCACAAACTTGACGCCCGGGTTGGCGGCCTCGAGGGCGGCAACAACAGTCTCGGCCTGGCGCACAGCCAGCTTTGAGCTCCGAGTGCCGACGTGGACAGTCTTGGTGGGCGAAGCCATTGTGAAGGTGGGGTGTCGGAAGTGTGTGGGAAATGGGAGATCGAGGTCGATTTGAGGTTGTGTGAGGATATACAACGTTCTGTTGGTCGGATTGAAGTTTTCGGGCGCCTGCCTTTTCTCGTCAGGAGATCGGATGATGTGTCGTCTCGGTAAGGCTGGAGGAACAGCGGCTTTTGTAGGCTCTACAGAGGACTCGCGAGGGTAATATTCAGTGCGGGAGACTTTTTTGGTGGGGTAAAAATCGAATCGCCGGCCGGGCCTAGCCAAGACAGGCTATGTGCTCCCGCCCCTCTGAAACTGCGAGACTCCGGAACTGGTTCGGAGAGTGCATTTTGCTTCGGAACTACTCTCTTTTGGTTTACAAGTTTCTCTGCTATTTTTGAGACCTGCCGACAAGATTCATTAGTATAAATAGCACAATAATCCTCAAGAAAGAATGCTTTTTCGGCCTCTGCGAGCCGGAGGCTGCTTTACATCCTGTTGCTTTGATCCTGGTTCTCTAATCGCCTTTTAGTAAAACTAATCTAATATTATTTTTGAAATGAATGTCTTTTTGATCCATATTAACAGTTTGAGACCGTTTATAACCTTGTCAATGCTTTACTGTAGGCACTACTCTTTGACAGATGCCACGGTCAATTTACATGTGAAGTTGGTACCGTCTGACAGAAGACTGGCAGCCGCGCTAGACCCACTATGGCCCAGTGCCTGTCGGATGGCCCGACCTCTGAAGGTGGGTAAACGATAGGGAGCTCAGCGTTCTTATCGTCGCGACCAGGCTGTAAAATTATTTGACGTCAAAAACACGACATTCTACCACTTTCTACATCGGCACGCCCGCCCACGACAGCCATCCTTTCCACGCGATCCACACACGACGTCGCCCATCGACTTTTCTTTTATCGACTTTATCTCGACATGCCCCCTAAACCGATGGCCCGGCCTGTGCGGCCGGCGCGGCACCGGGCGGGCAAACCGACAGGCGTTGAGTCGGACTCGTCGTCCGAAGAGGAGAGCGGCGGCGAGGAGACCAGCGCGGCGTCCTCCAAGGCAAAACGGGCACCGCCAGCATCTTCATCTTCATCGTCAGCGCCAAAGCGGACAGGCCCAGGACGCGTTGTGACGCACGCGACGCTGGCACAGGCGATCAGTCAGGACGAGCAGCGACGACGCGCCGAGCTGGAGCGCAAGGCCGCCGAGGAAGGCTTTGTCACCGAGTCGGAGGACGAGGCGCCTTCGAGGGACAAGAGGGATGCAAAAAAGGAGGGCGACAGCAGCGAAGGAGAGAGTGAGGAGGAGAGCAGCAGCGAGAGCGAGAGCGGCAGCGAAGAGGAAAGCGACAGCTCGGAAGACGACCTCCAGCCACGAAAGTTTGTCCTGCCGAAATTCATGACGAAAGCACAACGAGAAAAGGCGGCCGGCACAAAAAAAGAAGAAAAAGAAAACGACTACGATGAGGAAAAGGCCGAGCGGGAACGGTTGGCAGCAGCCGACGCGCTCGTCGAGGAGCAGATGCGCAAACGCGCCGAGGCGAAACTGGCCAGCAAGAGCAGGAAGATGTGGGAGGACTCCAACGAGGCAGCCGCCGCCGCCGCTGCAGCACAGGCTGCAGCCACAATAGCCGCCAAGGCCAAGGAAGAAGCCGGCTCCGGCTCCGACTCTGACTCGGACGGCGAAGAAAACGAGGCCGCTGCATCGGCCGCCGCAGCTGCTGCTGCCGCCGCCGCCGCTCTGCTCGATGTTGACACAGAAGACGATGTCGATCCCGAAGCTGAGTACGCCGCCTGGAAACTTCGCGAGCTCAAACGCATCAAGCGCCAGCGTGAGCGCATTGAGGAGAAGGAGAAGGAGCTGGCCGAGCTTGAGCGGCGCCGCAACCTGACCGAAGAAGAGCGCAATGCGGAGGACGCTGGGCTGCTCGCAAAGCAGCGCGAAGAAAAGGAAAGCCGCGGCAAGATGCAATACATGCAGAAGTACTACCACCAGGGCGCCTTTTACCAGGACGCCAGCGCTGCCGAGGGCCTGGACAAGCGCGATCTTATGGGCGCGCGCTACCAGGACGCCATCCGCAACCCCGACCTTCTCCCCAAGGCACTGCAAATCCGCGACGTCACAAAACTCGGCAAGAAGGGTGCATCCAAGTACCGGGACCTCAAGTCCGAAGACACCGGCCGGTGGGGCAGCGGACTTGTTGATAACTACAAGCCGCACCAGAACGACCGATACGACTCGTGGGGCCGTGAGCGGCCAGGTTATGTTGAGGGTGGCAGTGGTGGTGGTGGATATCATAACCGCGACGATGGTGAGATCAAGGGTGCCAATGCTATCCCATTAGGCGAGCGCAAGTCACATGGGAGCAGCAGTGGTGGCGATCGGTATCGGGACCGGGACGACAGGGACCGTGGCAGTAGTCACCGTGATAGGGACAGAGACGATAGACACCGTCGGCAGCCACGATCTAGGTCAAGATCTCCACGAAGGGATCGAGACCGAGACACTCGCCGTGACCATGGTGATGAACGGAGGAAACGGTCACCGCCATCACGAGACCGGCGAGACAGTCGAGACCGTGACAGAGATCGTGATCGTGGCCGCGATCGGCACGGGGGCTCCGACAAGAGGAGGAGGGTAGAGACATAGCAGGCTTACGTGTACAGCCTCCAGCATTACCATATACCCAATGCAACCTATTACAGGATTTATCCCAATCTGGCCTCGATACATGTCTGTTACGTTCGTGACCTCCGAGGACGACACCATCTCATGCCGTCTCTTTGGCAGAAAGACAAGCCGACAAGCTGCACCCCACTGGAAAGGTGTCTCGTCCAAGTCCAACTGTGAACCTCGGAGTCTCGTTCTCCCGGTTCCTTGTTTTTCGATCTTCTTTAAGCATGGTTGTGGGCGCTGCATTAGCTCACTATGGGTCGGGGAAACCCTTCTCGAACAGGGACTCTAACGTTGCATACAAGTCAATTGATAACGGGAGCTGTTTTAGCTGCTCCAAGCCTGAAGTTGCATTTTATATTTTATGGGTACGGGGAGCAGGCTGCACCAGGGCATTGCTCGTCTCATGGAGCCGGGTTTGGTATGCAGGGCCACATGAAGGCCATAGCTGCCAGTTAGATTACATGCGACTTGGGCCTGTGCCTCCTTTGCTCCATTCATGTACCTTCAGACGATGTTACAGTCAATATCCTGGAATAGGTGCTTTGGAAACAAGATCCAGGTACGTCGTACGCAAGACAACTACAGGTGCCTCAGGGCTCGGATAATGCTTGATTTTCTGTTCCTGCATTGAAACGCTAATCTGCAAGACCATGTGCCCCACTGTGCCTGGATATCCTGAAAGTTAGTTGTTTAATGGGACAGATGCTGTTGAAGGCAACATTCACATATGTCGGGTACCCACAAATAGAAGACATTTACAAATACTGTTTGAATAACATAAATGGCGTGTACTATGGTTATTTTCACATATGGTCAACCCACAGGTTATGGGATACGGCCAGCAAGCTCAGCCACGAGCTAGTTCATGTTTCAATATCATTCAGTTGCCACAAGGGAGGACGAGGCGTTGTTTCACGCGAAAGATTTGGTACGATATCAGTTGGTACCTTGTTATGTTGGAGAGAGTTGGATTCGGCATCGTATGGCCGGAGACCTTGACTGGCGGCCTCTGTCTCTCTTAATAGCGGCTAACAAAGTAAAAGTTGCCTGCTATTGGCATGCTGAGAGGGCCTTACGCTTCCTGGCTTCGTTCCTGCCTTTTGCCGGCATTGTCACCGAAATGAGGAAGGAGTGAGCGACAACCTGCCTGCAGATCGACGGCCGTGCCTTCCTCTGCACATTGTGAACCAAACCATTGAAAGTGACAGGGAATGACAACAGAAAAGGCAACAACGAAAAAGGGGTAATCAGTTGAAATGTGTCGTCCTCTAAACGTAAATCAAGGCCTCCGATCCCTATCACCATTGCAAATATACAGACCTCGCCCTCCTTCCACCTTGTCACGAAATACGAATGGCATCACGATTGGATGACGACGGCGCATGAAACGCCCAAAACATGAATGGAAGCACATGTGCAATGTATACATGTATGCCAGATTTGCTGCAGAGCCGGCATGTGCTGCCATGATTGGCTGTCCTCTTTGTTTCCCCACGCCATTTCTGCACAGTGCAGTACTGCTTTGCTTTACGCCTCTCACGAGCATGTTTCGAAAGCACATCCATCCCATGCCGGGCTGGTGGCGCCGTGATGGGCATACAGGCGAGATACAAGTTAATTCCTTTGCAACTACGACCCGCCTTTGGGCTTCAGACCGGCAGTGCAAGACCATGGAAAGCTGAAGAAGACATTAATATAGATCTAGAGAAACAGGCTACAGGGACTACCAGCCTGCTCGGGCATACTATGGTCGTGAAACGAGACGGCGCTGGCACTACGGAGATGCTAAAATCAAAGGACGGTGTGATGGACAAAAGGGGCCGCCTGTCGAAATGTCGAAATGCCGGCCACTGGCGTCGATTAGGCAGGTCCTTTTTGGCTGTCAAATATCTTTTCTCTTTCCTTTTTGGCGTTCACAGGGCCTCCCTCCCTGATATCTGTGAAAAACGATCGAAGCCAAAACCAAAAACGGGGCAGCTGAAGATGCTCGATCCATGGCATGAACACCATCCATCGTCGGCGGGGCTATTCTGGGAATGGTTTGGACCACAGTTTTGCCCCTCTCTCCTGGTCTTGCCAGCACTGCCGAGTGTGTGAAAAAGCTACGCGCGTCATTCTGTGGAGAATGGCGATGCCGAAACAGAGTTTGTGAGGTTAACTGTCCTCTTCCTTTTGGATGCCACAGAACGTTCAGTAAAATAACGACATATCGAAAATAGAACAGTTCAAAGATGGCAACAGATTCGGGCCAGCAACTGAAGAAGAGAAGATCAGGAACTCAGGTACACAGGAACTCAGGGACTGAGATGTTCCCACATCCCACGTTCCGAATCTGAGCAAGCTCAGCCAATGCCCCCAAATCCCAAATCCACTCGCCAGGGTGTCCCCCCCGCCCTAGGCCTGTGACGTCGAGTGTAACCCTGCACGCCTGCAGCCCCCTCCTTCAATTCGAGTGAAGCAGAAGGTGCTCAGCTCTTTTGTGCTTTGTGCTCTGAGTCTTGTTCTTTGATGCAGGCCGATCGCATCGGCTGCGCTTCAGAGAATCTCTCTCGTAAAAGCGAGCTGCGCGTCGTCATCTGTTGCCTTTCCTGGCTACTTCAGACTTCTCGACCGCAGGGTTCATAAGGTTCATTGAGGGTCCAATGCTTGGCAATACACAGAGTCGAGGAAGCAACAGGAGCAAGGTCAGCAAGATCTGAGAAGGGAGCATGCAGAAGCTCTGCAGCTGGCAGTCCTTGGCAAGGAAACATAACCCCACATGGAAATCGCGCGTGGACAGTAACAGAAAAGGAACAACCCAGAGCAAAGTCAAGAGGGAACACAAGGCCACAAAGAAAGTAAAGAGCAGCAGAAAGGCGAGAAGGGTGCATCAAAAAGGGCCTAAAAACAAGCATTGTGGGCGCGTCTTGGCGGGGTGTTGGCATCGAATTGGCAGGGGCCTTGAAAGACTGAACGGTGAAAAGGTACAGAGTACCAAGCAAACCCCAAGAGAGCCAAGACAAATAGCTATGGGAGCTTGCCGTGCCGTCTTGGTATTCTTGTATTCATGTCCATCGCCAATCAGACAAATGCATTAAAGTAAAGAGCGACAACAGAGCACCGCGAAAGAAAATAAGTACCTCGTTCATCAAGTCAATGCTTTCCATGCACGGTCGTCTACCGAGAAACAGTCTGTTAACCTGCACTTGTTCGATTTAACCTCGAAACAACTGCCAGAACAAGTGTCCTTTCAAAAGTTCTTTTGGGGCTAAGCTGAAGCGATCAAGCAGCAAGTTAACAAGCGAGGGACAGCGTCGGCGCGAGTCAAGTCAAAAAGGGGAATCGAAAAAGGGGGTGAGGGGCAGAGTCGGCCAACAAAGAGGGGTCCAGGAACGAGTGCTTGCAAGTGTGCATGTAAGTAGACAGACAAATTATCCAGAAAGTAAAATGACGAAACGAACGGGGTGAAGAGAGGGCGCCAAATAAAGCAACGAAGCGCGGCCAAACGAGGCAGGCACTGCCACCTCCGTCTGTTTCCCCATCGCGCCTTCCGTTGGTGAGGGAACTGGTGAAAGTGAGGCGGAAGCATATGGAAGGAGGGCAAGGTGGGCGAGGAGGGATCCAAAATAAGAAACCGCGCGGACAGGCCAGTCCAAAACAAAGCATGAAGACGAGACCCTCCGAGCCATCACAAACAGGGATGGGCTTGGAAACGATGCGCCCCAGTCTGGCCTATCCCGTCCATCCTCGTCCATCCAAAGTCTCCTAGGGACCATTCCTATCCAACGAGGTACTTTTCGCCATCTCTTTTCCAGTTCACACCACTTGCGTGTGGGGCCAGCTTTCGTAACACTGGAGCTGTCTCCTTCCCGCCAGGTTCTCTCACGACCGTCCCCTCCTGCCTCCTGTGTCCTGAGATGTGCCAGCTCGTCTCGTTCCTGCCTGGTTGGGCTGCCCACCTTTTATCCACCCTGCAGTTGTGAGCTAAGTTGCCGTAGGGTCCATCGTAGACAAAAGCCGAAAGGAGACGAAGCTTTTCTGTCTTGATCAATGGGTATTTAAAGACCCGGCCTCCTCCCCTCATCGTCTCCCCTCTTTTGTTTCTCTTGTCTTTTCTCATCCACATCTTCACACACTCTATCAACACTTCATTACCACACACAAACACATACACATCCTTCAAAATGGGTTTCTTCGATTTCAGTAAGACTTCCCCCCAACGATGACACTCATGACACTGATCCCCACTAACACGTGCAGACGAGTCCCGCGATGCTCGCGACCAGGTCTACAACAACGACGACCACCACGAGGGCTCCCTGAGCCACGAGCTGCTCGGCGCCGGCGCCTCGTTCGCCGCCATGCACGAGTTCGAGAAGCACCAGCGCGCCGAGGGCAAGACGGTCAACCACGCCTTTGCCAAGGAGCTGCTGGCCGGTTTCGCTGGCGCCGAGGTCGACAAGCTCGTCGAGACCAAGGGTCTCGATTTCATTGACCGCGAGAAGGCCAAGCACCACGCCAAGCAGAACGCCGAGCGCCTGTACGACGAGCAGTACGGCCAGCACGACAACTTTGACCCGTAAGTCCCTCCCCATGTATTCGTGTATTCCAAAACTGTTTTCATTTTCACCAGTACTAACAGTCACAGCAACCGTCCCGGCCCCAACTACTAGACAGTGAATGGTTTGAGGTTTGTGGTGGAGGATTATGATAACTGAAATGAAATAAACGATATTCAAAAGGTCGCCAGACTGTTTCTGACGGGCAATTGAACTTTTGAACTCTCAAAATGCAAGCTATGATTGTGATTGCGATTGTGACGTGACTGTGCTGCTTTTCGCTGCTTTGGCTGCAGATGCAGCAGCTCAATTTTGCCAAGCATTGTGTAAATGGACAGCCCTCCACTTGCTGTCTTTACAGTCTTTTCCTCTGCACCATTCGCTCGAGCTCTCAGCTCTCAACTGGCAGTACCCCAAATTCGTCACAAAATGTCTCCTTAACGCCCTGTTTCACGAATTGACGAGCTGCAACGACCGATGCCAACATCAACACTCAAGAGAGAGATTAGGTCGTCTGGCGAGCTCTGCACACTCTCGCAATTGTACAGCTTTCTGAAGCTCGCAACAGGGTCCAACAGCATCTTCTCAAAACCGTCTTGTTCGAATATGAACTCACACAGTACTTGATCAGACCGCTACTTCTGCCCTCCACCAACGACGCAAGCTGCATGTGCACCCTTTCGAGCAAGTGACAAGTTCCGTACGAATACTGTCCTCTCCCCAGGGCCTTTTAATTCAGGGGTAGGGCAACTCAATTCCAGGGTCAAAGAGGGGTAAACCCGTACAAACTCCCCAGCAGCTTGCCTCTTCCGGATAGCACTTATGCTCGGTCATCGGCGAGCCCTGCGAGACAGCGGCGCGGCGTTTCAGTGAAAGAGAATGGCACCTTTTCCCGTCCTTTTTCCTGTCCTTTTACGTACCGTTTTCTCGGTGTTCTCTCAACTACCAACGTCATTGCCTGACATTGCCCCACTAAGTGACAGGGGCCAGTGCAAAATGACTAAGCATATTGCTGGCCCATATTTACACGTGCGGCCATTCCGCACTTGCAGCCTCTTATCGCATCTCTTATCGTGAGGGACCAGTCTCGACAAGCTCCACTAAAAAGTTTTCGAGGTTCACGATCTTGAGGCTCACCAAGACGAAACCTCTCGACAATTCAAGGACAATACGGAATACGGAATACGACCTCCCCCACCCCTACCCCTCGACCCTCTCCGATGGCCTCCTCCTCACCTTTCCTCGACCCGGGCCCGTGCACCCGCAACAATGCCCTCGCCATTGTCCAGCTCTCCCGCGACAACTACCAGCCCATCTACCTGCACGATGCCGCCGGGCTCGAGGTGGACGGTTACGCCGAGGGCGCCGTGCTCAACACGCGGTTCGGCTCGTTCCCGCACTCGACCATGATTGGCGTGCCCTGGGGCTCGCAAGTGCGGGCGTCGATTGTGGACACGGGCTCGCGGGGCCGCAAGCGGAAGCGGGCGGCCGGCAGTCTAGGTGGTGATGCCGGAGAACTGGCGGCAGAGGCACAGGACAGCACGCCCGTCGACACACCAGTGGATACGCCATCGACACCGGCTGCTGCAGATTCAAATGCAAAGGCGAACCGCCCCGCCCTGACCACCGCCTCAAGCGGTTTCATCCATGTCCTCCCGCCGACGCCCGAAATCTGGACAATGAGCCTGCCGCACCGCACACAAGTCGTCTACGCCAGTGACTACAGCTACATCCTGCACAGGCTGCGGGCACGGCCGGGCACGCGCCTCATCGAGGCCGGCTCGGGCAGCGGCAGCTTCACACACGCATCAGCGCGGGCCGTCTACGGGTCTTCGGGGGCACAGGTCAAGGGCGCACCGCCACCGACAACACCCAAACAGCCCGGCCACGTCTACAGTTTCGAGTTCCACAACGAGCGGTACCAAAAGATGAAGGCGGAGCTCAAGATCCACGGCCTGTCGGGCGACGTGGACCCGGCGAAAGACGTCGTCACGCTGACGAACCGCGATGTGTATGGCCACGGGTTCTTGCTGGACGACGGCACGAGCCCCGAGGCCGACGCCGTGTTTCTCGACCTGCCCGCGCCCTGGCGCGCCCTCCAGCACTTGACGCGCGCCGCCACCGCCGACGGCACGCCCTCGCCGCTCAACCCACGCAAGAGCGTCCACATCTGCACGTTCAGTCCCTGCATCGAGCAGGTCACGCGCACCGTGTCCATGTTGAGGCGGCTGGGCTGGACGGACATTGACATGGTCGAGGTCGCCAACAAGAAGATTTTGGTGTACCGCGAGCGCCCCGAGCTGGTCAGCGGGAAAGCCAGTGCCGGTGCCGGCGCAGGCATTGGCGGCGGCAACAACGTGCCCGCGCCTCGCGACGTCGGCGAGGCCGTGGCGCGCCTCAAGGCGATCGAGATGCGCACGCGCGAGTACAACCAGCGGTTCTGGCAGACGCGGGAGCAGGAGGCCAACGGTGGAGTTCCAGGTGACGCCATGGACGTGGACAAGGCGGATGCCAAAGAGACGACACCGTATGTCGCGCCCAAAGCGTTCCTCGACGGCCGCCTGACGTCCCGCGTCGAGCCCGAGGTCAAGACGCACACATCCTACCTGGTGTTTGCCGTCCTGCCCCGCGCATGGACGGCCGAGGACGAGGCGGCCGCCGCCGCGCGGTGGCCCGTGGGCAAGGAGCAGGCCGTGATCGGTGCCGTGCAGCGGGATGTGCGCAAGGCGCAGAAGAGACAGCAGATGCAGAACAAGAAGGAGAAAAAGGCGCAAGAGAAGCAGGACCAAAAGCAAGAGAAGGCGGTTGATGCATAGATTTTCAGGCAATTTCTGGGCAATTTCTGGGCAAGCATTAGAGGCATTGGAGGCAGTAGCCCGGTCTCGGTCGAATTTGCATAGCGAAATGATATTTACATTTTGACGTTAATTGGATAAGTCTCGTATGGGCATTGTCCACCATCGTACATTGTGCATCTCCATCGCGAACCTGCATCGACGCGATTGGCGGCAGGCTTGGCGACAGGAATAGTACTCGGAGGCCCAGACCGACCCGAGTCGGAGATGCGCTGCACCCCACATTCGGCCGTATTAGGCAGGTACCAGCCATTTTCGCGATGCCATAGGGCGCAAGGCATTTTGCATGTTAACACCGAACCCAAACACGAAGCCTATTTGGACGTCGCTCAAGACCACCCATCGCCATCGTTTGAGTCAATCCTGAACATCACTCATCAACACCACCACCCCCCGCCATAATGTCCCTCGCTTCTGCCCATCTGCGCGTCGCGCGGCCGACAAACGACATCAACGCCCTCGTGCCGTTCTACGTCGACGGCCTCGGCTTTTCGGAGCTGTTCCGCTTCGACGAGCACGACGGCTTCGACGGCGTCATGCTGGGCCTGGCGCAAGCAGCGTACCATCTCGAGTTTACCGCCAAAAAGGGCCACGACGCCGGTCGCGCGCCCACCCAGGACAACCTGCTCGTCTTCTACCTGCCCGACACGGCCGTGTTCGACGCCCTCGTTGCGCGCATGACCGCCGCCGGCTTCCCGCCCGTGCCGTCCTTCAACCCCTACTGGGATGCCTGCGGCAAGACCTTTGAAGACCCGGACGGCTACCGCGTCGTGCTGGCCAACCGGGCGTCGCCGGTGTAGGACCGGAACGACGCAGCATGATGGAACCGCGACGATCTAGTGACACGGATAAGCCAATGGGATCGTTCGCACTAGATTGTCGTGATCCATTTCGCTTTTTAACAAGAATACCACTTTGCGCTCAATTTATAAACAGGTTATTAAATGTGATACTTTTTGTGTGTGTTTATGTTTTTGTTTTTGTTTTTCGTAAAATAAATCCGTGTGCAATTGAGGAGAAATGTTCGCACAAGGCGATAACTTTTCAGAATGAAACAAAACAAACAAAACAACGCAGTGCTTCAATAACAATATTATCAATATTTATTTTTTGTTAAAAAAAGATCGCAAACTAGGTACGACTTGATCATTATTTATTCCCACGAAAACATTTACATTATTCTTGCATCATGACCGCATTATCCTATCTCGATGGATGGTGATCACGTTTCCTCTTCAACTTTTCCAGAATCGTCACCGATCTCGATATCTCACCCCGGCGACCAGCCAACGTTGAATCTTCCCCGCGTCCACAAAGTTATTTCATGATCGACAGCAACCAACAAAGTCTACACTGTCCTCTCATGCTGCCACGGTTCGGGTGGTCAAGCGAATACGATCAGCTTTGATGTATCTTCAAGACAAGGTGTGAAGGATGGAGCACAGTTCCTTGGACGCTCGGTTTGAACCATTGTCCTCCAACATATTTGCTCACGTTCTTGAGACTCGCACTATATGCTGTACGACGGCCCACACGATAAGCTTGACGATAACCTTGTACGATGCGAATACGAAACATGCACACGGCGTGTAGCTGGGTTTTGGTGGATTGGCTTCCTGGGTAGGGTGGACTGCATACGTACTCGTACTCGGCTGGATATACTTGTGTTATGTAACGCAGATAGACACATGACTGCTCGAGCGACGTGGAGAAGATGTGCAGTTTGTGTCCTGCCTGCCTGCATACCCGCATGCTTTACTGCCCTCCTTTGTCTCCAGCAGCATGGATCTGGGCCGACCCGTCGGGGGCCACTGCGTTAAGTGCGTTTTGTGCGCTTTGTGGCTGAAAAGGAACCGCTCATAGTGTACGGAGTACGGCCTTCGACCTCCGATCCGTTGGACAGCAATGATTCATCTAGGGTAAGATGTATCCTGGATGGGCACCTCCACGGTCACGGCAGATTGCGTCAACAGAGACAGAACATTCTGGTTTGTTCGTGCAGTCTCTTTCTGCAGCCTCGTCTCGTCCCAATCGGCGAGATCGCCTCACAACTGATTAGATCTGCCGAACGAGAGAGTCACCGGCCGGCGGTGGAAAGGCCGTTTGTTAGTCTGTTTGTGCTGTTAGCCTTCCGCCAGCCATTAGTCTATTTCGCTTTGTCAAGCGCGGATGAACTCATAATGAACCGAAATAAGTCGCCGGATGCAGACACGCCTCCTACAGGTATCTTACATATAAACAAGTAAAACGTGCTTTTGGTGCGACGGGTCGTTCAAGTGCACGTGCGGGATCTGCCGCTAAACTTTGAAATCGGAACTTCTTTGTACATGTAAAGTAGAAGGTCGAAAAAAAAAAAAAAGATTGAGAAACGGACAGAGAAAAGTGCAAGAAAATGCGCCACTGGAGAGGGAGATAGGTCGATTTGGACCGCCGTTTTGCGTGGTGCGTCAACTAATTGGCTGAAAAAACAAGCATTTTGACAAAAACGACCCAAAGATGTTGGCTTAGAGCTTGTGAAAGAAAAGGGACAATTTGAAATAACCTTTGAGAAAAAATACAAAGAAAGAAAACTCTAGAAGGCTGTGCGCCGGGCTGTGAGTCGAATCCAAAAAGTCAAATTGTCAACGGTCAAATGGTCAAAACAACAATGGGCAATGCTGGCTAACACGGAGACAATTGGCCTTCATCGAGATAAAAGTGTCCGGTGACGAAAAACAAAGGATGGTATCGCAAACTAACATGCCTAACTAACATTTCTCACTAACATTTCTCATTAACATTTCTAACTAACAGAACAAGAAAAAACGGAGAAGACCCTGCAGAAGAGACAGCCAGAACGCCTCAGCTTCAGGCGTTATGTTGGCGCTACTACCGCGGCGGTTTTGTCTGGCGCTCTGGCGCTCGTTTTGGTTGTTTGGGGCGTTGTTTAGCGCTGTACGGAGAAGGGCGTCTCGCTGATTGTCACTGATTCTGTTTTTTTGTGCGAGATGAACCTGCCAGTCTGCCTCCTGCTTACTACCAAAACTTGGAATCCGCAACTGACACTTCATACACGAACGTCACGATTGGCGGTCGTCCATACGTAATATACGTAATATCACGGCCCAATGCCACTGCTGACATGAGCCGTCGTAGTCATCACAACAAAGACGGCACGCTGTGGCCGAACAACGTGGCGATGCAAATCGCCCGCCAGGGCTGAAGAGCATGTGAAGGGTCCGTCTGTCTGTGAAGATCATACAACATGAGAGGTCATAGGCGAACATGGGCCATGACATGGCTAACACAGCACCGGTTCCCTACTATGACATATCTTGCAGATATTACGGAGTAATACATACATTGGATACATCATAATGCGCTGGGTGGAATCGTATTCGTCGTCATCCAGCATCCAGAGAAGGAATACGAATCTCAATTCTCGGAAAGGCAAAGGAGCGACAATCTCACGTCAATCCCATTGACCTCTTCCTTTTCGTCGGGACAATGATGAGACAAGGGAACTAAGACGCAGGCAATCATACATGCACATGTCCGAGTATTTGCGCCCATGAAATGGTGGGAATGGATACAAGGAGGCACGGAGGATTGTGGACATCGGGGCAGTGTCACGGTGTTACCGTTATTCTCCATTGTAATGACGGTCGTTGTTCTCGTTCTCGTTCTCTTTCTCTTTTCATTGCCATTTCAGCGGTTGTTTTCGCTGTTCTTCACTAGTTGATGTGTCATCCTTCTTCCAGGGTAAGATACGGACAGGGCTACAGGGCTGGCAGGGGTTACTGTTCGGCCGTAAGTTCGGGCCACGCCCACGAGCACCAGATTTGCGCGCCTGCGAACGAACAGGCTGTGGACTACGAAGAGCCATGGCGGGACATGGTGATAAGGTTGGGAATGGCCCGTCTGAGCCTGTTTTTCGGAGAAAAGACCTTAACACCATGCTCGCAGGCTCTGCACGCATTGTCTTGCACGTTTTCTTTGTCTCGTTGTCTTTGTCTATCTCTCGACTCTCGGTACCCGACCAATACCAAGACAACGGTGGGCACACTGCACACTGCACGCTGCGCTAGCTGATAGGCCAAAGAATGTGAGAGACGGGGACTGAGATTGTGAATTTGAATTTTCATGTAAGACAGAGGGTGACGGGCTGCCCAGAAACCCGTGTCCGGCACTCTGTACTCTCCCAGTCTACAACAGTACTCCATACGACATACTGGACATGTAATTACGTCGTAAATCTTTTGCTCTCTCCCGAGTCCTTTCACACCACGTCAAGTCCAGGTTCGGCTTTTGTCCGCCGAACTGGGGGCTTCCTATTCGCTGGTTGACCCGCGTTTCGTTCTCTTCGTCAGCCTTTCCACCACCCTTGCACCCTTACTCTTTTTTTACCTTTTGCCTTTTACGACGCTCTTTTCGCAGCCTTTTCAACCACGTCGTATCTTGCATCTCTTGGCTCCCACGCCCAGTGGATCCTCCTGGGTCCTTGACTCCTTGCAGCCTGGGCGAGAATGGAATAATGGAATTGATGTTTGGGCGTGCCTGAGGATCTCACCGTGGGTTTGGTCTCTGATTTTGGCGCCGTGCCGTCTCGCCTTCCCTCCTTTTTTTTTTCTTCTTCTTTCTTCTTTCTTTTTTCTTTCTCGCCCCTTCTCCCGTCTTCCTGCTTACCAAATAACGGTCCGAACAAGGGCGTGCAAATAACAATAGACTACTAACACGACTCACACTAACAAAAATCTTCGGCCGTTGCGTCGGTTCTGATAGCCCGTGTTGCCATGTTGCCCTTTCTGTCCCTCGTTTTTCACGGACTACACGCTTTTGCTGAGCATTTCTGCTGACGGCATTCTGGAGCTCGGGCAGTTTTCAGACTCCGTATCTGGATGAAGGGATCTGTTTTCTTCTTTTCTTCTGCTCCTTTTTGTCATGTAAGATGTGTCAAAGTGGACCGCGTCAACGCGGCGCAAAGACCTGCTTTTTGCCCCGTTTCGTTTTGTTCCTTTTCTCTTAGGAAAGGGGGCGTGTAAGATGATGGCCCCTTTGAATTGCGTTATGTTATCCCAGTCTTGCTCGACGACATGCTCCGTATTCTATTCCTCCGTGCTTGCTCATCTGGGGGAGTGTAGTTTGCTTTCAGGGGAGTGTATTTTAAATCCAGTCCTTTGTAGCAATTTAGACCTTTATTTTCAATCGTATCCATATGTACGGAGTATCCATATCTTTGTCTCTTGTGTCCCTCCAGTCCAACGGTCAGATCCTGATGGAACACACATATATATCTGTGCTCCCTTGTCTCGTCCTGATCGATCGTCTATTCTTTTTCCGTTCTCTTCGTCAAGCCAACCTTGATTCGATATCTGATCATATTTGATCTTGATCTTGAATAGACCTTTGTCTTATCGAATATCAACATCGCCTGCACACCACCAACACAACAAAACATCACGCCCAATTAATATCCATCACACAGCACACACAACACAACATGTCTTCACCATCTGGCGGCCTGGCCGTGCCCGAGGCCAAGGCAACGAAGCCCAACGAGATCGTCTCGTCCCAGGCATCGTACACGTCTGTCGACGCCGACAAGACGGACGTCGAGCAGGGCGACATTACGGACCTGGAAAAGGAGCGCCGCGGTGACACGCCAGACCTGGCCAACGAGGACAACAACAACAGCAACGAAAAGGATGTCGACATTGAGGCGGCGGCGGCGGAGGCGGCCGAGGACGACGACACCGAGTACCCCAAGGGCGCCAAGCTGGCGTTTATCGTGCTGGCCCTGGCCCTCGCAATCTTCCTGATGTCTCTCGACTTTGTAAGTCACGCACCCGTCGCCCGCTCTATTTTATGTGCTCCTGCTAACAGCATAGACCATCGTTGCCACGGCCATCCCCAAGATCACGGACCAGTTCCACGGCCTCGGCGACGTGGCGTGGTACGGCTCTGCGTTCTTCCTGACGGTCGGCGGCTTCCAGTCGACCTGGGGCAAGGCGTTCAAGTACTTCTCGCTCAAGTACACGTACATGGCGTCCATTCTCATCTTTGAGGTCGGCTCGCTGATCTGCGGCGTGGCGCCCAACTCCAAGACGCTGATTGTCGGCCGTGCCATTGCGGGCATCGGCGCGGCCGGCATTGGCTCCGGCTCGTACACGGTGATTGCCGTCGCGGCCAAGCCGCGCGACCGGCCCATGTTCACCGGCCTGATCGGCGGAGCCTACGGCGTTGCCTCGGTGATCGGCCCGCTGATCGGCGGCGCCTTCACGGACAAGGTCACCTGGCGCTGGTGCTTTTACATCAACCTGCCCATCGGCGGCATCTCGGCCCTGATCATCCTGTTCCTGTTCCAGACGCCCAAGCACGCCAAGCCGGTGGCCGCTCCCTTGCGCGAGAAGCTGCTGCAGATGGACCCCGTCGGCACGGTGCTCGTCATGGGCGCCGTCATCTCGTACATCCTGGCGCTGCAGTACGGCGGCACGACGCATCCGTGGAACTCGGGCACGGTGATTGGCCTGCTTGTCACGTTTGGCGTGCTGGTGATTATCTTTGGCTTCTGGGAGTACTTCAACGGCGAGCGCGCCATGATCGTGCCGCGCCTGGTCGCCAGCCGCAACGTGTGGCCCAACGCCGTGTTCGCCTTCTTCTTTGCCTCGTCGTACTTTACCATTATCTACTACCTGCCCATCTACTTCCAGTCCATCGACAACGTCAGCCCCACGGCGTCGGGCGTGCGCAATCTGCCGCTGATCATCGCCGTCACCATCGGCACCATCGTGTCGGGCGGCGTCATCTCCAAGACGGGCATTGCCACCCCCTTCCTGCCGCCCATGACCGCCATCGCCGTCGTCGGCACGGGCCTGCTCTACACGCTGGACATTGGCACCGGCTCCGGCAAGTGGATCGGCTACCAGGTCCTGGCCGGCCTGGGCTACGGCTTCACCTTCCAGATCCCCGTCATCTACGGCCAGGCCACCTCCAAGCCCGAGGACCTGGCGCCCACCACCGCCCTCATCATCTTCTTCCAGACCATTGGCGGCGCCTTTATGCTGTCCGCCGCCCAGTCCGCGTTCGTCAACCACATGATCCTGGAGCTGCCCAAGTACGCGCCCACCGTCAACCCGCTCCAGGTCGTTGCCACCGGCGCCACCGAGCTGTGGAGCACGTTCCCTGAGGACGTGCTGCCCGGCGTGCTCAAGGCCTACATGTCCGGCCTCAAGGTCGCCTTTGCCATTGCCATTGCCGGTGTCGGCTCCGCCTTTTTGGTGTCGCTGGCCAGCAGCTGGCGCCGCATCAACCCCGAGGCGCTCAAGAACGCCGGCGGTGCTGCTTAAGCGTGAGCGAAGCGAACCTGACGCGAGCTTCTATTCAACATCTGCATTAATAGCAACATCAACATCACGACAACATAGACCCCGATCTGGATCTGGATACACCGGCGTTTGGATAATACCATCTCATCTTCACCGACACCCACTGTAATCTTTTGATTTCCACCCTTTGCTTTTCAGCATGTCCTTTGCACAATTATTTCCTAATTTTTGGTTTCCTGTTTTTGTCTGCTGTTTTATTCTCCTCTGTTTCAGCATTTGATTTACACATTTCATAGACGGTTTTTGTCACACGGTTATTGGTTGACTACTTGGGTTTTTGATTTTATTGCCAGAGAGAACAAGATAATAGGGGTTGGTCGTGGAATGTGGGAGATTGGGTGGCTGTTTACTCGCCACTGGACAAACTCCATCCATAGAATGATTCAAACTCGATAATAAAATACCTGGCAGGCGTTCTTGGCTATCTTTCCTGTCGTTCACTGCTGCGAACCCTCTGGTTCCCTTGTTACAATGTGTCTGACTGGTCCTTTGTTCTGCTCTGTATTTGGGCGAATCGCTGTGGATAGACGAATGCAATATACGGGACTATGTTGTACCTCCGTCTCTCTTACAGGGCCCGGATCATACCTCGCACCGGCGAGTGATTGTTGGCAGTTGCATCTCCCTCCTTACTTTCGGTCTTCCCAACGACAACTCGTGCTGACTGTGTTCGGCGGTATGCTATTTGGAATTTCGTCCGAATGGCAGGTCAGGCCAAACCGGCAAAATGCAAGTGGACACACACGATCCAGCATTCTGGTCTTGGTCGTGGCACCGTCAGAAGCCAGAAGCGAGGGCCAGTAGGGCGCCAACGGCCACTGTTCACTGTTTTTGCAGTCTGTCGCCCGGCGGCAGTGCTTACTCCTGCTCCCCCAAAAACGAAGAACAAAAAATGCGAACGGAAAACTGCTGACGCTTCCTGAGCACGATGCAAGGCCACGCGGACTTCAATGGCCGACGCCCGGGCCGACTGGGCTTATGTCCGTCAGCAAGCTGGAACTTGCAAGTACACTCCCTGACGCCGTAGGCCATGGCAGCTAGTATGACTGTGCACTACTGTACATATGTAATTACAGGGATCAACAGGAATCCTCAAATACCATAATGCGTCAGCGAGCATGTTATCGTTCTCGCTTTTTGGCGCTGCTTTTGTTTATTCCCATCACTCTTCACAAGGAACCGTTCCAGTGGCTTGGACAGTGCCAGCGCAGTGGGTGGGTTTTTTTTTGTAAGTCTTAAATCTCAAGTCAGGAAATGGATAAATGGACGAGCATAACGGCAGTTGTGTCAAGCGTAAAAGATGTTGCCTGCTTGCCTGCTGTAATTTTCTTCTTCGTTATTGCCGTCAAGGCAGAACGTAGTTAACCCCATTGATGGATGCGGCGATGCGTAACGGTCTGATCATAGAGTCATAGTGACATAGAGGCACCACGGTTGGCTGTTACGAACACCTACAACAGGAAAGCTCCCGTGCTTCTGCCGTGGTCCTGATCGCCGTCTTTGCACTTGTGCCGGTGTTTTTGCCCTCGCCCTATGTTGTTGCCTTTCCCTCTTTATCCTTTATTTAAGCATATCCTGTGAACTGTCTCTCTTGGGCGCGTATGTTGTTTGTTTTCCTGGTCTCCGGGACTGCTGGCGCCATCACCACTAACAAGGCATCCCCACACATTACCGTGCCCATAATTGCGGCGACACGCTGTGGGCTCGGTATTCCTTCCTAGCATAACGCCTGCCCAACATAACGCATCCATGGACCATCTTACATCTACGACGTGCAAGCCAGCGAAATCAGAGTTAAAGCCGTGAGTTTATGTCGTTGGTGAGCGACGGAGTGTTCAAAAACCCGTAACCTCCGACCCTCGACACCCCAACACGTAAAACAGACGGCGTGAAACGTGATTCCAGATGGCGTGTGTCTGGGCGTGTGTCTGGGCGTGTGAATCTGGCGTCGCCTTTTCTTTTTTCTTTTCTTTTGTCTTTTCTTATTTTCCTCTTTATTGTCCTTGACGGTATCTCACTTTTATGGGACGATCTGTGTGGCTTTGGGTCTTGGCTGCCCTACGGCAAAATGACAAAATAGCAAAGTGACAGACTGGCAGTCCAACAGCATGCATGCATGTGCCATCCACCATCCAGCGCAGTTTGTTCCACCTTATCTCCATTGATGGCATGCCCAAAAGCCAAAGCCAAAGCCAAAGCCAAAAGTCACGCCAGAGTCTTTTTCTCCGAATCCACGCTCACGGCTCGGAGACCCATGTCCGGCCTCATCTGGCCTATCCCAGATCTCACTGAATCTGACTTTTGGGACGAGACGAGCAAGGGTTGCAATGGGGCCAGGAGAATTACTCAGGGAGGGAGTGCATTCGGGTGAAATCAAAGTCAAGGTGCAAGTTGCAAGGGTTCGAGGGTGTATCGTTCATAGGGCTCAGCAGGTTGGCTGGTACTCCGTACATGTACTCCGTATTGGCCCGCCGGAGACAAAAAAAAGTTCGGCCGTGTTGTGGCTCGTTCTTCTTTCTTACTGGCGCGTTGTTGATTGACCAACTAGAACTGTAGACGTTTTGCTGTTTCATCGTTTCGTCCTTGCTTCTCACTTGTCAGCAGAGACAAGGCCGCTAAAAGACCACAAAAATAAAAAATGTTGACTAAGGATTCGCCTTTGTCCGAGATTTTCCTCGTTGGTCATCTTTTAGTGACGTTTGCTCGCCACATTTCGCCGAACGGCGGACGAAACCACCTATGGATGACCAATACGGCGTAAAGTCCAGAGCGAATGGGTCCTTTTTCTTCACTCACCCTCCTCTGTTTGTCAGAAAGACTGAAAAACACTTACATGATGAGAGCGGCTCGGGCGAACGACTGCCCGATTAGGATTTGGAGGCCACCCTCAATTGCCCTCAGACCTTCTGTAAATTGCCAGACTGCTTACCAGGCGGCTCACCAGGCGGCTCACCAGCCGTTAGGTGTCCAGCCGCTGCAGCGCTAAAACTTGCCTGCCACTGGC
Organism: Sporothrix mexicana; assembly: GCA_021396375.1. NCBI lineage: Eukaryota > Fungi > Ascomycota > Sordariomycetes > Ophiostomatales > Ophiostomataceae > Sporothrix > Sporothrix mexicana. The sequence goes on from WNYC01000040.1 coordinate 314,719, forward strand.
ACTATTCATCAGCGGCAGGCCCCTTTCTCTCGTCTGTTCACATCTATGATCTGCCCTACGACGTACGACATACATTATCGTCATTGCTTGCCCCGGACAAGACTGTGGAGGACAACGGCCAACGGCACTTGACTAACATGCGAGAAGCCTCCGAGAAATCCAAACGCAAAAAGCACGCGGAGACAATTGGACAGGTCCCGGAGACAAAAAAGCTAGTCGCGTGGGTTCAACTTGGCGTTTGTCTCAAGGGGAAGATATCGATATGACATTGATGTCGACTTCGCTCGTGTTCGCCCTTGCTCGCTCACTTACTGTCTTGACTTCGTTCTCTAGACGGCTGGCTCCGTTCTTTGGGTATCCAATTCGCGATCCGAGCGCCGCAACTGCATCTTTCTGCACGGTTCGTATACGCTGAGCCTCTCAGGGCCCTTCTCCTTCTCACCTCATACGAGCTGCTGGAAGCGACAGGACACTTATCAGAGTGCCGTCTCACCTCACCACGCATCGACATCACCGGGACCTTTTCCTTTTTGAATATTGCCGACTTCCTCACTCTGGGGACTCGTGCCGTGGCCCGTCTTGCCACTCATCTCTATTGTTTCTCGTCTCCCATCTGCCATCTCATCCATCGTCTCATCCATCGTCTCATCCATCTCCCGCCATACGCCATTCTTCTCCATCTTTGGATATCCAACGACCTTAACCCAACCCTGGGTCTAGTCGTCCCCGCTGTTCATCCTCTCATCTTCCTCCCGTCGCCTTTTCTGTCTTTAGTTGGCTCTTTGATTTATTCTTGTCGTCGACCCCCGCCTTTCCCTCTCCAGCCCTTCCTCTTAATCCGTTTCTTACTTTCTTACTCTCTTATTTTCTTCTGCTTCTTACGCTTGTCCTGCCCGCGTCTCACCTAACGTCCACCGCCGTTCGCGCCGTGGTGCATATCCACTCCCCATCACATCTCCTCACAATGGCGGAAAGACCACCCAACTCTTCGCCTGCCGCTCCGGCGTCCGGGCTCTCTGACTTGGCACCAAACACAAACACACACACAAACACCCAGGCTCAGTCACACACGCACTCCCCGTCAACCGACTCCCCCGAGCCGCTGGTTAAACGCCGCAAGGTCCGCAAGGGCACGCACACGTGCTGGGAGTGCAAGCGCCGCAAGGTGCGGTGCACGTTTGCCGCGCCGGGCGACAGCGTGTGCATCGGCTGCACGAAGCGCTGCCTGCCGTGCGTGAGCCAGGAGTTCCCCGAGGACCCGGCAACGCCGACGGTCAAGAGCCGGCTGGTGGGCGACCGCATCGTGAGGGTGGAGGCCATGATCCAGCAGCTGGTGCACCAGACACAGGCGCAGACACAGGCGCAGACACAAAATCAGGCACAAAACCAGGCACAAATTCAGACACACAATCACACACACAATCAGACACAGGCACATCCCTCGGCCCGCCCCAGCAGAGACCACTCGCCAGACACCCCGACGGCTGTCAGCAGCGTCCCCACGCCGGCGAGCGACACGTCCACGGCCGTGACGATGGCGTCGGCCGGGTATGCGACCAAGGCCGGCGTTGCGGCATCCGCTGCGGCATCCGCTGCGGCGTCCACGGCCCAGCCGCAGTCGTTCGAGGAGCTGTCGACGGCCCTCCTGGCCGTCTACCCGCCGCAGCGCGACCTCGACCTGATCGCGTCCTGCGCCGACACGGCCTACAACTACTACCAGATCGTCGTGCGGTCGCAGCAGGACATCCAAAAGAGCGGGTTCTGGCCGCCCGGCGAGCTCGGCATACGGCACACGCCACAGACACACCCCGTCGTGATTGCCCGGCAGATGCTGCTGATCGCCATGGTCCTGCAGGGCTCGGACCCGCTGGCCCAGAAAGAGTTGGACGGCCTGTCGGAGCCGGTGCGCGGCATCATCGGCCGTCTCGGCGACACGGCGGGCCGGCTCGTCACGTCCAACGACGCCCTGCTCGACACCCTCGACACGCTCGACGGCCTCGAGTGCGTTATGCTCGAGGCCATGTACAGAGGCAACGCGGGCCGTCTGCGGCGCGCCTGGCTCACATGGCGCCGGGCCCTGTCGCTGGCGCAGCTCATGTGCATCCCAAAACGGCCGCACCGCAACCCGGCATCCACATCGACAACGACGGCGCCTGCGTCCGTGTCGTCGACGTTTACGAAAACTTCTACGACAACCACGACATTGTCCATGTCCATGACAGGCACACACAGCCTCGACCCGCAGTTCCTGTGGTACCGCATCCTGAGCGCCGAGCGCTTCCTGTGTCTGCTGCTGGGCCTCCCGCAGGCCGCGTTCGAGGCGCCCATTGCCTCCAACGAGATGCTGCGCAACGACACGCCCATGGGCCAGCTGGAGCAGCAGCTCAGCATGATCACCAGCTACATCCTCGACCGCAACGACCGCGGCCACCGCTTCGACGACCACTCGACCACGGAGCACATCGACCGCGAGATGCAGCGCATCGCCGCCACGCTGCCGTCGCGCTGGTGGCTCGCGCCCAACATGGCCGCCGTGCCGCCCGGCGACCACGAGCAGAGCGTCTGGGAAATGGTGCGCCTGACCAACCAGGTGCTGTACTACAACATCCTGAACCAGCTGCACCTGCCCTACATGCTGCACCCGCCGCCCGGCACCGCCGTCACGCCCGCCGACCAGCGCCGCCTCGAGTACAGCCGCGTCGCCTCCGTCAGCGCCTCGCGCGAGGTCCTGAGCCGCTACGTGCTGTTCCGCAGCTTCAACAGCAGCGCCTGCTGCTGCCGCCTGCTCGAGTTCTTTGCGCTGATGGCGTCCCTCACGCTGATCCTCGTGCACATTGACGGCCACCGCCACACCGCCCACAACGGGCCCGCCAGCAACGTCCTCGCCCACCAGCGCCTGTCGGACCGCGCCATGATGGAGGAGGCGCTCGACAGCATGGACCTGGTCAGCAAGCTCAACGAGGAGGACACCATCAGCGAGACCAGCGTCGACCTGCTGCGCCAGCTGCTCGCCATCGAGGCCGACACGGCCATGGGGTCGAGCCAGGCCCTGGAGTCGCTGTGTAGCCACAACGGTCTCGGCCTCGGTCTCAATGGTCTGAACGGCACAGGCAGAGACTGCGACGAGTCCGGCCCCAGCGGCCCCAACGGCCCCGACAAGACCAACCACGCGCAAAGCACCGCCGTTGCCGCTGCGGGCAAGCTGCGTATCTCTGTGCCCTATGTCGGCTTCATCACGATTGCCCGCGACGGCGAAATCACAAAGGAGGCGCTCCCGCCGCAGGACTCGCCGTTCCTGTCTGCGTCGGTGTCTGCTTTTGGCAACGGCGAGGGCATGGTCGTCCCGCGCATCGTGCCGTCCAGCTTTTCGTCCATTCCGTCCATTTCGCCCATTTCGCCCATTCCGTCTCCTCAAACTCAACAGACACAGCCGCTCGTCCAGCAACACAACCACCAACACCCCCAGGCACAGCATGCCCACGACCTCCACAGCATGGTCCCCGATGTCCGCGGGTCCCACTCCCAGTCCCAGTCGCCCTTTGCCCCCTGTCTCGGCGAGAGCGATACCATGGCCGCCCAGCCGCCGGTCGGCCTGCTCTACCCCGGCGCCGGCGGTGCGGCCGGCGGCCAGCAAAATGCACACCACGCCGCCGACCCGTGGGCCTTTCAGGGCGTCGACATGGCCTTTTTCGACAGTCTGATGCGGGAGACGTCCAACGTTGCCGTCCCAAATGTCCCCAGTGTCCCCAGTGTCCCCAGTGTCGACACCAGAACCTGCACAGACGCTGCCACCGACTGCACCGACTGCACCGACAGTCCCGTCAACACGGTCAACGCGGTCAATGTGAACCCGCCAGGCGCTGCGCGCACCGGCAGTCTATGGATGTCCACATCGAGTGGGCCGCACAGCGTCCAGTCGCAGAGACAGTACCGGGTGTAAATAATGCCCCTCTCCTGTACTCTGTATTTGTACATTAATTGTCTTTTTTTTTTCTCTCTTTTCTTCTTTTTTTACCTTTTTTCTTTGCTGCGCTGTTGCTTTCATCATTTCCATTCACTGTAACGATCACGAATATATACCACGGGCGGGTTTTACTTATTGGGGAGGGGTTTAAATTTAAATCATCACTAGCAGAAACACCATAAAATTCACCACTTGAAAGATGTCGTTGTTCTTATTTCTACGCATAAACCTGTTCTCATGTCCGCCCTACCCCCTACCCTTCCCCTTTTTCAACATCCACACTCTGCTCATTCGTCTGCCCCCTCGCCCCCCCCCCTTGTCGTTCTGCTTCCACCCTTCCTTCCTTAGCTGTGGTACGTCACACTGTATACGTTGTAGCCCACCGGCTCCGAATCGAACGACAGCTTGCCGTCCGCGCCAATGTTGAGGTACGCGCCGTTTTCCTTCTGCAGCTTGTACTTGCTGCCGCCCATGTACGTAATGTTGTACTGCTCCGCGCCGCTCTCCGACACCGAGAGCGACGAGTGCTGCGAGATGTAGTAGTTGTTGGAGGCGCTCTGAACGTGGAACGTCGTGCCTTCCTCCTCCAACGCGTGCAGCACCCAGCGCTGCTGGATCTTCTCGTGGCCCGCCGTCGCCTTCTTGGCCGTGAACTGCTTGGACTTGCCGTCCGTCGTCAGCGCGTAGCCGTTGCTCTCAAAGACGAGGTAGCGGCCTTCCGTCAGCTCGCCGCGCACGCCCTTGAAGCCGTCCTCAAAGTACAGCGCCTCCTCCTCGGTCTGCTTGCCGTACGGGTACGGCAGGTAGTACTCGCTGCTCGAGCAGCTGGTGCCAAACGTCTTGGAGCAGAAGCCCGACCACAGGCCCAGCATGTTGCCGTTGCTGTCCTGGATCGGCGTCTGCGGCACCGGGAGATCAGGCTTGGAGAAGTCGGGCTGTGGTTGACAGAAAAAAGAAAAAGGAAAGAGGGTGTTAGTCAGTGGGCCGTCCCGAAACGGATAAAAGTGGAGCCCCGCCACCAACACCTACACCACCCAAACAGGAAGGAACAACGGAAGGAACAACTGAAGGAACAACTTACATTCTCAAAGTCAAAGGCGTTGACCAGGTTCGACTCGTGCTCGCGGTTCCAGTCGGGCATGACGTCCGCCGTCGTCAGGCCCTTGTAGCCGCGCGCCTCGAGCCACTGCTCCAGGAACAGCAGGATCGACGAGTGGTCGCCGCGCTCCGTAAAAACGTGGCCGCCGCGCGTGTACGGCGAGATCATAATCAGCGGGATGCGCACGCCGGGGCCGGCCCACGTGTAGCCCAGCTTGCCGTAGGGGTCCTCGAACCAGACGCCCTGCGTGCCGTTGGGCGAGATCACCGGCATCACGGCGTCGCCCCAGCCGCCGGCCTCGTCCCAATTGAGCAGGATCACCGTGTCCTCGTAGTTGGGGCCGTTGATCGTCGCATTGACAATCTCGTTGATCCACCAGGCACCGTCCTGCGGCGTGTTGGGCGGGTGCTCCTGCAGGTTGCCCGGCGGGAAGCACCAGCTGACCTCGGGCAGCGTGCCGTTGGCGGCGGCGGCCTTGAACGACGCGAGCGAGTTGTCGCCGTCAAACGCCAGGCCGCGCTGGTACAGGCTCGAGTTCTTGGGCGCGTTCTGGAACGCCTCAAAGTAAAACAGGCCGTTGTTGGTGGCCCAGTTGTACGACTCCTGGTACGAGCGCCAGTCGACGCCGGCCTCGTCGAGCTTCTGCGCAAACGCGGGCCACTGCAGCGGCAAGCAGTCCAGGTTCGTGGCCACGCAGCCGTTGCTCTGGTTGTCGTCCAGGATCACGCCGCCCGCGTTGTCGGGCAGCTTGCCGTTGCCGGGCACGTTGATCGTGCCGGACTGCCAGTACCACCGGTTCGGGTCCGTGTTGGACATGATGGCCGCGTGGTACATGTCGGCCAGCGTGTACGACTCGGCCAGCGCAAAGTGGTACGCAATGTCCTGCCGCTTGAAGTAGCCCCAGGCCTGCGGGTCGTCGATCACGGCCCACTGGTCGTTGGCGCCGCCGTTCATGGCCTGGTGCGTCGGGATCCAGTTGTTGGCGCCCGCGCAGAGGCACTGGCTCTTGTTGTAGCTCTCCTCGGTGTTTTCGTAGTTGAGCCAGTACGGCAGCAGGTAGTCGGTCTCGTTGGTGAGCGTGTCGACGGGTCTGGCGGTCAGGGTATGTCGATGCAAATAAACTAAATGTAAATGTGAAGAGGGAGGACTCACTGGTACCAGATGGGCTTGTTGTTCTTGGGGTTGATCTGGACGTTGGGGTCGGCAAAACCACGGACGCCGGCCATTGTGCCAAAGTACTGAGCCGTTAGTAGTTGGTACTTGGTACTTGGTTGAAAATCAATATGGATATGGGTGGTCCTGACGTACATGCTGCAGCGACCGGTTCTCCATCATCATCATGACGACGTGCTTGATCTCGCCCAGCGACTTGGCTGCCTGGGCAGTCGCAGCAAGACCCAGCAAGGCCGCCGTCGTCAACTTGGACATCTTGGAAGGGCCGGAGAGAGGCATGGCTGATGTGTGCTGTCAGTCTGTCACAGGCACGAAGAGCTTGTAAAAAGGCTGGGGAGTCTCTGAAGATCTGATCGACAGGAGCTTGGGCCAGGAAGAGAGAAGAAGACATCCAATGTTGTAGGATGACAGGTACCGTAATATATATGTTTCTACAAACGTAGACTCGTGTGTGCCCCCTGTTTATCCTCTTTGTCCATTGCTCCCTGGGACTTACCATGTGTTTGGCAGTGCCGATCTATGCGGGCACCTTGGGCCTTGCCTCTGCGGGCCAAACAGGTGACAGCTCCACGGACGGGCCCATGCTCCGACGTCAAGACCAGACGAACAGACAAAAAGACAGAAACGGCCCCACTACCGTAGCATTTCTAGAATATGTCTTCATATGCATCTGACCTCTTGCGCTCTCGGTCAATGGAGGGGCATCAACGTCGACGCATGTCATCGCAAACCCCGATTGTAGTTGCTACGGCAAAAGAGGGAGCGACGTATCAAAAGTTCCCAGAAGACGATATCGGCCTACATCTCCTATCTCCATGTTAGCATATCTAACAATGACAATATCGTAACGACATCGTGAGAATGACGCACCCTTTTGGACAAGATGCCCACGTGTTGCGGCCAAAAGAAAAGACATGAAAAAAGTACTCTATCAAAAAAATCCCTCGAGAGCTCTCGGTATGCCATTGCGGTTACAGCTTCGTTGTCGACCCAGAATGAGAGAGGGGCAGGGTGCAAATACAACTCTCGCTATTCGTTGACGCCGATAGACTCTCGACGGACGACTGCAAGCTACCCCAAGCGCGCGACGGCGTCAACATTGGCCTGCAAAAGGAACAAGCTGTCACCCGCCTATCCAGGATCAAGCATCACAGAATAGGGCATCCAGGGCAAGCTGGCTCCGCTGGGCAGGACAAGGCAAAGATTGACAGGGCCTGACATGGGCTGTCAACACTCCGGAGTGCCGATGTAACCGAGTGCAAGAACGAGTGCAAGGGGAACGACGGAGCAAACGGAGGCCGGAGAGAAGATAGGATGAAGAAGAGAAGCCAGTCCAAGTGGATATCCCGTTGTCTTCTTCCAGCAAACACCGTGAAGATCATTTTTAGTTTCTTTCGGCTGAAGTCCTGTCTCTGCATATAAATTCTGTATTCTGTGCTTGAGAGACAATACATGGACATCTGACCCTCCATCTACTCAGTCTCAGTGTGCATGCTGCCATGGTTATGTGGTCACCCGCTGCTGTATGTTGTATTTTCTTTTATATTTTCTTTCCTGCGATAATGTATTTGTAGAGTGCAACAGTTTGTAGTACTCAGATGTTATGAGACCGACATAATAAGAGTCTTGAAAGACGCCACCCCCAGGAACATGTGGACAAGCTTGAGGACCGTTACTTGGCAGGGCTAGGTGGCTTGCGGGACAAGAAACGCCGAGAAACAGAGCCGCGTCACAGACTGAAGCAAGGCCAAAAGAACAAAAGAAATCAAGGAAAAAACGTCGGCCAAGAAGAATCGTAAGTGGAGATAAAGATGATGGGAATGGGAGGCAAGGATACAGCAAAGAAAGCTGGAAATCTGGAAATAGAGACGGCCAAGACGGCCAAAACTCTTGATGCAAATAAGCAAATGCATATGGGTAGAAAAAAGGTCGGAAGAAACGGCGGAGGCAAAAGAAAAAGAGGTTCAAAATGGGGTGGCCTTAAAACAAGCCTAAAGGTTGTTTCGGGCCCTGGAGTACGACGTAAATTGTAGTGAAGAAAATAGTAGAACGGGTCTTACGATTTCGACAAGTCTGGATGAGGTTTGGGCACACGTGGTGACGATCGTCGTTGAGTTTAAAGTGATTCCACAGGGGACAGGGGTCCACCAGCCAATCATGATGCGCCATTTGACCAGACTTGCAAACTTACACGACCCAAACAATCGGACACCTTTTTGTGCCTTAGTTGCAAGTGATCTGCATGGGAACGGAGTGCTTGAAGTCGACGATACCCTGCAGATGTTCTGCTGTGACCCTGCAAACAATGTCACAACACCAGAGTTAAAAACTACCTTGCCGGTTGCGAATGCCACCCCATCCATCCATCATCCACAGCACTACTGCATGTCCCAGCGTCCCTCCACGATCGTTCCTGGCGACCGACGACAAAAGGAGCACTTTCATCGCGGCCCTCCTTGAAAACCCTTGAAAACGAAAGGATGACCATGACGACGGCCGGTTGGTGTTTGATTCTTGACTCTCGCTAGGATTTCGTTGCAGCGGATGTCGGGGACAGGGTCCGCGATGGGAAAGGACGATAAGAGCGGGGAGCAGCAGGAGTGAAGTTGGCTTTGATACCGGACTGACTGGTTTTGTCAGTTTAGTCGTCCATTCCTTTTTGTTTCTTTCTTTTTTTTTTTCCTTTCTTTTTTTTCCTTTCTTTGTTTTTCCTTTCTTTTTTTGCCTCACCCTACTTCGGAGCTCGGGATATTCTACTCCGAAGTCTGTGTTAGCAGCAACATCTCGTTCACTTCGTGATGTGATCTTGTACATTTCGTGGCTTGCACTCAACATACATCTGTCTCATATTCGTGGCGCGTTTTATTTATTTATTTCTGTTGATTATTTTTTACTTAATTTACTACTTCTATCATGAGGAGCAACAGCTCATGATGCCCGACAACACGTCTGAGCAGGGCGAGCGGCTGCTCCGGCCGGGTGTGGACCAGTCTCATCAATGGAAAGAGGGCGAGGACAGCATTGGTTCCGTCGATGGAAACGACGAAGAGGAAGCACAATGGCCAGCGTCGCAACGTCCTCCATCACGGTGGCGTAGACTCTACACGTCTGCTCGCGGGATAGCCGTGCCAATCTTGACGTTGCTTACGGCACTGGTCGTTGTGTATGCGTTATTTGCTCTCCTCGCAAGTGGAAGTCCGTCAACAAATCGTGTTGACACCATTGACACCACAGACCATCCAAAAACAGACCTCACCAAGAAGGACCCGGTCATTGTCCTCCATCCCGATGACCACATCCACCGCGAGCAGCAGACGATTCACCTGTCGTGGAACATTACCAAGGGCCGCATTGCCCCAGACGGGGTCTTCCGGGACGTTATTTTGATTAATGGTACGTACCGTGGCGTGTTATCAAGTTGGTCAATTGGTCGTCGCTAACTTGTTAGGCGAATTCCCCGGCCCAACAATCGAGGCGCGGACGGGCGACACGCTTGTTGTCACCGTTGCCAACTGGCTGAACGACGAGGGCCTGTCGCTCCACTGGCACGGCCTGCACATGCGCGGGGCCAACCACATGGACGGCCCTGTGGGCGTCACGCAGTGTGCGATTCCTCCACAGGGCGGCACGTTTGTCTATCAAGTGCCGACGGGCGACCAGGCCGGCACATTCTGGTACCACTCGCACTCGGAGCTGCAGCGAGCGGACGGTCTTTACGGAGGGCTGGTGGTTCACGAGCCCGCGGACAAGACGCCAAAGAATACAAAGGAGACAAAAGAGACTGCAAAACGCGTGGACCAGGAAATTCTCCTCCTCCTCGGCGACTGGTACCAGTTCTCGGGCAAGACCGTCTTTGCCGAGTTCCAGGACCCGTCGAGCAACGGCAACGAGCCGGTGCCCGGGTCTGTCCTGCTGAATGGGCGGGGCAAGTTTGACTGCAGCCTGGCGACAAAAGCGGCACCGGTGGACTGCCATGATGTCGACGTGCCCCAGCTCCGACTGGACAAGCGGCTCAAATACCGTGTGCGAGTGGTCAATGTCGGCGTGCTGGCCGGCATATCAACCACAATTCCAGATGCTCAGGTTGACGTTTTGACCGTCGACGGCGGGCTTCCGGTCGTCGTTGCTGATGGTATCACGAATGGGACAGCCAACTCGGTCGGCGTCGTCTATCCCGCCCAACGTGTTGATTACATTCTGTCGTGGCCAGAGGAAAGCACCGTCAACGAGGACAAGGATGACAAGGATACCCAGCTCGTCGTCGCCGTCGATGGCGAATACTATGTTGGAAAGTGGCAAGATCCGCCGTTACAACCGTGGGATATTGTGGCACCAACACCAAGAAAATCAAACCGGATTGCCAAACGGCCTGTCAAAAGGACACCATCGTCTCGTCCCACAAACGCAGTCGACCTGCGCAATGTCCACGGCACAACCTTGGCCACGCCGCTCCCCACACCCGACAAAATCTACATGATCTTTGCCGTCGTCGAGATTCTGTCGCACAACAAGTTCATCCCCAAGGGCTACATCAACCACACCATGTGGATGCCCCAAGACCAGCCGCTGCTCAGTCTCGACCGCAGCGCCTGGGACGACCACCAGCTGGTGCCCTGGACGGGGCCTGCGCCTGTGTGGGTCGAGCTCACCATCAACAACATCGACACGCAGGGCCACCCGTTCCACCTGCACGGATTTGATTTTTACGTTGTGGGCAGCTACGAGGGGCTGGGCGGCTGGGACTACTACAACCCGTTCTTTGTGCCGTGGAAAGAGCCAGAGGGCGGGCCCATGAACACTGCCAACCCGGTCAAGAGAGACACCGTCTACGTGCCGCCCTACGGCTACGTCATTCTGCGCTTCCGTGCCGACAACGAGGGCATCTGGGTGCTGCACTGCCATATCCTGTGGCACCAGGCGAGCGGCATGAACATGGCCTTTCAGGTGATGGGGAGCAGCGAGAACGGCCTGGGCGGCACGCCACAGAGTCTGCGGGCAGCCGAGTACTGCCGAAAGAGCAAAGAGTAATGGGGCGCTGACATGAATGCCTTGTTAAGAGAAATAAAAATAAAAATGTTAATATATTAGGTCAATCTTTGAATCAAATCAAGAAATCAACAAATCAAACAAATAAGCAGCTAAAAGTACAACTTGAGTACAACTTGACTTAGATGACCGACGATGCACCGCCCACGCAGCCGACAACATTGATCTCGCCAATCTGGATCGTCGTCGCAAACCCGGCGCCGGCCGTTCCCGCAGACCCGCGCAGCGTCACCGAAATCGCCATCGAGGTGCCCACGGCCGTGTGCTGGTAGTGCAAAAACGACCAGCCGCCAGGCCCCTCAGCCGTCAGATCGTGTGTGTTGCTGTCGCTGCCGTCCAGCAGCGTCTCCAGGATGGGCGTGACCGTGTCGACGGCCGTGTTGGATGTGACTCTGTACTGCACGTACACATTGTACGCGGCGCCGTCGACAATCGCGCCGGGCGCGCTGATCGTCTGCGCGACGCCGACGTGCGCATGGTCCTGGCCGGTCGCGCCCAGCGCAAACTCGCCGCAGGTGTTGTGCCCGCCGCCGCAGTTGGCCGCGCTCGGAAACACCAGGGACGCGCCGTCGCTCTTGTCGACGAGCCACCTGAGCATCCCCTGCGCAAACTCGGGGTCGCGCACGAGCTGGCCGCAGGGGCTGACGGACTGTTCGGGCGGCGGCGTGGTCGACACGGAGCGGGGCGGGTCGCCCGGGTGGAGCGACGGCTGGCTGACGGAAACGCCACTGGGCGGCGCATATGACGCCGAAGGCACCGATGAAGAACCAGGCGACACGGACAGAGCCGACACAGACGACACGGACGACACGGGTGTCGGCTTGCATTTGGAGGCGGCGGCTGTGGTGGCCAGAAGCAGCTGGGCCAAGGTGGCAATGGTAAGGGATTTCATGTTGGCGGCGATAAAACGAGTAAAGGTAGTAGGAAAGGGTAAGAATGGATGCAGAGATCGGAAGGAGTAACGTTGGGGCGATGGGATGGGCACAAAGCTCTTCTTCTACTTTGACAATTCCACCATTCCCCCATCTGTCGGTCGATTTCTCCATTCTGCACTATGGTTTATGCTTACTTTTAAGCACATTCAGAACGTCTAGACTCTTAAGCGTTTGGGGGAGCTGGTCGAAAAAGAAGTCGTGAAAGGGAAAGGCCAGGTCGAAGCTGAAATCGAAGCTGAAATGCTGTGGCGGCCGTAATATTGGTTCTTGGCAGAGACAACCTTGCTTGATGTGGAAAACGAGGGGACAGAAAAGGTGCGAAAGGATGCCTATGCCCTTTAGAAAAGATCAAGTGGCTGGCAGTTGAGACAAAACATCGAGGGGGAGAAAGGTGAAAGGGCCACAAGAATAACAAGAATCACGACACGAGAAACAAAAAGTCGACAATGTATTATGGAGAACGTGAGATGTCTCAACCTCATGGACTTTGCAATGTGTTGTGCAGCTTCCACAACATGGTATTGGTCCTCACGGAAAATGCATATTGTTCTCAAGACACTCAGGACATGCCTCGTACCTCAACTCGAGGTACATGTACACAATGCAACGGCGGCATGCGGGTACGACGAGAGATGGCGGGGCGCGCCGAGCCTTACTTGCTTGTTTGTGGGTGGATGTCCTTTACGCGACATTGAATGTGATATTGGTTTCTTTTTCGTTCCCTGTGTTTGTGGCGTATTTGGGAACTGAACAAACCTTGCCGAGTTTGACCAAACGCCGAAAATAAAAGCAAGTCCAGGGGAATAGATGGGCATAAATCCACAGAACAGAGGAGAAGCACAAAATTAACGTCCAGACTGGAATCAAAACGAGGATTCCAGAAGATGAAGACTGCGGGCGACATACGTATCAAAACGAAGAGACATTACGAAATAAGACCAGAAGAAAGCAAAGAAGAATGACCGAAAAAGGATACCACGCCCGGCACGTCACTTTACAAGCTCTGAAGCTCCCGTCTGTACAACATACTGAAGAGTGAAGACCTTGCCCTGCAAGTATTGGTCTTGGCGTTGCTTGTTTGGGACAAGGCTGAAGAGGGCCAGGGGTAGAGAACATGGAAGAGTCTTCTATGCTGCTTTGAGGAATACGCTGATGTCGAGTCACTCTACGATTTGTGCCAAAGATGACTTCCCCGCTGTTATTGTTCCCGACAAATGCGGGACAAGGCCGACATGAAGTCAGCATCGTGGATCCACGCAGGTCTCAAGTTGAGATGTCAGGAAGTCCAGGAGAGACAATCGAAACAGCCTTGACAACTCCGATCATTCGTTATTTGGGAACTGTAGCCCCCCAAAACGCATGGTCACTCGGGGATAAGCTAGGTGCCGAGAAACTACCGTTATCAAGTTTACCTTGACGGAGGTAAACCATCACGGTAATCGTCATTGAATCGCTGTTGTCGTTGTTGACGTTGTACGACATAGTGCCTTTTCCCTTAGGGCTTAGTGGGGACGCGTGCGTGGCTTGGGCGCGGCTGAGCACGTCCTCGCCTTTTTGCTCCCTTTACTAGGTGTTGCAAAAGGAAACTCCCGGAGAAAGCAGTTTACAGTGGCAGTGGCGCTAGAGCCACGAGGGGAGGCCTGCCGGAGAACGGCACTGGCAAGACCTATGAGCACCTAAAATTGGAGAATTTGCCACCGGCACCCGCAAACAGCTGGGGCCTACTTTGGTCCCTGGAACAAGCCGAGGCGGGCGCTGGCCTTGTCAAAAGCGCCATAGAAAGCGTCGAAAAGAGCGTCGAAATACGAAATAGCTGTCAAAGTTGACAACATCCACATGTCAACGTGTCAAAAGTAACGCCTAAAAACCGTAAAAATAAGCACGAAAAGGACAGACGAAACAGCACAAAAAAAAACAAAAGGCCCAGTCTAACGGAGGGAGCCAGTCAGGAGACCAAAGAAACCCAAGACATGACCTCACTGTCGACAGTATTGCCAACAGCCTCTGTCCCTCTAAAAGTCGTTTCTCCTCCAAAGCACCCCAATTTTGGCCAGGGGCTCTGGATCTGACATCTCCAGATTGCCAAGACACGCTGACGTTTTCACTTGTCTAGTTGTTGTTAGTGGGTACTGGGTATTGCACGCCGTCCCTTTCTTTTGGACATTTTCCCATGCCATTTAATTCCTCTTTTCTCCGTCGGAAACGGTCCGCTGGAAAGGGTGTCAAAGGTGTCGACGAATTGTCAAGGTCTCCGTGTTACGACGAATGACATTTCTTCTCTCTCGGGAGAACTCATAGGGCAACACGGCTGCGCCTTGTTCTCTGCCTTACATGTCTTGCATATCGTATGCTGCAAGGCGTCAGGGCCAGGCTGCCGTTTGCAGGTGAAGAGTGCAACGTCCAGTATTACGGAGAACTCTTCCTTCTTTTCCCCAAATGCAGGTGGCTTGCAGAAGGCTGGAGGCGAGAACAGGGCAAGGACGAGGCAAGATCAAGGACCAGAAATCCTGTGCTCTTTCCCAACCCGAGAGCGATGATTGAGGTGCATCTGGGGGCATTGAGGGACAGGAAGGAGCAAAGCAAAAGAGAGAGCAAAGAAGGAAAGAAGGAAAGAAGGAAAGAAGGAAAGAAGGAAAGAAGGAAAGAAGGAAAGAAGGAAAGAAGGAAAGAAGGTCAGAAAGTAAGAAAAACGCCTAGCGGCGTATGCTCCTTCCTTCTCACTCGGTAACTCGACCACCCGTCGACTCGCGCATTCTCGCAGCTTCCTCGTACTCGTCCCTTCCGAGAAAGACAACAAAAGAGCAAAAGGTGTGGAGGGGTCTTGTCGACAATCACGTAAAGAGCGACCCTGCGTCCTGCATGGCGGAATCCGGAGTTGCCGCAGTGGTCAACAGGGTGGATGTCTTGAACAAGTGCCTTGCAAGTGGCTCGTAAGTGGCTTCAAGTGGCTCTGCTTGCCCCCTTCTGCCCCTCTATCCCCGTAAAGCGTGCTTGGCTGCGTTGACCAATACGTAACCACAGCTTCCAAGCTCTCACAACACAGCCTTTTGAAGCCGCCAACCACCGACCAAACCCCAACAACGCCCCTCTTCGCCTTCTTAGTGGCTCCTTTCGCATCTCTTGTCGCTGGCCTTTCCGAGATCCCCTCCATCACTCCATCAACTTGAGGTGGTCCTTCAACTGAACACTAGCAGTAGTGACCCCAGTATATGTCGTAGACAGTCCTTCATTCCAGGTCGTCTTTCGTCTCTTGGTATTTATTTCCTCGAGGCTGCCCATCCTTTTCTCTCACCCCTCCTTTTACTTTCTTTTTCTCTTTCCCTCGCTCATCATCGTCTTCATCGACTTTTATCACACAAACAAACAAACAACCACCAACCCACTTCACACACGTCATCATCATGTCGGCCAACGATTACTACGGCGGCGGCGGCCAGCAGCAGCAGTACAGCTCTGGCAACTCTTATGTGCGTACCCTTGCAACCTTTTTCCCTTTTTCTCTCCGCATCCTCGTCAATCGAAAAATAAAATAAAAATAAAGATAAAAATACTAACACTGCCTTTAGAACGCCCCCCAGCAGCCGCAATACGGCGGCCCCCAACAGCCCCAGTACGCCCAGCAACAGTACGGCGGCCCTCCTCAGAACCAGTACGGCGCACCGCCCCAGCAGCAGTACGCCAACTCGTCGTCCCCGGCGCCCTACCAGCAGCAGCAGTACGCCTCGCCGCCCCAGGGCGACCAGCGCGGCTCGTCCCCCTACCAGCAGCCGAGCTACAGCTCGCAAGGCCCCATGCCCACGCAAGGCCCTGGCGCAGGTCAAGGCCAGGGCCAGGGCGGTGAGGACGAGCGCGGCCTCGGCGCCACGCTGGTCGGCGGTGGCGCCGCCGGCTGGGCCGCCCACAAGGCCGGCAGCGGCACGTTTGGCACGCTGGCGGGCGCCGTCGCGGGCGCCATTGGCGCCAATGTGATTGAGCACTTTGTCGAGAAGAAAAAGGACGAGAAGCACAACGAGCAGCAGTACGGCGGCAGCCACGGCGGCAGCCACGGCGGCCACCACGGCGGCCCTCCCCCGGGCGGCTACTACGGTGGCCCGCCGCCTCCCGGCGGTCACCACGGCGGCGGACACCACGGTGGCGGTGGCCGGTGGTAGACGTGCTTTCTGAGTTGATGTTTTGTTTTGTTTTCGTCTTCTGTTTTCTTCTTCTCTGCTTTCTTTTTCTTCTCTCTTTACTAGCCAAGGATATCCAGGGCATTCGTTTTGAATCGGGAAATAGGGTCTTTATGACCATGGCATTTTGCGTTTAATGAATTTTACTTTTTTTCTCTTGCATTGTAAAATCATTGAAAATATTAATTATCTAGTAAACAAAGGAAATCTATCATCGTATCCAAATCCAACAAAAATGTCAAAAATGTCGAAAATATCGAAAATGCCTTGGCATCTTCCTTTCCAGCCTTACCCGCTGCAGCGTTCGAAATAGAACGGCCAAATCAAAGTAGAAACAAAGTAGAAAAAGTGACAACCAGCAAAGCAAGTGTAAAATGCAACTCGGCGCAATCTAATCTCTTGTCTTTCAAAGCATCGCCCTCCCCCGTATGCCTTATGCCGCTACCTTCTTGAAGGACGAACCTTCCCGCAGGCGGTTGCAGAACCGCACCATTTCGGGACCGACCACGGCCGGGTTCTCGTACTGCGGTGCATGGCCGGCGCCCTCGACCGTCAGCGTTGTGGTCGCCGTCGCTGAAAACTGCGTGGCCACCCACGCCGCCTCCTCCACGGGCTTGCTCCAGTCCGGGTCCTTGTCGCCGACCACGACGAGCGCCGGCTGCGTCTTGACCTTGGGCAGCCACGAGGCGACGGCCTTGTCGTGGTCGAGCGCGCCCATGAGCGACTGGAAGGCGGCCCACCGGCTTTCGTTGCTGTCGCCTTCCGCCTTGCGCGTCAGAAGTGTGGTCGACCGCAGGGCGCGCTCTTTGGCGGCGTCGGGCGTCAGGCCGGGCCAGAGCGTGGCGGCGTACATTTTCCACACACTCGGGCCCCAGGGACGCAAGAACGCGAGGTTCATGACGAAGCGCATGGCAGCGCCGGCCGAGCCATTGCGCAGGAACGCACCCAGCAACACCACACCGGCCACCAGATCAGGGCGCTGAGCAGCAGCGATGGTGGCGGCACCGCCCGACATGGACGCACCCGCCAAGACGGCGCGGCCGCCCGGTGCGAGTGTCTCGACCACCTTGACAAAGTCGGACGCCGTCTCTTCGTCGCCGTAGCTCCGGAAACCAGTGGACGAGTCGCCCTGGCCGCGGAGGTCCACGAGGGCGACCCGGAATCCGGCCGTGACGAGCTGGTCGGCAACAGCCGAGTAGGCGTCGCGCGTGTCGCCCAGGCCGGGCGAGCAGACGACGAGCGGCGCATTGGCAGGCCCGCGGACCTCAACGGCAAGCTTGCCGCCGTCGTTCTCGATATACTGGACAGACATGTTGAAAGTCGGAAAAGACGAAAAAGACAAAAATGTCAGGTTGTGTGAGATGTAAATGCAAGAGTGCGTGTGATGGGAAAAGTGGAGTCACGGTGTAAGTGAAGCTCGTGTTTTTGTATGTTGATGTTGATTGGGAGTCTTGGTTGTTTGTTTGTTTGTTTGCTTGTTGATGATTTCTCTTTTTCAAAATCCATCTTGGTAAGAGGAAGCCCTCATCTTTATACAAATTCTTTCTGCTCCTTCTTTTCCTTTTTGCCATCGTTTTTTCGCCTGCATCGCAGCATTTTGCTGGCATCGTCACATTGTAGGAAGCGTCTCGCAGTTCTGCGGCGCAAACTCGCCCACACATCGCCAGCGAACGGCGTGCGAGGCTCGACCAAAATTGTATGGCTTTTACACCAAAAGCTCGCCTTTTTCTCGCTTCCGAGTCGGGTGCCGCCCAGGCAGCTCTTTAACGCTATTGGTTGATAGTGGGTTGCTTAAGTGGAGACCTGGCTGTGAATGTACACTTTGACAGTGTGCCCCGCAAAACGGTACCTGTCCATCAACACAAGGCTACGCCGTAATTGGCTAGACCCATTGACTCCCACTTATTCGTTTGCGTCACCAAAAAGCAACAAGGCTCCCAAATGCTTGGACTGGAAAAAGGCACGAGGCAGGAAGTGCTCACTGGATCGACCACGATATTGTGCGTCTGGTTGCAGACGCGATACACGTGCTTGGATTCTCGAATTTTCTAAAATCTTTTCCATCGTCTCAGCCTCGTATATGGATCGTCATCTGCTTCATTTTACGGCATCCAGGCAGCGATTCGGAATGAGAGCCGAGTAGGCAATAATAACATGCAATACTTCTATGGTACACTTTATTGATTCGCCATATTCTGGCTTGGTATCTCTCTTGTGCCATGGCACGTCTATTATACGACATTTTGTGCCCGTCTATTGACAATGTAATAAAACGAAAAGCTCTATTTAAACAAACAAATCGAAACAAATCAAAACAAATCAAAACCAAAGATACCAGGCATATCACAATCCAAGTTCTGGATCCGTATCTGCCCCATCACTCGAGCCTTTATGTGGCCCGTACGACGATGCCTTGTCGAGGTGCTTCATGTCGAGGTTGCACATGCTGGTATCGCCCGTCTGCTGTGCCGTCATGCGCTCCATGCTCGCTGATGTGGAGGTCGGATCGATGCCGACGAGGGAGGTAAATGCAAATGGTCGGCGCCCTCCACCATTCTGAGCCGCTTTTTGGCCGCTGCCTCCTGTACGGCCGGCCGAAGCTGATCCTGATCCGACGGGAATGTCCCGGTCATCGAGACGGTGTGCACCGGACGCGTTGCGGCTGCGGCGACTGGACGATCCCCATGCATCCAAGGCAAAGAGACGCCGCAGCAGTGTCCAGCAGAAGGGAATGTTGGCGACCATGACGGCCGTGCTGGCCTCGCCATTGTACCAGACGAGGAAGACGAGGCTGTTGGAGACGGTAAAGTTGTAGTAGCGGTTGAGGATGGCCACCAAGACGACGAGGAGGCCGAGACTGAAGATGAAGCAAAGAATCACCTTGCGGAGCAGCGGGAGCTTGGCACGGGCGATCATGGGGACAGGAATCAAGAGCATGAGAAGGTCGGACGACACGTGGAAGACGGTGACGGTAATCATGTGGTTGAGATAGGTTTTGCATTGGTCTGGAGGACAGAGGACAGAGTGGTGATTAGTATGGCGATGATTGGCGATGCACATCATTTTCCTCCAAAAACGAAAATAAATATTAGGGCAACAACTCACCATGTCCATCCGGCACGGGCACGGCCCAGTAGTCGTGAAAGGGCCGGCACCAGACGCCGAGATACAAGATCTGGATGACGACGTAGCCGACGACACAGTACATGGCCACCAGCTTGACGGCAAACGCCTCTGCGAGACCCGACGTCAGCCGCCCATACAGGATGAGCAGGCACGCCTTGACGAGCCAGACCGTCGCCAGCATGAATTCTTCGAGCGCCAGCAGCATCTTGCTCCCCCATTCGGCGTTGCTGATTTCCTGGGGTGACCATGTCTCAATCTCGCTTTCGGGGGCGTAGTTGCTGCCGTTGAGGCCGACCTGGTTCGAGCACACTGTGACGCCCGTAAAGGTTATGGCACACAGCGCCATGAGGTAGTCGTCGAGCTGCAGCTTGCGCCAGCTGCCGAGGGCGAGGCGGCGGGACACGAAGCGGGCAACGACGGTGGCGATGCCAATGCTCCACAGCGCCCACGATGCCGGCTTGAGACTGGGCAGTTCTTCCAACATGGTGGCCGTATTGAGGCTTGAGGGGTAAAAGAATATGTGTTGTCGGTATGATGAAGTGATCGTCGTTAGTGGAGGCCCATCGTGGCCAGCACGGGTTGCACAGAATCAAAAGTCGAGTCAGGTCTGTCGAGCTGAGATGCGTTCAAAATGCCTCGAGGCAGGATCGTGAAGTGGACATTGCGCAGTTTCAAGAAAATCAAAAAGTCAAAAGCTCGTGCGTGTTGACCCAACCAGGGGGTAACGGACCCGTCAAACATATATCAAAGTCGTCCGCGTCTTGAGCCGCCCCTCTTCACTTGTGCATATCTATCTCCCTGTCCGCCTTCCTTCTTTCTTCTTGTCTGTCTCTTATTTCCTCGTTTTCTCCATACTTTTTGCCTCCCTGTCTCTCGTCTCGTCTCCATCGCGGCACGCGACACTCGTCCATTGATCAACCTGCCACCTTGCAGTGCCACTCTACGACCTCCACTTGCCTCCCACGTCGCTGAAAGAGAATAGATAAAGCAAGGTACGGAGTACACCATCCCATGATTCGAATGTCTGCCCATAGAGTGGCTCTTGAGTGGCTCTTGAGTGGCTCAGAAAAAAACCTTTTCTTCTGCTCTTATCTGTGACGAGTTTCCACTTACAACAGGGGTGGTTGCCTTTACCGACGATTCGGACAGGAGGAGGAGAATCCAAGGGAGCGATCAGCATACTACTGAGTACTTGTACAGAGTGGTGCGGGCCAGCCTTATCTTTGGCCTGTCTAAACCACTTGCCATTTTGGTATTGGTCCAATCGTCGACTACAGCCCACTTTTACACGACGAGGAAGGCGGTGGGTGCCAATTGCATGTGCATTTCTTTTCATTTTTCATGCTTTCTTATTCTTCCTTTTTTTTCGTTTCTATTCTGTTTTTCTTGGGCTCGTCAAGTGCCTGCCAAGAACGGGGACGGAACGCTGCCGCACATCTACCGTTGGTCTTGGTCGTGGCGTTCCGCAGACAGGCGCTGCCCGCCGGCCTCCGTAGACGCTCGCTTAATTTGGGCGTATTTTGCAGCAGTTGGACCAGCGGTTTTGCCTTTTGGCACACAAAACGCGTTTTCTAGAAGAAAAAGAAGACTTGTTCGTGGCAGATGTTATCCTCCAAAGACGTTTATCAAAAAGCCGCACTGGTAACTAAAATCATATTATCTCGTCCGCTCCCATGTCTGCGTAGAAGTGTATCAAAAACGCCAATATTTTTATGACAGCCGAATGAATGCCCTGTTGAAGTCGCCTGGGACACTGTCGATCTGTGATTGGATCCCTGCAGAGATCACGGAGAATCGTCGCAACTTTGACAGGACAAGGATGTCACTCATCATGATAAGGAGAGGTCAAAGAAGAATATGGAATTCGTGGATCGCGTGAGATCCCCACTGTCCCGTGTATAAAGTATTGTATGCCAGTAAATGCAGGTACTTTTGTTGATCTGAGCTTGGACCTGCCTCGGGCATTTCTGTCAAGGCATGTCAGTATCTGTCAAATTGGACGATGCTCGGATGGGGACTAGTAGACTATCTAGGACTTACTGTAACGGATGGTCATTTGCCACATGGCAATATTGACTCAATGTAGATAAACAAAGGAGTACGGGGTACTGTATTCCTCATATGATAGACTATCTCGTCCGCACGCGCTCATCGTTACTGGATATACATGCCAAGGTGAGCGGTGAGGAGGCAACAGGTCGATAGACAGAATTTAACAAATAAAAAGTCGGGAAGGGTATGTGATCGACCATGGCCAAGTATGAGTGAGGCCGCCAAGATGGATTGTGATGCTTTTGTGGCTGGATGGGAACGGTATCAAGAGTCTCTTATATCCCTGGTGTTTATTGTGGTACACTCTCGTCCACCACTCGCCCGCATCATGCAACCACTGCCGGATATGTCAGTTGGCCCCTGTATCCGAAGCGCAGGAAAGGCTTTGTGCAAATCATAGTAATATTCCAAAATGGTAAACAAAAGCGATGTAGGTGTCTGTTTTGGCATGTGTTGGTATGAGTCTGTTCCCTGTCCAAAAAGGGAGTTATGTATGCAATATATGAGTATGTGCAAGAAGCATAAAAGAAAAAGTCTTTGTCTATGATTCACTGGCCTTGGGCCAGCCTTCCGAAAATCACACCATTCATTCATCATCCTTCGTCAGACCTCATGATCCCTTTCGATCCTCCGAATGGTGTCTTGGTGTTTCCTATCACACTCTCCTCCTAGTTCTTCTCATTTCCCCCGTCCCAAGCGCTCCTCGTCGTCGTCCATCAGCTCGTACGCTGGCCGGAACGAGGTGGGCGTCGATGCGCCGCTGTCGTCGTTGCTGGCATCGTGGGCGCCCTTGGCCTTTTTGGCGAGGACGGGGTTGGGACGGGTGTCGGTCGTACCGCCGAGGGAGGTGAAGCCGCGGTTGTAGAGCTGGCAGAAGGGGATGTCGAAGTGGCGGATGAACTGGAGAGTCAGTAACGATCGGCGAGAAAGGAAAGCCAAGAGCGAGGCGAGAAAGGAAGATCACGAGCAAAGCGAGGACAAAAGATTGCGAGCGTAGTGAGGACAAAAACATCAACGTACCGACCAGATTTCGGCATAGTGCCAGTCGATGACCGGGTGGATGCGCATAAACTGGGGCCAGCCCGGGTCGGTCGGGGTGAAGTGGGTGAGGAACTCGCCGTGGGGGTCGGTGCGGCGGGTGCCCATGAAGATGGCCTGGACTTTCGGGCGTTCGGCGAGGTAGGCGTCCAGGGCCTGGCGCATGGGCAAGGGGTAGCGGGCGAGGTCGAGGTGGTATTCGGCGGTGGACTCGTCGACGAACTCGTCGACCTCGGGGAACGGGTCTGGCGGGACAATGTAGATGGCCTGGAACGGGCGAGGTGCCGAGGAGGCGGTGACGGAAGCTTCCGGCCTTGATGTCGTTGTCGGCGGGACCGCTGTCTTTTCCTCGGCTACTAGCTTGGTTACCTCGGCTCTGGCTTCGGCGCCCGCACCAGCACCAGCATCGGCTCCATTCTCGGCCGGCTCATTGCACACGGGCAGGCATGCCAGGATGAGAATCAGCAGCACCAGGCAGTCCTTGCCGCCATTGTACGACAGCGAGATCTGGTCGAGGGCATACCGGCGCAGGGCCTGCTCAATGACGTCGACGGACACGCGGACCTGGCTCTGCATGTTGCGCAGCAGCTCTTCGGATGCGGGGATCTCCTCGCCGAGGAACGCCCGGACCTTGGTTCGCAGCTTGTAGCAGACCTCGGGGAAGTGGTAGTCTCCTGCCGCGAGTGCAACTTGTTGTGGTTGTAATGCGCCTGGACCGGCGCCGTTTGTGTGGTGGGGGCTCGTGCCATTGGTAGGTGCATCGGCACCGGCCGATGACCGGCCGACTGTTTGCTGGCCGTCCGCCATTGGTCGGTTGGGCGGGAGAGAAAGAGGGTAAAGGAGGGGTGAGGTGTCGGTGAGGAAGGGCAACCGTAGGAAATGACGAGCGCTTGGTCGGTGGCCGATGTTGGTTGGTGACTGGCCGTTGGAAATCACAAAATCACAAGCAAAAGCAAAGTGTGTGCAATGGCAGCGAAATAAGAAGAAAATGCCAACGCTCAAAAGCAAGAAAAGTGACAGTAAGCCGAATGAGACTAGCCGAACGGGCGGTAGGGGCGCGGACGGCGGGATAGGCTGCAGTTGTTTGTGTTTTTTTGGAATTCGGAGTCAGAAGTTGGTGGTGGTGTTGGTTGTCTTCTTATTTGGTGAACATAATCGCGGCAGTGCGTCAGGGTTGAGAAGGTGGGATGTGGAAATGTGGGGGAAGGGGAAAGGGGAAAATGGGAAGAGAGACGAGTCAAGAAGCGCGGCCTGTGACAGTCACAGACCGAGACAGAAGGCAGTAGAACAACGGGCGGCAGAAAAAGAGGATCCCCACGCCCAGAACTAGCAATAATAGATACTAATTAGTTAAATAGCTCGACAAACAGATCAGGCCCATGCAAGTGCGAACGAGATGCGCCTTCCCCGCGCGAAAGCTGGCGAACGGAACCGATAATAAGGAGAGAAAAGGTGTCGAAAAAGGAAAGTGGCAGACAACAAGGGAAATAAGGAAAGAACGACAGAAAGTTCTGGATATCGACAGGATGCAATGCAAGCTGCAGCAACGTCGAGTTGGACAGCCAAAGAAGAGCCCCGTCTCCGGAGGGAAAGCTGCCGACCGGAGTCAATTTCCGTGCTTTTGTGATCGCTTCCAACATTCGAGTTTCGGATACCACTGTGTCTGTAGCAGTATATTATGTATTCGAGGGCAGTTTCCGATTTAAGCCTTCCACTCAAGATTGAGGTCGAGGAAAGAGCGTTCGGTGTCTCTCGTCTGATGCCGAGAAAGAGCAAAGTTTGGTCGAGTCTGGCACCGCCGGATTGGCTCGGATTGGGGGTTTGGCCACTGGATTGGGATTGGGATTGGGATTGGGATTGGAGATTTGCCAACCCAGTCAAACTTTGATTTGTCTCGTGGCTGATTGGTGTGTGAAGTTGCAGCGCTGAACCGGCGTCTTCTTGTTGCGGTTTACCGGGTAAACAGGAAAATGAAGGGAAAAAGAGAGAGGGAGTATGAGGGAGATGTTAGGCAGGCACGATCGAGGTTAAAATGGTCAACACTTCCTGCCGATGATCGTCTTCCTGAGCATTTGCGAGATATCTTATTTGCGAAAAAAAGTTTCAATTGCTCGTCCGCATCAAACTGCCATTGAGTTCTTGTAAGGTGAGATATCGTAAGATATGCCCGTTCTCTGAGAGCCTATGGCATAATGCCTTGGGCCCTGGGCGCAGATGGAAGCAGAGACCCGAGCAGCCGACAAAGAGGTGGAGCGGGATCGCAGTCCGTATTATTTTTTGGCAGTTTGCCGCGTGGGATTGGGACTTCATAGGGCGGAACGGCACAGGACAAAGGAAAATGGGGACTTTTCCCCAGCGGACGTTTGGCCATTGCGGGGCACGTCTACCCAAGACAAATGGCACAAATCGCGGGCATGAATCATTCAACATCATACGTGCGAGCGGTCACATGCCACGGCGATTCATGGGAGCCAATCCAAAAGAAGAAAGAAAAGAAGATGCGCATGTCTATTGTGTTATATATTTACGAGCCTCGTTTCATTTTTACAAATATATTTTTGTTTCAATTGTTTTCTGTCATTTTTTATCAGTAATAGAAAATGAACAAGATAAAGCCAGACACAAAATAATGAAAAATAAGACATAGGTAGACAATATTCCTAGAAATCTGTTATGAATTCGTTACAAATGCTCGGTGCCAGAGTTCCTCTTTTAAAGTGCCCAAATACAGTACTAAACAAGCTTGCACAGTACTGTCCTTGAAGGCCCTGTGGAACCTGACTGTTTTTACTTGTTCTTGGGCAAGACCAGTATTGATACCTCACAGAGTGAGAATTTTCTGTGCATTAACCAGACCTCGAGTGACTCGGGCAAGGCTGAATTAAAGAATACGACTACAGTCTACACAAAAAGCCGTCATATCCTGCCAGTTGTCGGCTTTTTTTCCGCTATTGGGCAACATTGTTGAACAGGGCCCAATCAACCGCCCGTGGTTTATGTCATCTGCAGATCTGCAGTGCCTCGCCTGATTTTGTGGCGTTTAAACACAAAGGGCCAGGATGATGGCGATGATTGGCGGCCACAGGTCACAGATAATCGGCAGGCGTAACGTGCCAGTTGATGCTGACAAGGATAGGCGACATTGCACACTGTAAGATACGATATACGATGTACAATGTGTGATGCACGTACAGAACACAGAGCACGCATCACAGCCACGGCCACGAACCACGGCGACGGAACGGAGACGGCGACCTGCAGAGAGCCGCAGGAGTTACAGAAAAGATGCAGGCCGTATTCCGTACGACGGCGACACTGAAGCTGTTTACGCATTTTTCTCTTCCTTTTTTATATTTTATTATTATTATTTTGTTTCCTGAAGACAGCCCCATCGGCCAAGCGAACCCGTGTTGCGTCCTCCCTGCTGTCTCATCCAACGGCCGATCTACAATACAACGTGAGATGCAGCGCTGCCAGTGCCGAAAAATGCCCCTGAGAGGAATGCAATCGTAAAGTGGTTGGCTGCGAGTGTTACCGGGCGGAGGGAAGATCATCTCACGACGGTCCGTCCAAGGACATTTTTTTGTGCCTTTTTGTCTTACTATTTTTGGAGTGAAGTGGGTGCAGCTGGTGGTCGGTGCGTGGAAGCTCCGCATCGCGAAAAGGATCGACAATTCAACATGCCAGTCGGTGGGAGGTCATGGTGCTAAAGGGGTCATACCATCATCTCTTATCTTAAGCAATTGAATGACAACTCTGGTCACAAAATTGATGACGTCCATATCGAATGCATTGCGACATGAAGTTCTGAATAAATCCAAGAAATGGCTTCTGTGCCAGGTTAATGAGGCTTATAACTGCTATTATTGCATAAGTCAGTGCTAATCAAACCCATCATGGCCTTGGACGTGTATGGGGCAAGTTATGGCAAATTTCCAGTATGCCAGTGAGCCAGAATGCCAAACTCAAAATTCTGGGCAATGGAAAAAGCTTCAATATCCGGGTTAATGTGCACCTTGTCAAACTTGTTACAGACAAAAATCCATCAAGCTATCGCGAACACCTTGGCTGCATTTTACCCACTCCATAGGCTCTGTTTCTGGCCTCGCCGAGGATAAAACTGACATCTGAAAGTGTTGGGGAAGACACGGTCCTTCGGTCTCGTAACGGGGCAAGGCTGTGATGTGGAGAGGGAGGGAGCCGTTTTGCGCTTGACGTCAAGTCTTCTGTTTAGTGTTGTGGCCAAAAAAGTTTAAAACCGTCGATACGAGGTGATGGACAGGGTCTTGTGAAGACAGAAAGAAGGGTCTCGACAAGCTTGTCAAGAAGACAAAAGAGGGCTCCAAGCGCTATTGAAGTCACGGGCAAGAAACTGGACAGCCTTCCGTCCTTTTACGTTTCTTGCTTGTTCTTGTTGCCCGGGCACGGGTAAGCACCGCCGAAAAACGCGCCCGGGAAAACAGTTTGCCTCCGGGCAGGAAGTTGAGAGGACAAGAGAGAAAGAGTGAAAGAAGAGAAGAAAACGAGCCAACGAGTCAAAATCAAGGCACGGTACGAGTACGAGTAACGTTAATGTCCCAAGTTCTGCCAAGACTCGCTGGATTTTCTCACTTGGCTCTCTTTCATGAGTCTCACTACGTGTATTTCCTCATTCCCGAAACTGACAGTCCGTTGACCCTTAGCAGCCTGTTTGAGACAAAGGATTGGCGATTGAGCGGCAATTGACGCTGTGAGACAAGACAGTTTAATTCAGGGCCCGAAAGGAGAGACACAGGGTTGTGGCCGGATGCCACTTTGAGAAAGACGACAAAGAATGAAATAGTAGAAATACAACAGGATAAAAAGGAGAAAAGCGACGAAAAGAAAAAAAAATACGAGGCGCCCCTAGCACTAAACAGAACCCGGATGGTCTGATTCAGTGCGATTGTGATCCTGCGATAAAGTCACTGTATTTTTTACCACAATATTTTACAACGCACACTTTATTTCATTTCTCCACTCCTGGCGACGCCTGTCTCGTTTCGTTCGCTCGTATCTGCTCGTTCCTTCTCGGTGCTCGTCCAGTCCTTTGCCCGTTTCTTGTTCCCCTGCAGCAGCTCAGCCTTATTTTGGCTGCAACCTTATTTCTGGGACCTGCAAACAAAACACCAGGCACAGAAAGGTCCGTGCCACAGAACCATTTTATTCATACTCCGTATTTCACAGAAGCTTGACCGCCAGTGCAGTGTTGCCAATAATCAAGCTGTCGTGATCTTCTGCCAGATCCCGCAGCTTGCGTATCCCCTTTTCGTCGACATTGTGCGAGCCGCGCACCGTGCTGTTTGACATTTTGTTTACATTCATACATGCATAGTCAACAGTTGTCAAACTGACAATGTCAACACCAAAAACCAACAGCACCAAGCCAGAAGCGTCGGATTTTCAGCCCCTGCAAGCCACTCATAGTCGAGAGAGCGAGGCGTCGAGGCGGCGTCAAAACACTGGACCTGGGCGTATTTTATTGTGAGCGAGTTTTCAAAACGCCATCCGCCATCAAGCCACAAAAGAAAATAAAAATTAAGTGCAACTTGTAGTCAGTACGGAGTAGTATGAACTGCAAAGTTGAATCCTTTGAACTTGTGCCTGAAGGATCATCGTTTTCGAAGAATGCTCCCAGCGCCCAATCTCAAATCGCACTGATCCACGGCAATCACCTACTGAAAATGCTGTTTTCAGCCTCTCTTATTCGTTTTTGTTCCTGATATTCGTCAACGCACCCTTCCGCTCATTTCCTCCAACCTCTCTACCTTTCCCCTCACTTTGATGTCACTCTTCGCTTTTCTTACGTCGTACGACAGTGACATCCCCAAACCATCCCTCCCAAATGCGGCAGCGTGGCATCGTGCCCACATGCAATACTCTGGTTGGCAGCCACTGGACCGAGCGGACAGCCATCCAACAATCAGAAAAGGAGTGTACGAAAATGAATGAAAAGCAGGACAGCAATACAGCAGACAGGGCAGCATCGATCCGTGCACGTCGTATTGAAGATTGAGGGGGAAAAGAGATTGCCAAAACAGGAAAGCAAGGCGCTACTTTATTTTCCTGACTTTGATCCGCACTTTTTCGACAGGGCTTCTCCGCACAAAAAGGAAAGAAAATCAAAATGCATGATAAGAAATGCATTGTGCGGTATTGCTGCAGCCTTTTGGGACTCACCGCATGCACGAATATGCAACCAATCTGCACCAATATTACGCGAGGCGTCGCAATTGAAGAAGAGAAAATGACAAGAGACGCCATTCCTGGCAGACATTGTGCCAAAGTTGTGCTCCCCATCGTACTTTTGGACAATCAATCGCTGGAACACAGACAGACAAGACAGCCCGGGACGTTGCAGTTGCAATACCGTTTCCTGCCCAGCTGCCCAGCGGCTGCAGCTTGCTGCGATCCTGGCTTTTGGTTTTGTGATTCCTGTCGTTTTCTCCCTGTTTGGAGTCTTTCGACTTCCTTGTTTTTCGAGCCTTGCTTTTTGGTTGATTCGGGTAGCTTTTGCTTCCGATTCTGCTATCGTCTCGCATTCAAATCTCGATCTGTCCTCGATTCAGCACCTCACCTTCCAGGGCAGTCGTTGTCCCGCTCTCCTCTTTCCTTTTCTTTCCGTTCCTTGCTCTCTCCTGCCTTCCTTTTTCCAGCGGCTTTTACCTAACATGGCGGGGCCGCTGGTCTTGGCTGATCAACAAACGTGGGGACAAGGGGATCCCTGCTCTGACCACGACCCAGCACCAAACCCACTGAACCCACTGGAAAAGCACTGCAACTTGGGCTCGTACGGCACTGAGGGATGCCGGCCTGTCCGATTGAGCGCGGCTGCAAAGTGGGACGATGATGTCGATACTCCGCCCAAGGCGGAGCTGTTCTCAGTAAGATGCGAGAAAGATGAGAGAGAGCCTGAGAGGTGAGCCGAGTCGGTCAAGCTGCTCAGTATGCATTTGCCGCTCGGCGGGCAACGAGCCGAGCACACCAAAGCATCGAGGCTATCGAGCATTCAGAAGAAGAATTCCTGGAAAGACAAGGCCTCTTGCATCTAAGCCGTGTTTCGGTCAACTCTACACCAGACGTCATTGATTCCTTCCCGTTACAGCGTCTAGAGCGTCATGCATTTTGCACTCGCGGCCGAAAGCAGCAGGAGCGACAACAACCTCTGTGTGCTCAATTTCAAACACCCCAAAATCATTACCTCGGGCTCTGGCGCTGTCCATTGACGCCCTAATGATGCAGCGCCAACAACATCAAGATCAACAACAATATTGACAACAACCAACGTAAACAATAACAGCCAGCTCATTGTCCGGCAGCCCGCAAGCGCCAACAAAGCCAGACTAGTCGACAGCCCTCCCACAGCTCCGAACGCCATTTCGCAGCTCCTCTGCTCCTCATTGGTTTTCTAGCGCATGGCCGCCCACTCTCACCACTTCCTGTCTTCTTCTTGTCTCTCTCGTCATCCACTGAACAGCCAACGCGCCCGGCACAATCGCCCAATCCCACCCCCCTGTTCGGCCTGCACTCCAGCAACGTCCAGTCATCCACCAATGCTGTCTGCGCTTCGGGGGAGCACGGTGGCCCCACACTCGACATCCAAGAAGAAAAAAGAGGAAAGAGAGATGGAGAAGCAGAGAGATGTTCCTTCCCTCGTTTTCCCTAGCACAGCCCGCTCAGCCCACCCTCTTGCTCTTTACTGTGTATCTTTTTGCGGTATCTTTCCTCACAGCTCGGGCCATAACATCATCGCTTCCTAATCCTAGTGGGCAGGAGCCACCATGCAACGTTGACGTCCACCACCGATGATCCCCCAAAATGCTAAAACCGTCTGTGTGTTACTTTGACCGTCCCTGTCCCATCACCCCCATGCCCTGAACGGAGCAACAGCCCCCCAACACCCCCCTGTTGCACACTACGCCAGAACGAGGCCGGGCTTCAGAAAGTGTTGAGCTGGCTTATGCTGACGCCAGAGTACTCAGAACAGCTGTCTTGTTTTCGAGGGATTTGGGAGAATGTCATGAACACTTTGTAGAATCTACTGTAAATAGTAAAGACAAAATGCAATTGCAAAAGAACCTTCAGAGGCGACAAAATGGGCCCCACGAAAAGTGAAAAAAAAAAAGAGTGAAGAGTGAGAGAGATGAAGAGGCAAAAAGGCGGCCAAAGACGCTGAAGAGCAGTGAGAGCGCAGAAAAGTGCAGAAAAAAAAAGGCCAAGGCCCACGCCAAACCGCCGAATAAAACTCCCTAGCTTCCCGCCAACCTTTTCTGGGACATGTTTTAGTGCTAGCCTCCCCCCCTCCTTCCTCCATTCCCTCTTTTGTCGTTGCTCTCGTCGCCCTCCTTTATCTCTCAACTGCTTCCCACTTCCCTCTTTGGAACCTCTCCTTTCCTTTCTTTTCTTTTCCTTTCACATCGTCACTGTCTTTGAACAGCAGACATAAAGACATATCCGGCACCCTTTCTCCTGTAGCATCGTCTCCCCACACGCCACAGCAACGGACAGCGGAATGAATTGACACCCGAGCAGCCAAAAAGGGCTCGACCCCGAAAAAGCATCTCTTACGACAGCATCATACTCAGTCCTCAATAGTCAATAGCCTATCGCATATATCCACCACTCGTCCTCGCATCTCCCCAATCCTGTGGCCCAGGCCCACGACGGCCCAACACGGCACGACTTTGGACGAGTTGTCTACATTAGCCTCGTCACACGCACATCTTACGCCAGCAGCGGCTCGCCTGGGAAACCTTTTCTTCTTTTTTTGCACGGCCATCCCGTATTCCCTCAAAACAGCCGCCAGCCGACATCTGTTGAGGACAGACGACACGACGGCCAGCGCACACGTCTGACGGGAGACGAATCTGACGAAAGCGGCCTCGAGATAGCTCACGAGTGATCCATTGTTCAGACGACAGGATCCAGACAGGATCCTCCTGCTCCTCCGGCTTCTCCACGACCTGAAATATCCAGGAAAGGGAAACGAAGCGAGCACAAAAGGGTAACTACGCCGCCTTGATCGGCCACCTGCCTTCTGCCCGTTTCCTGCAGTTCTAGACCTCGTTTCCAGGACCAACCGAAAACGAGGAGATTAAGCGACCTACGGAATACAGAAATCACAGGACAGGCTTGTTTTCTGCAGTCTGGTCTGTGTACGTTTCTGTTCCTATTCCTATTCATATTCCTATCCCTCCTCGATCTTCCAAGGCCGACGTATTCTGCCGCACTTCCCGTCTCGGATTCCACTACGAGCCGCGCGCTCTCTCCCAACAATCCCATCCCAAATATACCATATACCCAATCTCGACATTTCTCTCCCTTTTCTCTCCGAACCTTTCTTTCACCATGTTCGAGCCTCACATGTCCGTGCGACAGCGCCCAGTCGACCCTTCACAAATGTACAACCACTCCCGCACACGCACCACCTCCTCCAACGTCTTCCCAAATGCCGCACCACAACAACACCTGCCTCCGCACATGCAGCTCCACCAGCCGCAAATGAGCCACGCCCAGCGATCGGCCTCCGTCAACACCTTTAGCACGGTTTCCAGCGGAGGCGGCGGCAACGGCGGCCACATGGCACCGCCCGCGGCATACCGCACGAGCCCGACTGCCGATGTCCGCCGGTCTACATCTTCCCGCTCTGGCGGCGCCGCCTCCTACGCTCCTCAGACGTCGTACGTCGCTCTCCTCCGTCGGCAAAAGGCAACGGTATGGAGCGAGCGCGCACAGTTTGAAGACCCACGCATCGCTGCCCAGCAAAAGGCGGCACGCATGCGTGCCAACCGTGAGATCCATGGTGCAGGCGGCGGAGGAGGTGGTGGTTACGGCAGCGCTGCCGGCGGCACAAGGACTAGCACGGGCCTTAGCTCGGCTGGCGGCAAGATGTCTGCCAAGATCCGCCACCACGGCAGCAAGAACCTTGGCTTCGGCGCAGACAGCAACTACGTCGGCATTGGTGGTGTGCCTCTGCGCCTGAGTGCCACAGAGGTTGAGCCCGAGGACAGCGACGAGGACGATTTCATGGGTGGCGGCGGTTCGGGCATGCGTCCCAACCACCGCCGGACCGGTAGCAGCGGCCGCAGTAGCACCGCGAGCGGCCGACGCCCGCCATACCGATCGTCGACTGGTGCTCTGGTGACCTCGGGGTCAGGCTCTGGGTCGGGCAGCGGCACAAATACTCGCCGCTACAGCCCCAACGACACCCCCGAGCGCCGCGACAGTCTTGCCGACGACAGCGCCTTCACGACAAAGGCCTCGAGTGGCGCCCTCCGCGACGACGCTGCCAGTAGTAAAGCACGTAGCACGGCCAGCGGTAGCAGCGCCGAGCGTGCAGACAACGTGCCCGACTTGGCCGCAGCGAACCGGATGCCGGCGAACAGCACGACCAATGCGGCACTGACACGCGAGCGCAGCACCCGTAACCCAGAGGATCTGCGTCGCCGCGGCAGCGTCGACGAGCGGACTAT
Source organism: Sporothrix mexicana (assembly GCA_021396375.1). Lineage (NCBI taxonomy): Eukaryota > Fungi > Ascomycota > Sordariomycetes > Ophiostomatales > Ophiostomataceae > Sporothrix > Sporothrix mexicana. The sequence goes on from WNYC01000040.1 coordinate 347,811, forward strand.
GACTCTCTCGACGGCCGGTCGCCTGTTCATTGCCAACCCCGATTAAACCCCTTTGGAGGCGGCCGACATTTGCATTTCCAGCGCCTTCCATTTCTGCCATTCTCTTTTTTTCATACGTTTCATTTTCCATCATTCGTTTAGCGAACTCCCATCCTTCCATCTTACACATACGAAATTCTACTGCATCGTGAGGAGTTTTCTCCCTTGTTCATAATCCTTTTCATACTTTTTGTTTCATTGCTACCCTTTGATCTTCATATTGGCTCACTGGGGTGCACATGGGGAAGACTGTACATTTTCTTGGTTGTTTCTTGATTCGTCTTTTATTTTGTGTCCGAGGATTGGGCAGCACCTGTATATGTATTTTCACCCGCTGTTTCCAAGGCCTTGACGCACTCGCTTTTATGCTATCGATACCTCTTAATATCAAGAATTGGATTCACCTGCATATTTGTCCTCTGTTGAAACAAATGTGAGAAGCGGTGACGGAGTAGCCCGTGATTAAAATGCCGTGAATTGTGACATTGGTGTGAGGTGATGTTCGGCGTTCGTGAATAGACCCACATTTAAAGCCACGACGCACGAGCCACACTTTTTTCCCATAACGCGTAAAGAAAGACGCCAAACGAACGCGTCGCTCTTGCCCTCTCTTGTACTCCGTAAAGAGGTTCCACAGCATTTCGTGCCCTGTTTCCAGGGGAAGGCACACCCGTGAACTCTCAACGGTTCCAATCTACGCGTCTTCTCTCTCTCGTGCCTCTCTTCTCCCCCTTCTCCCACGCAATCACGTCGTTTTTCACAGGCACGCAGCCATCCCACGATACCATTCCTCACCTTTCGCCTCGCCCACTCGCTCTTTTTTGTTCCTGCGTGTCTTTTTTCTCTTCCATTCAATTTCGCGTGCACTCGTTGTGCCGTCTACTATTGCCTCGACCTAACGTCACAACAACGACTTGATTGACTCGATCGACTCGACGAACATCCACACACATCGCCACTACCTCGGTCTGCACTTTACTCTCTCAACATTCTCGATGCCAATCGTTGCCGTCCGACGCGTCGCATAGGACAATTGGTCCATTCCCTCGATCCCTTTTCGCTCTACCTTGATACCCTCCTTATTCACGCCAATCACATCAGTCTGTGAATCGTCTTGACGCTCGCTCAGATGCCTCTTCTCGCCATGTCCCCCAACATCCAGGACGGCGGCACCGAAACGCCGTCCCGGAAGAGAACCCTGAAAGACTTCATCGAAAGTGCAAACGCCCAGACAGCCAAGGCCGCCGCTCTGTCGACAAAGCCTGCCACGCCCAGCAAACTCCAGCTCGTTACCGATGCCGACAACCTTGCCGCCCTCGAAAAGGAGAAGCAAGAGCAAAAGGGACAAGAACCGGGCGGCGATCCCACGTCGCCCATCGACCTCATGTCCATCGACTCACCGTTGTCGGAAATGTCTGATGGCCCTCTTTCGCTGCTCACAGACGACGCCGGCAGCAGCACACCCGCCCGCCGGTCCACATCGCCCAATGCCACGCCGTCCAAATCGTCCGCTGGTGCCTCGCCGCAGGTCGTAATCACTATCGACGCCACGCCTCCGCCAGGACTGTCGTCTGCTACGACCAACACGACCTCTTCCTCGACACAACCACCTGCCCCCAAGCGCAAACGCCTGACACCCAGCGAACGCGAAGAAAAGGCCAAGGCCGACGCTGCACGCAAGGCCGAGAAGGAAAAGGCAGACGCGGCACGGAAGCTGGAGAAGGAAAAGGCCGAGTTGGCCAAGAAGCAGGAGAAGGAACGGATCGAGGCCGCAAAGAAGCAGGAGCGCGACGAGCAAAAGGCCGCCGCAGAGGCCAAGAAGAAGGCCATTGCCGAGGAAAAGGAAAAGAAGCGCAAACAAAAGGAGGACGAAGACCGGCGGAAAAACGAAGAGAAGGAGAAGAAGCGGAAAGAAAAAGAGGACGAGGAACGCAAGATCCAGGAGGCCAAGGACAAAAAGGAGCGGAGCCAGCTAAGACTTAACTCGTTCTTCAAGGCACCAAGCGTCAGCAGCAGCAACAGCACATCTTCCACAGCGGCAGCAACCTCTGGATCGTTACTACCAGGCGGCAGCTCACCACTGAAGCCACCAACAGTCCGTGGCACGTCGGCGTCACCAAGCAAGCCAACATCACTCTCTACTGCTACCGCGTCTGGCTCAACAACAGAACCGGAGGCGATGGTCGTTGAGGTGTCCGAGTATGACCGCGTGTTCAAGCCCTTTTTCGTCAAGGACAATGTTATCATGGCAACCGACTTGTATGGCATGGACGCTGAGACTAAGGAGGCCAAGTCACGTATTCTCGACGAGTTTCTCGCCGGGTCTCGTGGCGACTACACACCACCAAAGCCATTTGGTGCTACGGCTGCTGTCGACTACTTCCATCTCCCCGGCGTCCCGACCAAGGCCCGCGGTTGCAATCGGCCAACTGTCCGCAAGATCATGAACATGCTCGGCCCGGACGCTATGTACGGCGGTCTCCAGAGCGGTCTCGATGCAACAAGCGACGCACAGACGAAGCTGGCACTCAACCTGCTCAAGTCCGTGCCGATGAAGTACCTTTTTTTCCGCGAAGACGTACGTCCAGCATACTTTGGCACTGTCACCAGCCAGCCACCAACTGCTCGCCTGTCCAAGCTTGCACGGAACCCACTCGCCAAAACAGTCCTACCCCTGAACTACGACTATGATTCGGAAGCCGAGTGGGTGGACGACGACGATGGCGAAGATGTTGATGATCTGGATGGCGAGGAGGAGGAGCTCGAGGATGACGGCGAGATGTCCGATTTCCTTGACGACTCGGAGGATGCTACACCCCTGCGGCCAGCATTTTCAGGTGGTATGGAGCCAGAGAGCACGGGTGTGTGCTGGGAAAACGAACGGCGGAAGGCGTGCAAGCCGGAGCTCGATGTCTTCCGGATGGAGGTTATTCTTGGTATTTTTGCCCCATTTCCATTAGGTTTCTTCTTTCCTCAGACGATCACTAACATTCTCAGATCATGACGGACCGATTGATCCATTCTCGACAGAATACTGGGAGATCAAGGAACCAGCACCAGCACCAGCACCAGCACCCGACGCAGCGGCAACTTCAACATCCGCCACACCAAACAAGGCAATGGCACCACCACCGGCACCAGCCGATGCTTTTGCAGCACTGGGAGCCGGGGCAGCAGCATCGACAAAGTCAGATGCAACAACCGCAGCTGCCTCCTCCACATCTACATCTACACCAGCAGCAGACGCAAAGGCAGCCGACCCGAAAAAGGCCGGCGTTGCTGCCGAATTTGTGCCCGATTTCAAAAAGTCGATTCTCAAGTACGAAAAGCTCAGCAAATTGGGCCTCGTCGAGATCCTGTCGGTCGAGTTCATGGGCAAGTGCACCAAGGGCCAGATCAAGAACTCGCTCGAGGCGCTGGCCGAGCGGACGGGCACAGGCCACAACAAGACCTGGAAGCTCAAGGTGTGATAGACCGGTGTCGTCTTGCGTTTTCTTTATTTCTACTCTCATGTCTCTTTTATGACGGCCGTTTTCAAAGCAAAACGCTTTTCCATTCTTACTAGCATCTAAAGGCTACGGGGCGTTACATCTGTTGTTTTTTCTCTGTTTTCTTTTTATTCGCCATGTATTCCTTATTACACCGGCTCCTCTAGGCCTATCGCATTTCCCACATCTTACCTGTTGCGTTGATCTTATGGTTTGCTCTTTGTTGCACGGATTCTCATATTGTTAGTCTACTCTGCCTTGTTTTCTTCTTCTCTTCTTCACTTCTTCACTTCTTCACTTCTTTATCTGCGTTGCAACTTCATGGGTATGACTTATCACGGGAAAGACTAAAAATGGTTTCTGTCAAGAAAAGACGAAGACAAATACAATCAGAATTTTAATAATCTTACAAGGGTTGGAGTGTCGTGTCTGTCAAGCCTTGTCAAGCCAAGTTGTGCTCCTTACTTTGTAGAACAATATGTGGTGCACTCACACGGGCAGTCATGGATGGCGAAAAAACCCCTCTTACATCGTTATATTCTTGGAGCTGGCTTGAAAAGTGAAAATATTTTCTCACGATTTATACTGAATGCGCTCTCGGTGAAGGCATTCAGCTCATGACCTACCAGGTGACCCAACCGCCAAGTCACGCACACCTCGAAGTTTTCGTAAACCAGCACAAATCGGTTGGCATCCATGAAGTGATAGGCCCTTTATGAAAATATCTGTTCCAAACCCTTCTTCACCTCCCTTCCTGTTGGCATCGCGAGATGCTTTCTGTCGTGTTAGTGAATGTGCATGATGGTTGTCTCCACTGCCATTGGGCTAGCGCGCCCAAAATTGGGGCCTGTGTTGAATTGGAAGCATCTGATTGGCTGGCCCGGAAATGGCCCTCATGTGGTTGGGCTGCAGCGCGCCTGCTGTTTGCTGGGATTCGCGTGAACAGCACCACAAGACAAAAAAAGCAGTGACGTTGTTGATACCAATGTGCACCTTCCCTCGTAAAAAATCAAGAACCTCCTTTTGCTTTTTCTCGGTCGCTCCTGCTCAATGTAATTTATCGGTTTAATAAACTGTAGGCAAAAAGGAGAGAGCTGTCGAAGCTCTCTTTTTTCTTGTCGTCTTTTTTGTCGTCTTTTTTGTCGCCATTTCTTGTCGACGTTTATCTACTTCGTCTTCCGCTACTAAGGACCGATTGTTTGTCGACTCTTGCATTTTGCTATTCCCACCTGCTAGCACCACCACTAGGGCATCCCGACGAATTTCCATTTTCCGCCCATTTCGCCCTCCAACTCCTCCCTTTTCTCACCACAAAACGTTGAAACAACCGACCCCAATGTCATCCTGACAAAGAACTACTCTTCGAGGCGCGTGCGAATCCCATCACGGCGGCAGCTTTCCCTTGCTCGGGTGCCATGCTGCGACTCTCTTCTCGACTCTCTCCCCTCCTTACATCCGACATCTAACTCCGTAATCCATCGCTCGCCTCGCATCGGCCGGCGTCTTCTGACGTCATGAAGTTTGCCAAAGAGCTCGACCAAGAGCTCGTTCCGGGTGAGTCCATCCCGCTTCCCAACGGTTACCGTGACCTTATTTATACTGACATCTGCAGAATGGCGCGTCAAGTACCTCAACTACAAGGCCGGCAAGAAGTACATCAAGGCCGTCTCACGCGCCATTTCTCGAGCCAACCAAACTCCTGTTCTTGGTCGTCGATCCGGTGACCTTCCTCCACGACAGACGCCTCGCCTCTTTGCACCGGGCAGCCCCTTTTCCGTAAAAACACGAAAACACGGCGGCAACAATGCCAATGCCTCGAGCACGAACCCCGCGCCTCACGGGCGGTCCAATGCGGCCAGCTCCCGTTATCCTGCCCGACCAAACAAGAAAGATGACGACCTCGCTGTTGACGGCGACGAAGGCGAACGCCGCAGCCTGACCTCGACGCCCGACGACCGCCCGCAGTACGGCAGCATCATGAACACGTCGTCGCGGCACCGCAGCCCCTCTGTAGCCACCGATGGCTCGCGCACGTTCGATCTGCTGCCGGCCCCCGCCATGCGAGTTCCTTCCAACACCAACGAACCTGCACCGCCCGCGACGGCTGCACGAGGCACACACGCCCCCGCATCCACATCCAACGTCTTGACATCGGCCCCGACACCGCCCTGGGCACGGCCAACACCAAAACGGCGGAGTGCCACAATGGCGACAATACCCACACGATCAGGCAGCTCTCCCAGTCCTGGAGGCCAGGCTGGCGCGTCGTCTCGCCCGGCGGCCTACGAGCTGACGCCCAGACAACGGCTGCGGCGGATGTTTTCGGTGGCGTCTCCGCAGCAGTGGCCCAATGGCGGTGGATCGACAGTGGGCGACAACAAGGACGACATCAGCATGCATGCTTTCGACGAGGTCCGCGAGCGCGAGCTCGAGTTCTTCAAGTTCATGGACGGCGAGCTGGACAAGGTCGAGACGTTTTACAAGCTCAAGGAGGAACAGGCGGGCGAACGACTGGCTGTCTTGCGGGACCAGCTGCACGAGATGCGCAACCGCCGCATCGAAGAGATCCAGAACGCGAAGCGGCGCGGGGCCGAGGGCGACGAGATCAGCCCCAACGCATCAGGCGACGACGAAGCGTCACGGTCACGACACACGTCAACGATTTCCGGAAACGGCTCTGGAAACGGCAACGGCAAGGGCAACGGCAAGGGCAACGGCAAGGGCAACGGAGGCGGCATGCCCCAGACAGACGGCGAAGACGGCAAGGCCTGGGACGTCTACCAGGAGTGGATTGCGCCCGTCCGTGCCAAAATCTTCAAGCCCGGGCCCAACTCCAAGGCACTCCAAAAGATGCCGCAGACGCCGCGGATGCTGGGCAACAATGCCATCGGCGGCGGCTCAGGCGTACCCGGCGTCGAGGGCCGCCGCGACTACGTGCGCCGCCCGGGCAGCGACGACATCCCCTATCGCACGGCCAAGCGCAAGCTGAAGCTGGCGCTGCAGGAGTTCTACCGTGGCCTCGAGCTGCTCAAGTCGTATGCCATGCTCAACCGCACGGCGTTCCGCAAGCTCAACAAGAAGTACGACAAGGCGGTGAATGCCCGCCCGCCGTACCGCTACATGAACGAGAAGGTCAACCGTTCCTGGTTTGTCAACAGCACGGTGGTGGACGACCTTATTGTCGCTGTCGAGGACCTGTACGCGCGCTACTTTGAGCGCGGCAACCACAAGATCGCCGTCGGCAAGCTGCGCGCCCTCACAAAACGCGCCGGCGACGAGTCTGGCAGCGCCTTCCGCAACGGCCTCATGATTGGCATCGGCGCCGTCTTTGCCATCCAGGGCACCGTCGATGGCGCCGAGAAGCTGTTTGTGGACGACCCGCTGGTCAACTCGCAGACGAGCTATTTGCTGCAGCTGTACGGTGGCTATTTCCTGATGCTGTACCTGTTTACGCTCTTCTGCATCAACTGTCGCATCTGGACCATCAACAAGGTCAACTATCCGTTCATTTTCGAGTTTGACCCGCGCTCGCACCTCGACTGGCGCCAGCTCTCGCAATTCCCCAGCTTCTTCTTCTTGGTGTTTGGCCTCTTTATGTGGCTCAACTTTTCGGATGCCGCGAACCCGAAGCTGTTCCTCTACTATCCTGTCATCCTCATTGGCTTTACCTTTGTCTTGCTGTTCTTCCCGACGCCTGTTCTCTGGCACCGCAGCCGCAAGTGGTTCCTGTACTCTCATGTAAGCCTCTCTGCTCACGATGTTGCCTGATGGTTTTTGAGAACATATTTTGAAAAGATACTAACAACTGCAGTGGCGCCTCTTCTTTGCTGGTCTGTACCCCGTCGAGTTCCGAGACTTTTTCCTTGGCGACATGTACTGTTCCATGGTCTACTCTATGAGTGTATGTAGACGCCCTTTATCCTCCATCTCAAAAGCTTCATTCTTATCTAACCGTGTCAGAACATTGAGCTTTTCTTTTGTCTCTACGCAAACAGCTGGAACAATCCTTCACAGTGCAACTCGAGCCACTCGCGCTTGCTCGGCTTCTTTTCGACGCTGCCGCCCATCTGGCGTTTGCTGCAGTGTTTCCGCCGGTACCGCGACACCCGCAACGTCTTTCCGCATCTCGTCAACGGCGGCAAGTACACCATGACCATTGTGAGCTACGTCATGCTCAGTCTCTACCGCATCCAAGAGTCGCACAGCAATCTGGCGCTCTTCATTACCTTTTCGACGCTCAACAGCATCTACACGTCCATCTGGGACCTGTTTATGGATTTCTCGCTGCTGCAGGTCGACTCCCGCCACTTTATGTTGCGAGACATTCTGGCTTTGAAGAGGCGCTGGATCTACTATGTCATCATGGTCCTCGACCCCATCCTGCGCTTCTCGTGGATCTTCTATGCCATTTTCACACACGACGCGCAGCACAACACCATCTGTTCGTTCTTGGTGTCGTTTGGCGAGGCCACGCGCCGCGGCATGTGGGCGCTGATCCGCGTCGAGAACGAGCACTGCGCCAACGTCGCCCAGTACAAGGCCTCGCGCGATGTGCCCCTGCCCTACCACCTGCACGAGCTCGACTCATCCATTGACCAGGCGCACCATCCCCTGCTCGATGGCGAAGAAAGCGCCAATGAAGGCGAGGCCGGCGAGGGCGCAGACGACGCCCAGGGCGGCACGGTGCGCCGGACGGGCACGGCTGGTACGGTTGTGCAAGGTACTCCTTCGATTGCTGCCGGCACGCCGTCGATGGGCACGCCCGGCCGCACTGGCAGCAGCATCCGCTCCAGCAAGCAGAAGCACCAAATGCACCAAGAAGGACAGCAGCCCAGCCCGCAAGTTGCCCCCGGCACTGCTGGGACGGCGGGTACGACGACGGCTTGGCCCGACATTGCTGAAGAGCACGGCTCCGTCAACTCGGCAGCGGCGGCCGAGGAGGGTGTGGCGGGTGCGACAGGGACGTCGACGGGTGTCGCCGTGGGCCAGGGAGGCCAGAGCCCTTCGATTCCCGCCGCGTCCGGCACCGATTTCTCGACGCTCCGGCGGCGGTTCACCAGCTCGCTCGGCAAGTCGATTGGCGTGATCATGGCCGAGGCGCACAAGCAGGACTTTGAGAAGAAGCGCAAGCCCAGCGGACTGGGCGGCCGGCCTGGGTCGATGGACGACCTGCCGAGCAGTGACGACGACGAGGACGACGACCACCATGACGACGACGATGATGACGAAGATGAAGACGAGGAGGACCTGCAGAACATGAGTAGCTATGACGAGGAGTACCGCGACGACGATGGTCACGATCACGATCACGACGACGGCCACGACGACGGCCACGGAGACGATAACCACGACTCCCAGGCCCCGACGCAGACCGCATCCCCCCAGATGCAAGGCCCGTCGTCGACGGCCGACGAACGCACACTGGACGGCCGCAGCGGCAGCAGCCAGCACCAGCACAGTCGCAGCCGCGGGTACAGCCATGCCAGCGGGAACCGCAGCCACCAAGGCGGGCACAGCCGTGGCGGCCGTAGCGGCGGCGGATCGGCGAGCATCAAGAGGGGCTCGCCGAAGCAGTGATGGAGGAGTGGAGGAATGGAGGCTTTCTTTTACTTTCTTTTTCCTTTTCTTTCTTTCCATTTTCTTTCTTTTTCCTTTTCTTCTCTTTGCTTTCTCTGATTTCCTGGTTTCACTCTGGAGTTGCATCTGCGCGGCAAGGAAAAGAGAGACTACATATAGACACTTTGATTTTATTACTAATATACACCAATGCTTCCACACCATTTTCTCATGTCCGACATTGTTGACGTATCGAATGAACTCGCCATAGCCGGCCTAACTGGGCTCGACAAATCGACAAAATCAAGCCACATGGGGACCCTCGACTTGCTCAACTTGCCCCTTTTCACCCTTGGCGACGAGCTTTTCGCGGTAGACATCCTCGACGCGCTGTGTCTCGACGGTGCTGAACTTGCGCAGGGGTGCGCCGCTGGCAAACAGCTGGTCGATTTCCTCGAGGGTGCGGCCCTTGAGCTCGGGAATGAAAAAGAAGACGAGGACGACCATGGCGACGTTGATGCTCCCGTAGATAAAGCCGACCTTGGCGCCCAGGTTGGCATAGGGCGCGTTGATGAGGTAGGGGATGGTGAAGGAGGTGACAAAGGTGGTCAGGACGGAGATGGTGCAGGCGAGCAGGTTGGTCTTTTCCTTGACGGCGAGGGCGGCGGCCTCGGAGACGATGACGTAGGAGCTGGGCAAGGAGGTTAGTGACGAACAAAATAAAAAGAAAGAATAAAGAGAGACAGTTACTGGGACAGGGACAGGGAAAGGGGAAACTCACGCCGGCGCCCAGGACAGGTTAAAGAAAAACTGGAAGAGCATGAGGGAGGTGACCATCAGGTTCTTCTCGTTGGTGTTGAAGCTGTCGTGCGGGATGGTGCCCATGCCGCCCAGGACAAACAAGAAGACGGCCATGAGGGTGCCGCCGACCAGCAGCGTCACGCGGCGGCCGATCTGGTCAATGAAGAACCACGTCATGACGACGGCCGCCAGGCTGATGATATTCTGGACAATGTTGAAGAGAAACGCCTGGTTGCCAAAGCCCTGCGACTTGTAAAAGACCACGGCGTACTGGCTGGGGAAGGCCTGGCCCGTGATCTGCTGGCCAAACATGGCGAGGACCGCGACAGCCGTGCGGACGCGGTTGTGTGCGTCAAAGACCTCAGACCACGGGCCCTTGCGCTCGTTGGCCTGCGAAAACGCCAGCGCCTCGAGCTCGAGCTGGAGGTCTGCGTCGGTGGCGTCTTTGCGCAGCGTGCGGAGCGATGCGGCAGCGTCGTCGTGGCGGTCGCGGCTCAGCAGCCAGCGCGGCGACTCGGGCAGAAAGGGGAGCAGCAGGAGGATGACGACGGGCATCACGAGCTGCAGGCCAATGGGGATCTGCCAGGCGGCATCCGACGGCATCGTCTTGGTGCCGTAGGTGATGACCGTGGCAACGACCTGCCCAAAGATGATCATGACCTGGATCGTCGACGCAAACATGCCGCGGAGCACGCGCGGGCACGTCTCGGCCTGGTAGATGGGCACGACGACAATGGCCATGCCGGTCATGATGAACGCAATGACGCGCCCGACCGTGAACATGGCCGCATCCTGCGCGGCTGTCTGCAGCGTGACGCCGCTGATGTGAGCACACCGTAAGCATGGGAAAAGGAGGAGGGGAAAAAAAGGTAGGAAAGCCGGGACGACCTACACAATCGACACAATGCACAGGCCTAGAATGGCGGCGCGGCGCCCCCAGCGCTCGGCAATGGAGCCGCAGGCAATGCAGCCCAGGGCCTTGCCCAGAAACGGCACGGCGTTCATGACCGACGACAGCCAGCCGGGCAGCGCCCACGCGTCGGTGGCGGCGTTGTAGTGGCCAAACTTGTGGACAAACGCCGTCATGGCCTGGACGCCGCCAAAGGTGCCGACATCGTAGCCAAAATTGAAGGCGCACATGGCCATGTAGCTGAAAAGGAAAAGGGGTCAGTGCATTTCCATCAAGGAACAAGTGACGGGAACGAGACGTACACCATGATAAACACCAGCATGGCGTTAAAGTGCTTGAGTCGCTCGACAAGCGGCATGTTGGTGGCATCGGCCGTGGAGGAGGAGCTGGAGGGAGCCATGCTAAATGTTGATGTCGGTTGTGTTGGTGTTCGGTGTTCAGCGACAAGGACAAAGGGAGGATGCCGTTGGAGCGAGTGACGGGTGTGGGATCGTCAAGACCCGAGACGAGAGGACGAGGATTGGAATATATAAGATGCAAGTGACATAATCCTGTCGCCAGAGGTTGAGGAAAGGAAAGAAAATTAAGTGCCCCATGCTTCGCTCCGAGGCGAACAAAGTCAGCTCCAGTCTTGTCTGGGGTCACAGATCACGTCGACCAGAGCTGGGGTAGTACGAGACGACCGCGGGGACGTGGACGATGAAAAGAAAATGGAACTGCTGGGGAGTGTTCCGTAGTGTCAATCGCTTTAGTCTTTTCTTACACTGTGGATACAGTGAACTAGGTCCCAGCCTTGTTTTGTCTTAGTGAACGCCGAACTCCGGTGTAAAAGTTGGATGACAGGCCGAATGCCGGACCGAACGCCGGTGTAGTTGACCCAAGTCTGCCACCCCAGTACGACATATATGATCGGCACATCTCTGGCGAGGGCGAAAGCCGGAAGCAGCAATGTTTCTCCTCGCGTAGATTGGCATTGTCGTGCTCGCAACATGAGCTAACGGCATCTTCAACTTGGCTTTCTCCCCAGACGGGGAAATCGACGCGTGGAGCATGGAGAAGTTGGGTGGAGAGGTAAGCGAGGGTATGAACGCTTGGAAGCTTGAACGTCAAGGCTCTTGGTTCGCAATGAGATGTTGCTTGTAGGGTATGTGATGTGCTCTTCCCGGGTCCATGTTGAGCAAGAGAAGACGGTGGGAGAACGCAAACTTTGGGCGCTCGATCCGGTGTCAACAAACCGAGGCTTGAAGTACATAAAGGACGACGTTGCCATAGTTCGACACACCATCCACATACTATCCCTACTATCCATCTCTGTTCCTTTTCAGAGTCTCACAAGGTCCTCTCTTTCTCGTCCTGATCCCCAATCCTCACATCTCCTTGGAGCATGGCGCCTTCACCGTTCCATCTGACAGTGCTTGGGGCAGCACTGGCGTTGGCCCGTCCCCATCCTTCCGAAGCCCAAGGACCGGAGCTGGTCATATCGGCGCCCCTCCACGTTCCGGACGATGCTTCGTGGCCGGTGCCGCACGACTTTGCGTCCTTTTCCTTCCCGGCTCACTTTTTCTCGGACTATGCCGGTAAGCATCAGCATCTTCGTTACTGATTCCATCGACAGCCATACAGTGACTGACGATAGTAATCTCGTTCCTCTCAAGGCAACTCGACCACCCCCAACCTCTTCTCGCGAGACATTCTCGACCTCCTCTACTCCAAGACGGGCGCCCACCCGTACATTCGCGTTGGCGGCACGTCCACCGACCGCGTCTGGTACAATGCGTCCCAGGCACAGGACAGCATCAGCTGGTTCAACGAGACGGGCACAAGCACCACGTCCTACGGCATCCCCGATGCCGTCCGCATCGGCCCGTCCTTTTTCGGCGGCTTCGCCAATTTCCCGGGCACAACGTGGTCCTGGCAGCTCAACATGGGCAACACCTACGGCACGCCCGGCGGCCTCGAAAACGCGCTCGAGGTGGCCCGGCTCGTCATGGACCGCGTCCAGGGCAACCTTGACTGCTTCGAGCTTGGCAACGAGCCCGACCTCATGTTTTGGGTCGGCGAGCGGCCGCAAAACTACTCGCTGCCCGACTACGTCGCCGAGTGGACGCAGTATGCCGATGCCGCCGCCACACATGTCTTGAAGGGCAACCCGTACGGCCTGCCCGAGACGCGCTTCTTCCAGCCGCTGACCCTCCCCGGCGGCAACACGCCTGGCTGGGGCCTGGATACGGCCTTTGACCTCGGCCTCGATGCCGGCGGCCACGTCAAGTCCATCTCGTACCACCAGTACGCCGCCGGCAACCAGGCCTGGGTGCGCCTGCAGAGCGGCTTCATGAACCACACCGCCAACGCGGCCAACGTGTCGCAGTACGACGCCGTCAAGGCGCTGGCCCACAGCCACACGCCGCCGCTCCCCTTTGTCCTTGGCGAGACCAACAGCGACTCATCCAACCTGCTGATGGCCCAGATCGAGGGCGTCTTTGGGTCCGCGCTGTGGCTCATTGACCATTTGCTGCTGGGCATGGCCCACAACATTTCGCGCTACAACCTGATCCAGGGCACGACGTTTGGCTATGCCGGCTGGGTGCCGGTGGCGACGGGCAGTGTCGAAGCCGGCACGCGGCGGGCGCCGTATGTGCGTGCGCCGCTGTACGGCCAGATCTTTGCGGCGGATGTCCTGGGCCGCGACACGAGCGTGCAGATTTCGCCCATTTCCGGCCTGCCCTGGAACGTCTCGGCCTACGGCGTCTACTCGGCCGGCCAGTTGCACAAGTACGTCGTCATCAACTTTGACGAGTGGAACGCGACAACCCCATACGCCCGGCCCACGCTCGATCTGCGTCTCAAGGCCCCCGACCACGCTCATGTCGCCGAAGTGTGCCGCCTCACGGGAAGTGGTGCCAGTGCCGACGAGGGCATCCGGTGGTCCGGCCAGAGCTGGAACTACACCGATGGCCGCCTGCTCGAGCATGGCGACCGCCATTGCGAGCGGCACAAGATTAGTAAATGTGTGGGCGCCGTTGTTGATGTCAAGATTCCCAGCACGGAGGCGGTTTTGGTGACTTTTGAGAAGTGAGACAACGGCAAGAATGGACAGCGGCGTGTGAATGTACAGAGAGAAATAATTCTTTAGTTGAGTAATAAGTAATGCCCTCCATATTCCCTAACTCTGTGTATCGCCCCAGTCGTAGTCAAACGAGAGCCAGGGCGGCATGCTCGTTGGTTCTGACACGTCCCAGGTCAACAAGTACTGCATCTCGTTCGCCGCTTTGGCGTATTCAGCCATGGATGCGTCCATGGATAGCATGAGATCGGTGTTAACAGTGCCGGCAGTGTTGGCAGTGCTGACAGCACCAATCGAGGCAATGGTGTCGGCAACGGGAACGGAACCAACGGCCGTTCCCGGATAGGATGGCGAGATGGCAAATCCGGATGAAGTAGGCCCGGTTGATGCCGCATGTATTTGCGGCTGTGGTTGTAGAGGAGGCCCGGCAGATGGCAGATCCGACACGGACGCTGGACTCGTCTGCTGTTGGCGAGCTCGGAGTTCAGTCCTGGCCTGGCGGAAGGGTGCGGCTCCCGACAGATGATGGATGGCCGAGGAACCGGTGATTTCAATGTCGGCCTCGGACGTCAGATCATCCATCTGATCATCCATCCGACCGCTTGTCAATGGACGCTGTGGCACGCCCCAGGCGTGGGCAAGGTCCTGGAGGCCAAACCGCATACACAGTGGGAGCAGTGTGCGCACATAGGGGTTGCTGTTGCTTTCGCCGCCGTTGGTCGTGCCCTTGCCCTTGCCGGCGTGCAAGAGTGTCAGCAGCCGCAGATTGGCGTGTACATTGCTGCGTGTCGTGTCCGTCGTGGCCGTGTCGTGGACGACGGTGGCCGCGTAGACAATCTGGATCTTGGCCGACTCAAACGCCACGGCCGAACAAAAGCTCTCGTCCAGCGACACCAGGACAGACGAGTCAATGGCCTGTAGGACGAGCCGCGAGACTTGGTCGGCATGGAAGCGGCAGCGCTCCTGGCACTGCTGGCGGAACGCGGGCAGTTTGCCACGGATGCCGTGGATTTGAGAGTGGAAGGCAGCGCTCAGAGGAAAACTGAACCCGGCCAGCGTCACCCGGGTGAGGTCGAAAACAGCAGAGTGGTACAGAAAGAAGAGCGAGTAAACAGCGCCGACAATGTGCTGGTCCTGGTGGACATAAAAGTTGAGCTCGGTCAGTCGAAAGCGGTCGGGGATGTTGTCGTGGAAAATGTCGAGCCTGCGGATGATGCGCATAAACTCGGAGGACTCGTCCCACACGGGAACGGGCAGCATGGACGGAGGTGTACGGATGAGTCTGCAAACATTAGACGGATGCCGTTGATTAAAATAGAAAGTACGTCATTTACGAGAAGTAATGTCACCCACCGTAACACACTCGCACGGATCTGCACGAGGATGGATGTGAGGGCAGGCAGGTCCATATCGCGCATAGCGTCGGCCATGCTAAGCGACGGACGTGATGGATCTTGCGATGAATCTTGCAATGGTGGGCCATCCGTCTGCCACTCTGCAAGGTCGGTCAGAAATATGGGGCTGGCTGTGCCGGATCGCGACAAGAACTGTTGGTCAGAGCATGGCAGCGGCACGTGGGGGAAATCTGCGCCCCAGCTCGAGTTCTTGTCGACACCGGAAGCAGTCATCGTGTCGATAAAATACGAAGCCCAGACGAGACGGTGCTCCACTTCGCGGTTGAGGGTGTCGGCCTGGTCGGTGACAGAGGGCTGTGATGGCTGTGATGGCTGTGATGGCCGTGGCGAGCATGGTGCGTCGAGGCCAAGCACACGAATCGCCCGAAAGAGACAGCCGGAGAGGAAGAAAGCCAGTGCATTTTGGTGGGTACGCAGACCGTATTCGCAAAGAAGGACCATTGTCTTTCCTAGTCAGTGACACAGTAGGAAACGGGCAGTGAACAGGTACAGACATACCATTACATGTTGGATGGTTGGCATGTGGGCCTCAGGCAACACCTGTCGTCGAGCTTTCTCAGACCACGCACCTCCAGGAAGCTGTGCATTCATGTGAGAGGTGTGGAAAGGGCCCTCGGCAATATGTGCACTGATATATAGCACCCTAGAAGAGACAATAGAGAAAAATCAGTTGTCTGATAATAATCTGATTCTGTCTTGTCAGTGTATCGTACCTCGCAGCCAGAGCGCACATTGCGTACAATAGTGGCTCGCCGTACTCCTCGTTGACCGTGTTCCGCCTCAAGGCCGCCATAAACGAGGGCTTGTGGACAAAGGCGACACTGCGCAACGGCTGCACTTGCTGGAAAAACGTGTTGATCAGATGGAGACGTATCGCGGGGTCGTCGGGCAGATCATCTTCGTACATGCTATACTGTTAGACAAGACAAGGAGAGATGACAATGGAACATAGGAACATAGTGATGCCCGTCACTTACTATTCAAGCCCCGTTGTGCCTGTCTGGGAAGCCAATGGCCGACTCGGTGGCCGACTCTGTGAGCCTCCGCCCAAGGCCATGTGCCCAGCAATTTCCGCGGGGCTGACCGAGTGGCTGCCTTGAGGACTTGGAGTCGGATGGTCTCCGCCCTGAGGATTTGGGCCACGATCCCGTTGCCGCCGGCCGACGTAGACGCACGCTAGGCCTTTGGCCAAACACCGCTCGCACGACGGCCTCGTCATACTGCACCTGCTTTTTGTAGCATGGCACTCTCGGCAGGAGCCGACTCGGCGTTTCTCGACGCCAGCGGCCCGGTAGATATCCTCAGCGGACTGCTGGACCTCGCGACGGGTGTGTGTGCGTTGTGTGCGTGTTCCTTGGGCTCCATGAACCCCATTGTAGCCCGGGCAGCGGATGCCCATGCGGACACAGTTGCGGCAGCCTGGCAGTTCACGGCCACAGCGGACCTGTTTTTGTCAGGTCAGATCAAATGCAGTTGCAGATACACATGGGTAGTGGAGAACATGCCTTTCGCGAGCGGCAGACCAGGCATGCAGCTCCAGATGCAGACCCTGATCATCGGCTGTCAGTGGGGAGTACACCTGAAGGTGGCACGTGGTAGAATCAATGAAACAAATGAAAACGAACATGGGACGGCTTACTCGGTTGTGCTGCAACACTGCCGGTTGTCGCCTCATTGGGCGAGTGCCGGGGAGTGTCGTCCATTGAGATGGTGTGAATGGGAGATCGGGTGCTTGGCTGGTAGCTCAACAAAGAACAAAAGAACAAAAGAACAAAAGACAAAAGGTTGTAAGAAAGACAACGAGGACCAAATATCAGATCGCCCAGCGTTCTTGGCCCCTGAGCCATCTGTCTGCATATCAGAGGGAAGGATGTAACTGGCGTAAATTTCCTGTTACGGAAGTCGCGATGGTGTGCTTCAAACCCGGTATCACGTGTTCGTCAAGCTGCGCTTCGAGATCTCACTGAACAGTGAAGCCCAACTAGCCTTTATTCAATAAGCCCTGTGACAAGTACAACCCGCGTCGGTTGCTGCAAGACGGTTTCGCAGTAATGTTGAAGAGAAGAAAGCTCCAGGTCCAGATGTGGATTCTGTGTATGTCGTACAGTACGCCAATTCCCCCGCACGATTCAAGACCGCGCCCCAGGCCGAACTCCGGAGCGACAGCCGACGCTAGCGGAGTAGCTCCCCACCTCGCGGAGACATCATCGGAAGCTTCGACGTGACAAAGTAGAACAACACCAAGATGTCACTGGATCGGCCATCACATCATAAAGCAGGCGTTTTGCGTTTTCGTCGTGACAAAGCAAACGTCCCTTCAACACTTCAAACGACGTGTTGGTTGGCTGACCAAGAGAACACTCCCCCGACATCACGATGGCCCGCCCCAACTTTCTCGTCATCGTCGCCGACGACCTGGGCTTCAGCGACACGGGCTGCTTCGGGTCCGAGATTGAGACGCCTCACATTGACGCGCTGGCGGCCGAGTCCAATGCGCTGCGCTACACCAATTTCTATGTCGCGGCCGCCTGCTCGCCGACGCGGTCGATGCTCATGACAGGCACCGACCACCACATTGCCGGGCTAGGCCAACTGCAGGAGATCACGCGCAACTCGCCGGCGCACGCGGGCCAGCCCGGCCACGAGGGGTATCTGAACGAGAAGGTGGTGGCGCTGCCCGAGCTGCTGCGCGACGGCGGCTACTTTACGTGCATGGCGGGCAAGTGGCATTTGGGGCTGCGGCAAGAGCACCACCCGGTGCGCCGCGGGTTCGACAAGTCGTTTGCGCTGCTACCGGGGTGCGCCAACCACTACGGGTACGAGCCGCGGTACAACGACCCGGTGGCGGAGCCGGACAAGTTTTTCGAGACGGCGACGCGGGCGCTGCACGCCGAAGACGACCGGATCCTGGGGCAGATTCCCGACGATTTCTACAGCAGCGACGCCTATGCGGACAAGCTGATCGAGTACCTCGATGAGCGAAACGACGCCGACAAGCAAAAACCGTTCTTTGCCTACCTGCCGTTCAGCGCGCCGCATTGGCCGCTGCAGGCGCCGGAAGAGAACTGCCGCAAGTACAGGGGACGCTACGACGCAGGACCGGCCGCATTGCGTGCCGAGCGTCTGGCACAGCTGAAAAAGCTGGGCATGGTCGACGAGGCCGTCGAGCCGCACCCGGTCGTCATCGTCGACGGCCAGAACGAGAACTGGGACGAGCTGCCGGCCGACGTGCGCGCCGCGTCGAGCCGCGCCATGGAGACCTACGCCGGCATGGTCGACCGCATGGACTGGAACATTGGACGGGTCGTTGACTATCTGAAGCAGACAGGGCAGTACGACAACACGTTCATCCTCTTTATGAGCGACAACGGCGCCGAGGGCGCCAGCTACGAGGCCCTGCCGCTTGTCGGCGACAACATCATGGCCCACATCCGCCAGTACTACGACAACTCGCTCGACAACATTGGCCGCGCCAACAGTTTCGTGTGGTACGGCTGCCGCTGGGCCCAGGCGGCCACGGCGCCGTCCAGGCTGTACAAGATGCACTCGACGGAAGGCGGGTGCCGCGTGCCGCTTGTTGTGAAGCCGCCAGCGACGGTCGCCGCGCCACAAAACGCATCGACATCTGCCGCCACGCAAGGCATCATCACCAACGCATTCTGCACGGTCATGGACGTTGTGCCGACCGTGCTCGACCTGGCCGGCCTGCAGCACCCCGCCGAGTACAAGGGCCGCACGATCGCCCCCCTCCGCGGCCGCAGCTGGACCTCTTTCCTGGAGCTCGTCGGCCGCAGCCGCGATGCCAATGCCGCCGTACATGACAAGGATTACGTCGTCGGCTTCGAAATTGCCGGCTCTGGGGCCCTGCGCCGCGGCGACTGGAAGATCACGTTTGTGCCCGCACCCAAGGGCCCGCAGCGCTGGGAGCTGTTCAACATCAAGGACGACCCGGGCGAGGTGCGTGATCTGTCCTCGGAACAGCCCGCGCTTCTCGCAGAGATGCTGCATCTGTGGGACGAATACAAGAAGGATGTTGGCGTGGTTGGCGTTGCGGGCGAGTATCCGGCGTCCACACAGGGCGCAGGAACCGTCATCGACGACATGGAAGACCCCTATGCATGGATCAAGTACATTGGCCGGCCCGAGATCACGCCGGATCGGCTCAAGAGCGTGGTTCCGACAGTCGCTGCATAAACGAAAGAACAAAACACTAGAGTGCGTCACAAAATCAAAATCAAAATCAAAATAAATGTAGAATAATGGCTTGATAGACTATTGGTATCCTTTTTGCTCTGCTGCCCCATTGTGCTTCTGTCTGGCTACTATACGGACAGCACGACAAGTCCTGTAGATAAGGCGGGGATCTTGTTTGCTGTCAGGTTGTTGCCCGCGTACGACCACACTTGCTTGTCACTGCCCCAGACGACGGCATCAATGTGCGTGTACGGCTTCTCGGCAGCCAACCACACAGACTGCGGAATCGGAACCGCCAAGAAACTGCCATTGCTCGCTGCATAATCCTCGTATCCGCTGTTCACAATCGACACGAGCAGCTGCTGTCCTCGTTGCCAGCAGGCCACGTCCAGGTCGGGCAGTCCAGGCGGCGCCGGAATCGCCGTTGGCCGTGCATTCCCGACAATAAAGTCAACAATGGGCGATCTCGTCAACACCTGCGCCAGACGGCCGTGTGCCGCCGGTAGCGAGGCTGCCTCCGCATCGCCCACGGGCGGGTACACCCATGCAATCAGCCCCTGCGCACCGTGGTTGACTGCCACCAGACTCATCGCCCACGATTCAGCGGCGGTCGGACTCCGTGCCCAGTAGCCCTCGCCGTTGAAGCTCTGCGGGTTGTGCACTTTGGTCTTGGGCCACGGCGACCCCTGCTGCGGGCCCAGCCACGACTCGTACTGCCGGAAATTGTCGAGCCGGTCGGCCACGTCCCGCACCGAATGGTTGAAGCCCCGGCAGTTGTCGCACCCGCAGTCGCCGAGCGTCGTGTTGCACACCGTGCCCCATTTCGTGATCCCCGTCGTGTTGATGCCAATCGGGTAGACGTCCTCCATGATCACGTCGGCGCCCGCTGCGTACTCGGCAAAGTAGTAGTTTTGGCAGTTGAGGACCAGGGCGACCGGGTGGTAGGGGTCGATCCCTCGGATGGTGTCGCGGGTCTGGGCCGGCCAGCTGAACGGATCCTGGTGCCCGTCCGGCTCGTCGGCGCTCCAGTAGGAAAAGAGGGCCGCATTGTCGCGCGCGGCCGTCACTTGCGCCGCGACCCAGGTCTGGTTGGTGTACTGTTCCCGCAGGTCAAACTGGATGCCGATACCCGTCTGGTTGGCCATGTAGGCAAACGCGGCCGCTGACTGCGGGTACTGTGTCAGGGGCGTCATGGCGTTGAGGCCCGTGGCAGCGTACGGGCCAATCGTCGTGGCAGCCGAGGCATTGTCTGTGGCGCCAGCCAGAAAGCCGTCGTACGAGGAATAGTATCCGTAGGGCAGGTATGGGCGGAAGCCGGCGGCGTCACTCGCATTGCTGGTGATCGTCCCTGGCCCGCCCCGGAACAGGAACCCTCCGTACGCATTGTCGAGCCGTGTCACGCTGCCCGTCGTCTTGTCCGGCAGGTACAGCAGGCTCCCGCTCTTGGCCACATAGGTGACGTTGGAACTGCCGTCGGGGCTGGCCATCCAGCCTGTCAAGGTCACATTTTGCGGTGCAAGGCTCGTCTTGAGGGGGCCGCCAGCAGCTGAAGAGGCCGCCGTCAAGTTGAACGGCACAATCGTGTCCCGGCTGGTGGTGCCGTTGAAATGAAAGGTGGCGTTGCCTCGCACAAGTACATTTTTGAGGACGGGCGTTGTCGTCGTCGTCGAGTCGTCTGCGTCGTCATCGGCCTGGTCAAGTGTAATCGTGAAATGCAGCACGCGGTTGCCGTCGTCGTAGTTGGCGTCGCTCAGCGCAGGCGCTGCCGGCAACTCCAGTCCAAAGTACGGCGACAAGGTCGTTCGCACAACAAACTCGCCCTGGCTCTCGCTGTCGAGATACAAGCTGTATCGAGGCGCGACCTGGACGTACAAGAACGGGCCCTCCGGGCTGCGGACGGGCTCGACCATTTGGCCGCCGGGATTGAAGCTCTGGTACCCGGACTCGTACACTTTGCCGCACCATCGCGGCCAGTCGGGGTGGTTGCCCGTCTGATTGCCCGTCTGTTGGGCAGCCGCGGCGGAAGCAGCAGCTAGAATGCAGGCGAGTTGTAGAAACATAAACATTTTGTCGATGATCTTGGTGGTGATGTGACGTCGTGTCAATCGTGTCAATCGTGTCGATTGTCGATTGTCGATTGTCGATTGTCGATTGTCGATCGGGATTGATATTGACACTGACGACCGTTTTGGAGATGCTCAGAAATCGAGCTTCCACTCTCTATTTCGTCTCGTCCCGGATATATATTAAAAATGGGAAAGAGGGCAATCAAATGATGGAGGCAGGTGCGGGTGCATCGTCAATCCCCTGCCCCCAAAAACGGAAGGGGCGGCCCCGTCGTACGGCTCAACAAACTCGTGCTTTATGCGCCTGCCGCATGAAGGGGCCAAATTGTATCCCTCGCCCCTTCCTGCAGAAAAGAAAGTGTGACGACATGGTCATGTACCTTATTTAACGTGCAGCCATGCAGCTGCTGGTATCGTTACTTTTTATTTTTTACCTTCTCCCTTTACTAGGCCGTCGTCATGGTTGATGCGGTGCATCGTGAAGACCAAGGGACGGTAGGCATACCAAAGGTTGCCGAATTCGGCTGAAGAGTCACGAGACCAGAGGTCAATTTTCAGGATAAATGTGAGTTACTCTTTTACAATAAAGGGAGAGTGCCGTTTGAGATGACAAGCAAGGAGAGAAGGTAAATCCTCGAATGAAAAATAGAGAAAAAGTGTGTGCCCAAAGGACAAAGCCACCAGGCGAGCCACAGACTGCCCTTTGCGCTTTCTGGCTCATATTCAACTTGACATGTGATCTGTTTTATTTGATAATTCAATCGTCTTCATTATTTCAGTGATAAGCTTGGCTCAAACCTGTATCATGATATTTCATTATCGTGGCTTTTGGTTCTCGCTTTCAGGTCTCTTGTTTCTTTGGGAGTAGGGGTTCTTTGTTTACTTTGGTGCAGAACATTCAAAGACAACAAAGGAAACTGGTCAAAGCCCCTGAATTTCATCACAAAAGACAGAAAGAAATGACAGGACAACAAAGACAGCGTCAACAATCAACCATTGTATCAACAGTTGCATCCTTTCAGACCCATCTCTAAGCCACAAACACCTGCCCTTCATCGTGAATCGTTTAAAAGATGGAAATTCCCATAAAAATCACAGGTCCTCTAAGATGCTGTTCACGACATCTTTCTTTCCTCTTCTGTTTTCCCTATTTTCTTCACTTCTCATTTCATTTGTTTTTCCCATCTTCTGTTCTCAGTCGACCTGGAGTTGCATACTTTCGTTCATTTCTTCTCGTTTTCCATCATTTATTCCTACTTTTGATCTTCTTCGTTCCTTTCGATCCCACGATCCTATTTTAGATCTTCCAGTCTCTGCATTCTCGTCAGTCCTTACAGTCCTTACAGTCCTGACATCAAGTTCAACTCCATCATCATCACTACACTCAACATGATCAACCCACCGTCACTCCCTCGCTACAGCATGACGCCGCCTCCGAGACCAACGGCGGCCGTCTCTGCTGCCACCATTACCCGCGGCGCCGTCTACTGCGACAAGGACTTTTGGAACCGGTCTGCCGCCTGGTTCGTCAGTCAACAACAACTACTGCAACAGCAGGAGCAGGAGCAAAATAAGACGGTGGCCGTCAAGAAGTTGCCTCGCTGGGCATCCACGGCGAACCCAACGCGTGTCCAACCGTCTCGCGCAGCCAAGAACAAGAAACGGCATGCCGAAGATGACAAGCCTGAGGCCGTCAAGAAGATCAAGAGGATCAAGATTGCCCAGCCCGTCGAGAAAGCCACAGTCCGCCCCGACTACGTGCTGGACCCCGCCGCTGCCACGACATCCGTCGCCGTCTTCCTGGAGAAGCTCGACACGCTCCTCGAAGGCAAGCGCTGCACTCTCGCGCGGCACTGCTTCTGGGCAACGACCATGGCGCCAACACCTCCCCTTTCGACCCCTTTCGAAACGTCCTCGTGGTGCCCCATCGTGGCCCGGCCGCTGTCCTGCACCGAGATGCAGCACTGCTCACACGGCATGTGCTCCACAACGTCCAGTCGTGTCAGAATGGCACCCACGCCCTACATGTCGCCTCCCCCCACGCCGCCGCCCGACGCCGTCTGCCGGGCCAAGCCGTTTGCCGAGCTGCGGCACATCCAGGAGCGGACCGTCAGCCTGGCCGGGCTGCGGTTTGCCGTGGACCTGTGCAACGGCATGCTGCGCGTGCAGATGGTGTGACGTTGCGTGGTGTGAGACAATAGAAAGGTAAGTGGAAGTTGGAAGCTGGTCTTCCGTGTAGTTCAATTCAATCATATCAGTATTCAACTAGATGTATGTGCCCTTTGTGTCTTGTTGTCTTGTTGTCTTTTGCCGTTGTCCTGCCCCCTTGTCGTCCATCTGCCTGCTACGCATCCCGTGTTCCGTGTTCACTTCTTCTCCTTCTCGTAGTCCGCCACCGACACCAGCCGGCCCACCACCAGGTACTTGCCGTCAAACCGCTCCTCCCACCCCTGCAGCGCATCCAGCTGCTCGGCCGTCAGGTCGTCCAGCGGGTCCAGCGGCCCGCCCAGGTCTTTTGTCAGCATCGACTCGTCAAACGAGTGCGACGCCAGGCCGCGGCTCGCGTCGCGGCCGGCAAAGTTCTCGTAGGGCCCGCCGGGGCCGTAAAAGTTGCGGCCCGAGGAGACGTCAAAGACGCGGCCGCGGACGGCCAAAAAGACAGGACGGCCGTCCTTGCCGTCAAAGGGCAGCAGGGTGTGCGGCGTGTAGGTCCTAAACACAGTGGCGGGCGGGTCCTTGGGAAAGGTAGGGACAGGGGTCGGGCGGAGGATCGAGTACGCGGTGTAGAGGACGATGGCGAGGAGGAGGACGTTGAGGGGCGTGACGAGGGTGGCCCTAGGCAAGGGTTCGTGTTAGTATTCGTACTGGCGTTCTTCATCGCACCCTGCATCCATTCCATTGGTATCAAGGGAGCCCGTTGACATACACGGCAGATGCGACCTCTGCTCTCTGGGCCTCTTGGGCCATGCGCTGCTCGACGTAGTCCATGCCGGCTGTGGAGGTGGAGGTGGAAGTATTGATTGTGACTGGAGACGAGAGTGTCGTCGATGCGAATGTCAGGGGTGATCGAACAATCGAGAGTGTCGTCGAAATCGAGTGGAGAGATGTTGTGGAAAGGTGGAAAAGTAGGAGGAAATGGAAGTGACGGAATCTGCGGGACGCGATTATCCGTTGACGGTTCCGTCTCGGAGTTGTGTTTGTACTTCCGCTGGTTGGTTGGATCAACTGCGTAAAGAAGCAAAGGTCGCTCTGATTGCTGCGACAGGTTTCCGGTACCTTGCAAAGTTGCCCCGCCCCTGACGGAATCTTCCAGGCGCTTTCTGGGAGGCTGGCAAGTGTCCCTTGGCACGAGCGACCCTGTATTTTACGACCCAGTCGTATTATGTCAGCTGACAGTTGACAACGATATTGGACTCAACAACGATCATGGAACAGTAAAATAGGCGAGGAATGCGCTTTGGTGGTATTCAACTGGAATCAGATGGTCTATAATGCATTGTATGTTAATTGTACCCAAGAGTGAAAACGCAGTAAAAAAAGTGCCGCGAAAACGCTTCAGAAGCCCCTCCTTTGCTCATTGAGTCACTCTTCCTCCTCCTCCTCCTCTTCTTCCTCCTTCTCCTCACCGTCATGCCGCCTTGTGCTCGGTTTCGGTCTCTTTGGCCTCTTCGGCCTCCTTCTTGTGTTCGACCGCGGCCGGCTGTCTGACTTCGGCAAACGCGACATACTTTGTATGGCTGCCGGCCGCCACAACGGGCCCGCGTGTTCTGGTGGGCAAGGCGGGGTCGACCGCTTCGCCGTCTGCCGCCCGCTGCCGCTGCCGGATCTCGACCGACGTGTACGCCAGCGACTTGCCGACTCGCTGCACCCACGCCTCAATCTCGAGCTCGTCGCCCGCCCGCGCCGCCGTCACATAGCTGACGTGGATGTCGACGCTCACGCCCGTCTGATGGCGGCCCGTGGCGGCGGCAATGGCCATGCCGCCGGCCCAGTCGACGAGCGCGGCCGAGACGGCGCCGTGCAGGATGTGTTTGGAGTTGACGTGGATGGGCACGACGGGCAGGCGGGCCAGGATGCGGCCGCCGCTCGTGGACGTGCTACCAACGTCTTCGCGGCGGGCGTCGACGATGCGGATGCCGCCAAAGAACAGGCCGTAGATGGGCGAGTTGGGCTGGATGCCGGCCCAGTGGGTGCGGACGTGGTCGAGCGTGGCGGCGGGGTCCATTGTGGCGGGTGGTGGGTGTGAATTCGAATTCTTGTGAATTATTGTGACTGTGTGAGGCGAGGTCAAGTGGTGGGGCTTTGAGGTTTGTCGGCGATAATTAAAATGGTGAGAATCGCCCAACAAAATGGACAAATCGCGACAAAAAGGCTGTAGGACTCTACACCCCAACATATCGTCAAAATTCGGGATAATAGCGCAATTTATGAATCTAAATTCGAAGCCTGTATTTCTATAACCAAAATAACTGTGCAAGAGAAGTGATAAATAAATACGAAATCCTATATCCGTGTGCATGCATCGGACATCCAACGCGAAATCATACAACGCCGTTCCATGTTGTCATTTTCAGTCGTTCCATCCGTTGTCCCTCTCCATTCGCCAAAACAACACCCATCCACCCCCTTGCCCCTAGTCAGCCCGCTTCGTCTTCTTGAGGCCGTCGGTGCCGTGCATCCAGTCCATGATGCCAAACACTCCGTAGTTGAGATTGAACTTTTCGTGGTGAGCATCATGCATCTTGGCGGCATTGTCAAAAAAGTCGTAGCCGCTGTGCACCGTGGCCGTCTCGACGAGCATAAAGGCGACAAACGCCCAGTACGTCAGCACGTGCGAGTGCAGGATCAGCGGCGGCAGGCCGACGGGCAACACGTTGGCGACAATGTGCTCGACGGGGTGGGCGTACTGCGCGGCCAGGGCAACGGGCGCGATAAACTTATGGTGCGTCTTGTGGATGGCCTTGTACCAGCGCGGCTGGTGCAGCAGGCGGTGCGAGTAGTAGAACAAGACCTCACGCATGGCGCACGACAGCGCAATGTCGCGCACAAACTCGCCGAGCGACGGCAGCGCCTTTTCGATCCGGATGCCCAGCAGCTTGTCCGCGTGGTTGGCCGGGTCGCCGCCAAGATACGCCAGGCCGACGGACATGGCGGTCGCCATGACATTGTTGCGCAAGACAACCGCCGCGCAGTGCAGAATGTCGCCGGCCGTCGGCTGTTTCGGCGCCGGCTGGTACTTGTGCCGCTCCGAGAACGCCGGCGCAATCCACTGCAGCGAAATGTAGAGCGCCGACGGCACCCAGAACGAAAAGAACTGCACAATCAGGAGCCCCCAAAACTCGACGCGGCGGGCGCCATACGCGTCCAGCATGTCGGTCCAGAAGGACGAAAAAGTATCGAGGGCGTTCATTGTGGATTGCAGCGTTGGTGGTGGTAGTGTAGCAGTGGATTGTTGTTTGGTTTCGACAATGCAACGTTGGCACCGCACGTCGTGGGGACGCGAACAAAAGCTTATTAGCGATGGCTGCGATCACGGGCAGCCTCGGCCCAGCTGTAAATGTCACGAGGAGGAAGCACTAAAATCTGGGGGGCGGAGGCTTAAGCCCTGTTTTTCGTGCTATTTTACCCCATTCTCCAATGATCGACCAACTAAATAATCCGGAGCATTTTTGCAGCTGAAAGTCCTCTGCGAAGATCGGTGGCAGTGGAGGCGGCGAAGTCTAGAAGACGAAAAGTCCAGTTCCGAGGTACTGTAGTAACTGAGACCATCTGTCGTCTTCCTCACTCTGCTCCTGACAGATGACCTCCGATATTGTAAATTGTGCAATAGCAAGCTTCATGTCAAGCAGGAATCGTTTTTATTTGCGTCAATAAAATAAAAAAAGAGAACCACCTATACCACCACCGCCTCGCCTCCCAGTCCTCCTCGTCTTCCAGGTGCTTCTAAAAGGATAAAAGAACAGAAGAGAATAACAGAAACGAACCTAAATGTCATCCGAGACGAGGTGTTACATATATCACGTATGAGACTTAGATCGACCTACACCATGATAGAGGTTCTGCTCATCTTGGGATATCCGAGCAATAAACAACAGGAGCAATACGATGACGCCTTGAACGAGGCCTCGTTGTAAGATCGTGTAATTCCCTAATTAGGCTAAGCGCGCTAAGGTGCGGGGTCCCTGTAAAGCCCTGATGTCCCCAAGAAGTGAGCTCTCTTGATCTTTCGAGTCAGGGAAGGGCATGGTGTAATGCAAAAAGAATGAATCGAACTAGGTTTGAACCGTGGAGCTTTTCGTTTATTTTTTTTCTTTTGTCTCTTTCCTTGCACAAGGCTGTCAACAAAAAAAAAAAAAAAAAAAAACACTGTGCGGTTGTAAGAAGCTTACAGCATCGTGACATCAGCGTGCGAATTTGTGCAAAGATGTATATCGAACCAAGTAAGCAAGTACGTCTAGTCGCAGCCCGGCTACTCTGCTAACACGATGGTGGAAGCAAAGTCTGTCATCGCTGCGTTTACATTACATGTACGCCATCATGTAGTGCAATGCACAGAGTGAACCGTAGTATTAAGGGAAGCATCATCCGTCTCCTTTCGCCTTTTAATATTTTTAATAAATTTTATTTACACCAAAGAGTTAATTAATTCCAAAGAAAGCTAAAGCTAACACTTAAAAAAGCCGTGTATACAACGAAAATCGAAGGACCTCTTATAAAGATATACTACATTAATACAATCGACAAATAAACCCCCTTCCGCCGTCCCTTACCGGCATGCCTACCGCTGCCTCCCAGGCTTAACGCGCCGCCGCGTAAGCCCGCGGCCCGGCAGCGCCACCGCCGCCGCCCTCGGCCCCGTTAAAGTGAGCTTACCCCTCGACGGTTAATAACTTTAAGTTAACTTATAACTTTTTCCTTTAAACTCTCGGCCGTAACGTTTTATACTTTAATACTTTTTAGTAGTTTTCGATTAAGCGGAGCCGTACGTTTAAAGAAGTTACTTTTATTAATACTTTAATTACGGTAACGGCCGTTACTTTTAACGGTACTTTCGTAGCGTTATTTTTTTAATTATATTTATTCCTTTTAACGTAACCGCGATTTACGGTATTACGAAAGCTTACGTTAATATTATTATTATTACTTTATTAGTCGTATATTAAATAAACTTTTACGTTAAAGTTACTTTTAACGTTATTATTTAAAAACTATTTTATATAGTTACTTTTTAAATTTTTTATTTAATTTAATTACTTTTAATTAATTAAACGACGTTTACTCCGGTCGTTATTTTTATTATTATTAACCTTTTTACTATATATACGATAGTAACGACGGCGAAAACTACTTTTTTATTATAATAAATAATTAATTATTATAATAACGCCGACTTTATAATAACTAAGTTATTACTATACGACGAAGTTATTTTTTATATTAACCGAATAACGTTACCGTTAATATACGAAGTTATCGTTAACGTTATTAAATTAACCGTTAACGATTACGTAATAGCTCGTATTATACGTTTATTTATAAATAATAATAACGTTATCGTTTTTTTAAAAAAAATAAACTAATAATTTATTAAAAATATATTTTAAATTTAAAACTTCGGCGTTAACGTTACGATTAATAATTTAAAAGTTATTTTTTATAATATACTAGTCGTTACTTTTTTCGACGAAGTATAAAATATTTACGATAAACTAAATATACTTTACTTAGTTTTTTAAATACGTTTTATAATTTACCGTAATAACCTATCGATTAACTTTAATAATTTATACTTTACTTTAACTATTAATATTAACGTTATACTACTTATTCGTAAAAACGTTATCTTCGATTATTACTTTTACCGCGTCGTACCGTATAAACCAAACACTCGACCGTAAATTTATTACCGTTACTAAACGTAAGACTATAAAGTACGTAGTTATTAAAAGCTTCCTCGTTGTATATATTACGGAAGTATTTATAAAAGTTTTTTTTATAATAAACTTTTTAAAAAAAAATAATACTTTAACTATTACGAAGGTTATTTAATTTACTTTTATATTTACTTTTTTTATTAAACTTTTTTCGTTAAACGCCGTAACGTTATAAACCGTTACTCGTTATTAATTTATTTTAATGTAACGACTATAATATATATACTATAACTTTTATTATTATTTTTTTAATAATAATAATTATTTTATAAAATATATATAAAATTAACT